>CM076582.1:688464445-689059962 GCA_034641835.2 Pinus albicaulis | reverse complement strand
TTGTGATTAAATAAAGAGCGATCAAATAATTGTTGATTTTCTAAATATTAGGTAATTAAATAGACATAAATGTCATCAAATAATTAACATAAGCTTTATAAATTATTTAACTTATAATACAATTGGCATAATTCCAACTTTATGAATGTTATAAATCCAAGGAATGTTGGTATTTTTTTAATATGCAATTTTGGTATTTTTATGTTGATGGTTGATTTTTTGAATATTTGGTAATTAAATCAAAAGCGATCAAATAATTGTTGATTTTCTAAATATTACGTAATTAAATAGACATAAATGTCATCAAATAATAAACAGAAGCCTTATCAATTATTTAACAACTTCGTATCTATGTGTTTATGAAATATTGGTCAAATCAACCATCAAACATAAACTCAAAACATAATCTCTATCTTCATATCTATGTGTTCATGAAATATTCTGCAAATCAACAATCAACATAAACTCAAAACATAATCTCTCCGGGATGATTTAACCAATTGGGTTTGTTGAATGAAAATAATTGCATAAATATTTTGATATGACAGACGGAGAGATCCAATAGTGTTACGCTCCCTCTCTCTCAAGTTGGGTAGTCCAATAAAGTGTAGCGAAGTGATTTCCTTAATTTTTGGAAACTAACTGCAGTAATTTCCTTAAATTATGGAAATCAACTGCAGTTCATTAATTTCTTGTTGGGAGCTTCTGAAGTGGTCCATTACTCCCACTGCAGTTCTCTCCCATGATCAGTGGAGCATTTGACACATAGCCAACAGAAGCTTGATGGAAGCTAGGCTATAAAATTTCTGTTTGGTCCCCAAGCTCACTAATTCATTCCCTTAAGTTTTACACCATCAACTAAAGTTAGCTGAGCTTGGAAGAGCCTTCAGATTTTCTATATTCTTCTTTTTTGCTTAAGTGAAGTTTATGTGTTGGGTTTTCCTATATTCTATCGAGCAAGCCTGAAATGCTTTCAAGTCTGAGTGCACCGTGTTTTATTTGTCACTGCGGCTATAACTCTGTTTAAGGTCTTTTGTGTCTTTGCAAAATCGGAAGCGTTCCAAAACTATATACATCTGATTTATTGGTAAAGCCAAGAACCGGCCATGATGTATGTGAAAATCATTTAAGAGCGTGAAGCAGAGTAGCAAGCGTAGCATGACCAGTTGCACCGTGTGCGTGGAAAGAGGCAAGTTTGAAACATTTTTAAAGCCAACACAAAGTCAAACATCAAGGTTTTGAAGCTCGTTGCTGTGATATCGAGTGTTGTTCCTACGCCTAAATTTACAATTTGTGAGTGTGGATAAAACCAATGGCTGGAGGTATGTGATTTTTACTGGACATTATAGTTTTATTTTCTGCACATATAGTTTTTTACTGGGCATTTAAGGATTGTTTTTAGTTGCTTACATTAAAAACATTAAAGAATCTTTATTAAGATTTTATTAAATCTTACATCTAAGTAAAATTGCTTAAAGTTTTTACATCTTATATGTTTTTATTGAGCATAAAATTGTTTATGCATGAATTTTGTTTTTTTGCGAGCATAAAATTGTTTATGCATGTATTTTTATTAAGTTATTAAAAACTAACGAGATAGAGATACGACAAGGATAACGACGACATAACATTAATATTTCTGAACCATCGAAGTTGAATGGCCCGTTAACTAATAAGTGTTACATGAATATTGAGGATTAAAGTGGCAGGTTCATTGATTTCGTCAATGAAGTTGCAAGTCATCAAAGAAGAATCACAGTAAAAATTTCTACCGAATCACATTTCTTATAAAAAATTTACCGAATCACAGTAAAAACAGAATTTCATCAAAGAAGAATTCTATCAAAAAAACAAAACACTACTCTCAGCAAACTTTAAGGGGGAAAATGTAAATGAACTCTGCCATTCCCTAAAAGAATATCCAAGCTAAGTTGGGATGGGTCTGGTCTAGTGCCAAATATTGCTTTTAAAAATACATACAGAGCATAAACATCAATGAAAGTATTATTAGAACATCAAGAAATTATATAGAGAGTTAAAATACCTTGAAAATTCCTCCTGATCCGGGTTCGAAACTTCAAAGTAGAGTAGTATTCTTTTCCCAAGCAAAAAAATGTAATGACACTTGATTTGGGTCTAGAAATTTCAGAATAGAGTATTCTTCTGTACCCAAGTCAATATATGTAACCACACTTGATCCGAACAAGTGGGAGTTGGAACTTGGGATTTGAGGAATGGCTCTTTCGTTGCAGGTTGCAATTGTAAAGCTGAAGCTTGAGTCCAAGAAAAATATCAATTATTAAGTTATTAATTAGGCATGCAGTCGCACAATGCAGACTTGCATATAATAGAATTTGGAAACTCAACAACATTTCCTTTGCATTTTCAACTTTCCATTAATCTCAACTGTAACTTGCCATTAGTCTCCTTCAATATTGCAGCATACAACAACCTAAATCCACTCAATAACTATACTTACTATATTTAATAATTTTAAAAATAGTAATAATTTTAAAAAATATGACTGGCTCTACAAGCTACAACACTTCTAGTGACATTTTATAATATTATTGTTTTTTTTTTTAACTTGTAAAAATTTAAATTAAATTTTTTTTTGACTTGTAAATTTCTCTACTTCTCTGATGTGCCAGAAGCCCTTTGAAGGGCTCTGACGTGTTCAATTTTGAACACTGATATTCAAAGGGATGATAGGTTTAAATGAAGAATCGTTGACCTGAGCCATGGAGGGAGGAGGGGAAGCTCTGTTTTACAGCGCTTTGACATAAATTCAGAATGTTTCTGCCAGTAGTTTGCAGTTGTCTGACCACCAAAATTTTCTGTAAATTTATTCTTTCACAGAACAACATTAACAATGAATAATAGCATGGAATTTGTCATGTGAAACAACGAATTGCTGTCCCTCATCTTAACATGGCTGTCAGAGCTGCAGGATCAGTACTCAGCGTCCATGGTCTGCAAAGCCTGGAACCACACAATTGAATGGGCTGTCCACAAACTCAATGTCAGTTTGACTGCACTCCTCTCTTCTCTCCTTCCCCGCTTCAAACATGTGAAGCACTTGCAACTCCATGAATGCTGTGACCAATTGCAGGACCCAGATCTCCAGTTGATCTCTGAATCCCTTAAAAGCCTACTGATATTATCCTTAGGGAGCCCTGATCAGCCTCAGGTATGCATTTCAGATCAAGGGCTTGTGGGATTTGTGAAAACTTATACTATGCTCCACCAGATTACCTTATCTTCAATACCCAATTTAATGGATTCTGGGGTCGAGGCCATCACTAGAATTTGTAAGAGGCTTAGGTCTATCAATCTTCAAGATTGTAGGAATTTGTCTTATGGTACCCTCGACTCACTGAGAAATTGCAAGAATATCCAAGAGTTGAGTTTAACAAGTTTCTTTGGATTCATCCCCTCTGGTTTGTCTAAAATAGGGAAGAATTGTCCAAAGCTTCTGAAATTCTCTCTAGATTTTGGAGACTATGTCACTCGCACTTATTCCATCGATATCACCTTGGCCCTCAGGTCTCTAGCTACACACTGTCTATATTTGCAGATTTTGTCTTTGAAGTACCTAAAGGGGAGCCTGAGAGAGCTGTCAGGGTTATCAACTTTGATTTCTCTGTCTATTCATACATATGGGGATCAACAAGCCTGTTCTGATTATTCATTAGCAACCATTGTTGCAGCAAACAAAAATCTGAAGGAGTTTGTGTATTTCAACTGGTCCTCTCCTTTAAATGATGCTGCTCTACTCATGATTATACAGAATTGTAGAAAGGTTGAGAAGATTTGTTTGCTAGCTAAGCTATTGACAGAGTCTGCCTTGCTTCATATAATGGATTGCAAGGCTCTAACATCACTTGCACTGGATGGCTTCCATAGTGATGGGAAATTTCTGGCTCTGTTAAATTTCAATGGGATGGAATTGAAGGAGTTGTCACTCAGGTCAGCCTCCTTGGTCACAGATGTAGAATTGGAGACTCTGCTTCTTTCCAATAGCAAGCTTGAAAGAATCAATCTTAGTGGGTGCTTAGTACAAAATTCAAAGGGGTTTTCTGCAATCGGTCTCTGTAGTAATCTGAAAATTTTGGATCTCAGTTTTACAGCAGTAGATGATTTAAGCTTGGCTAGTATAGCAAGTGGTGCGAAAATGCTCAGGCATTTGAGCCTGGTTTGCTGCACAAATATCAGTAATTTAAATATCCTCACAAATTTCAGGGAATTAGAATATCTGGATGTCACCAATTGCAATTTTGTGACAGACGAGGGACTTGGCTTTCTTGCTACCAGCTGCAGCAAGTTGTGTCATTTAACCTTAGTATCAACAAGGATCACAGATGTTGGATTAACCAATCTTGCATGTTGTAGTAAGTTACGATCATTGGAAATTTATCATTGTGCAGGGGTTGAAGGTCCTAGTTTGGGAATATTAGCATTATCATGCGAGCAGATTCGGTCCATTGTCATAATTGAGCGATTGGAGGGCAAAGAATAGTAGAAGAGCTGAGAAAACAATGTTGCCTGGTACAATTTCAAGACGATGACGAACCAGAATGGTAAGAATCAAGGTCACAACTCATGGCTTGTTGTTCAGGTGGGTACTATTTAAAGACAATGATTTCCTGACAAATCCAGAATGCAATTATCTGTATTTGCTGAAAGATGTAAAGAGAATAATAAGTATTTCTTATTATTAACCAAGAGTTTGAAAATAGTGATTCATGTTTTATTTCGAATGGATGTGATAGCTTCGGTTGCACATCAATATGTATTTTCTTTTTGTGATATCGACATAATCGTTTGAGTGATTCCTCTTTTTTTTTTTTTTAAGTAACGAAATAAGCTATTTTGTAAATCTTAAATAGGGAATACATAATCGTTTGAGTGATTCCGTGATTTTGAAGGTTTCTTTTTTATTTTTTTAAATAATGAAATAATTTATTTTGTATTTTATAATAGGAAATACTTAATCGTTTGAGTGATTTCATCTTCTTGATTCCATCATTCTCTAGTTAGACATGCTACTCATGTCATGATTTGAGAATGAAGTCTAATCATGAGCCTCTCGCTCAAGAGTGGAACTTCCTAAAATCCTACGACATATTGTCACAAACACAACCATCAATCTGAAAAACACATCATGCAAGAAACCAGGGAAAATTTTAAGGATGAAAGTTTATCTTAAAATTTAGAAACCTTGGCAAATCTTACTAGTCCTCAATATGTAAATTGTAAAATTTTTGAGGATATTTTTGTAAAAATATTTAGGTTTCTAATTATTTTATATTAGTATATATAAAATTTTGGCGATTTTTAGGGTAAATAATTTTATACTATAAAATTTGGGCGAATCAGTTTTAAAAAAAATGGAAATTAGCGAATCTTTTTTTTTGGAAAAAGCATGGAAAATTAGCCCACCTGTGAATACTAGCCCCTAAAATTTTCCCTACAAGAAACATAACTTGATGACCTATTTCTTTTGATCCTTCAAAGCAACAAATGTCACATCATGTGAACATCGCCATGTACTCTTACATCCTGGTGTACAAATAATCGACGAAACACAAGTCGACAAAACATGCCTCTTCAAACAACTGACCCTCAAGTCAAACAAAAGCATGTGCAAATTGCCATTTTTGCTGTATCTAAGTGAGTCAACTTAACTCTACTTTTCCAAAATCTTTCTTCATGTAATATGCAGCATACTTTCAAGACAAAATAAATGCATTCAATTGGAAAAAAAATGCATCAAATTGGCAAGATTTTCATCAATTATCAAAATAAATTCAAGGCCTTAATTAGTTAAGAAATCTAACCATCTCTTTCCAAACCATTTCAATGGTTCTTCTTTCAGATGCACTTCATCATGTGTATCATCCTGACCCACATCAATTATGGAATCCTCTTTTCCATTATTGTCAAGATCTCTTTCCACCTTATTCAAATGTCGTGGATGACTTGCTGGATAAAAAGTCCAACACTTGTCTACAAGACGACTCTACTTATGGCAATGAGTGAAAAAAAATTGCATCCTCTTCTCAACATGGTCTTCATTATCCAATGGACCTTGGATTTCTGCATCCTTTACTTTGAAAGTTTCTTGTGCATGGCTATATTCTTCCAACATCTTGAAACAATATGGCTATTCAAACCAAAAAAGGACCATGTAACTTTCTCCAAATATTATGTGAAGATTTACCATGTTTATCATAATCAAAGCAGCGTGATTAAAAGCAGATTTATACCTTGCAGATTCACCTTTGTCGCGTTCTTGAGGAGGTGAATTTGATGATATAGTGGCTCATTTGGAATACCAAAAATGGCTTCAATGACTTTATATATTTCAATATCATCTAGTTTGTCATTCTCATTAGTTGCATGCTTATGAGCATCTTCTTGCAAAGTGGGTGTAAAACTTTTTCATTCCTCATGAACACAAACTTCACAAGCTTGAGGTAATGAACATGCAATGAAAGTCCTTCTTGGAATACCTTCATGTACCTCCTTGTATTTGGAGCATTATCCATCATGTTTTACATAACTAAGACCCAAATAACTAGGCCTTTCCTCAACAACAATTGGCTCAACTATGCCTTATGCATGTTTTTCCAATCCTTTACCTTCATAGCCTATTTTCATCAATAATTTGGACCTTATTTCTCTAGTGTGTATTTCAAAAGAACCTAAAAATTTATCTTGAGAGGAAATAGAAGATAAACTTGATTTTCATACCTCATTTTCATGCACATACTTGGCTAAGGTTTATTTGGCATCGTGGAGCTAAATCTCCATCTCATGCATCCTTGGTAGGTTTTCATTTGTAATATGCATATGAGTCTCCATCTCTTGCATCTTTTCAAGAAGCTCTTGCTTCTCCTCCTTCATGAAAATCAACTTCTCTTGAAGTATAATGTCCTCCCTCTTATTATCATACATCTCCAACACCATATCATTCATGATGTAGAGCTTCTATAGCATCTCTTTTTCAAAGAGTCTTGTTAAGGATGATTGACTAGAAAAAATTATCGATGAAGCTTCAATCACACTTTTAATGCATGAAAAACTTGTTTGTTGTGATTTGAGAGTAGAGTCCTCAATCTTGACCTTCTCTTCCCACACATAAACTTTCACACAGTTAAATTCTCCTTGCACAATTCAAAACCAACAACTAATTCTCTAGCTAACCTTGGCTAAAATGATATAAACTGTGTTATGATATCAACTTGATCTAAATATGGAAAAACTAGTTTTTTTGTGCTATCTCCCTAATCAGTATTAAAAAAATGATGTGTTTATGATCGTCTCAAATTAGCCAATTATGTGGGGGTTTATGTGTCAAGTTTTTTGTTTTTTTTTATGAGCAATTCATGAGTTAATTAGTTTTTAACAAACACATGTACAAAAAATAAATTGCAAATAAATAATACATAACAAACACATTACATAATAGATGATAAATGAGTTCAACCCTCTCGGGCTACATCTCCATGGAATTGGTTCAACTAGGTAGGCCATCTTTGGATTAATGGTAAATTATCTGGTTGCATTCACCTACAGTGCTCCAATGGCTTTGAAATATGCTCCATTATATTCAGAAGACCCAAAAACCTCAAAATAGACTCTTCAAGCTTTGAAAATTGTCATCAAGTGAACTAGGCATGACCTCCTCTCTTGCTGGCCATGGGCTTCTTTAATCTTAAAAATGGAAAAATCACTTACAAAAGTGCTCCAACGCCTTTGTAACCTGCACCATCATGCTCAAAGCATCCAAAATATATAGGAATGACTCTTTCTGAGCCAAAATTGGTCGAAAATTGCTCCATTTATGCTTCATTCAATTTTGGCCTAGGAAACCCCACTAAAACTGGAGAAACTCCAGTTAGAACGGCCAAAACTAGAGGTGGGGCCGAAAATAGTGGACCCACCAATTACTGCTAGTCTGAACTTAGTGTTGAAATTGGATATTAATTAAGGTAAGAACATATTTAATGGAGGTTTAGCGCATTAAGCGAACAATTAAAAAAAAATCTGAATTAAATCAGATTAGTGCTCATAAAATGTTGTTAAGGTTGATTAAACCTTGTTTAAGTGCTAAACTTGACAATTAAGATTAAGCCCACCACTTGGTTCTGGAGCATGGTCCCGTAGTAAGGGGTTAGCCCTACAGGGGTGGCCCCTTTTTGCCTCTACCCAAACCATTATTAAAACATAAATATACATTGGGTTCAATGTTTAACAAGAACTTTCATGGTGGTATAATGGTATGGCTTGTGGTTAGTGCGAGTGAGGTCGCAGGTTCGACCCTGACCCTCTCCCTTCATCCAATACATAAAATATTTCCACCGAATATGAAATTTATATTTGACCATACCATAATCAAATTCAACCTTTAGAGGGGAACGTGGCGGCCTCCGGGCTAGCCACGTGTCGACATACCATTGGTTCATTCAAAACCAAAAAAAAAACTGCCAATGAGGATGGAGATTCTAACAAACAAAACTTGACACGTGTTAGCTTCCCATTGGGCCAGATAAATGCCTATTTTAACAAAAGTGTGACCCCTTTGACCCTGTTTGACCTTTTTTTCAAAATTCACCTGTTTGTTCAAGCGAACGACACACTCTAACTTCCTCATATGTACTCTATTTTGAGTGAAATGAAGTGCGTCGGATTCCTAGAAATGAGACCTATCCAATCATTCTAGTTTGTATTAATTCTGAGCACTATGAATTTTTAGCAAATTTTTTCCCCCAATCAAGATTTCAATCAGGCCTAGGGGGTGTAATTTGAAATGAAAAGAGGTAAGTGGTGATGTTTTTTGTGGCCTCATGTGGTAGTTCCACTAATAATGTGGTTTAATTGTGGCTTTGGAGAAGAGAGTGCAAGCTACAACGAAAATGGGATTGGAAAACCTGCAGGTCACGGGAGATTCCCAAATTATAATCTCCATACTAGAGAAGTAATAAACGGGTCCCCCATGGACAAGTTAATCAAAATTTGGAAACTTGAGCTTATTGGCGAACATATCAACTCCTAGCTCCCCTCCTTTCAATATGTAATCACTGAACATGTGGATCATGAAGGTAACAAGGCGGCTGTAAAGCTAGCTAATTGTGGTAGTGAGCACCAGGGTCAGGAATTCCTGGGGGAATGGCCATCAACCTCAGAATATGACCATCTCGTGGAATTAAGTAGGATCGTGGCCTTGGAAGAGGCATCCCTGATGGGTGTGAGAAACACGAAAATCAACCTTACACGTGGATAATGATGTCAGAAACTTCGTCGTCGGTGGGGGGGTCGACCTTCTCATCCTCTCACGATGATCTTAGTACAGGAAACGTTAATGTTGGGCATGTGAATTTTTGATCATCCCCAATGGGCGATGGAGAAGGAAAATTTCAAGGGTATATGGAGGGTGGCACACCTCTGGTATGGCATGGGATTTGGTTATTGTGGCAGTTTGTTAGAGGAGGCTTTAGCTCAGATAACAACATGAACCTCTGTGTTTTGCATCCTGCCTGGGATTGGTGGCACTTCCACTGTGGGTAATTGGTTTCTTTATTTTCTTGCATGTGGTCTTTGGCTTCTGTGAGTGGGATAAGGGTTCGGTGCATAGTAATTAGGTTGCCCTGCAATTTTTTTTGTGGGTGGTTCGGTATCAAAGCTTTTGGTCTCATCTATGTCTTTAGGGTAGTAGGTTTCATCTTTTGAACGACTCTCCCCTAGGGTTATGCTTTTGTAAATTTATTTCATGGTGTTGGGGTGTATGCTTGCAGGGCTTATTGTTTTGTTTGAGAGGGGTTGGGGTCTGCAAATTTATGGTTAATTTTTTCACCGATGGACTGGGTTCTTGTTGTTTAGTAGCATCCCTAGTCAAACGGGTTAACACTTTTCCGGTGTGGTTGGGGATTTTCAATGCAGTGATAATTTAGGTGAAGATTAGTAATTGTCTATTCATTCCTCCTTTTCCTGGTTCAGATGGCCTTTTTATGATGCATCCGGAGCCACACAATTCTCGTTCCCTCCCCCCGACTAAGAAAATTTCAGTCAAGAAGGGTGGTCAAGGGTCTCACTTGCAGGTGGTAATGGTGGCAAAGGCATCTCAAAGCTCTGGCCAAGGTGGTCACACCACTGGAAGGGCATGTTAGGCTACTTCTTGGGATCATGGTGGTCATGGTGGTTCATTGGCTGGTCATGGGGGGAGCACCCTGCAGACTCCAAAGAGGGGTGGGGGGACACGTCGAAGGGGAAAAGGTATTCGAGGGAAATTAAGACAACTTGGGCATGGAGAAATGGTGGAATGCCAATGTTTTCTAGATAGTTGTCAGGATTTGATCCAGTCTATACTAGACCGTCTGGAAACCTCTGAGAGGGTTCGACAAAAAGAACATCTAGGGCTAATTTCTACATTGAAAAAGATTCATTACTTCTAGTGTCATGTATGGTAACAGGTCGTGATGCTATGGCGCGGTCATAATTCACTATTAGAGAAGGTCGAGAAGCTAGAGTCATGGATGACACACTTTGAAGAGGATGTACAATACTCCTTTCATCCTCCTCCTCCTCCAGGTATTGCTTCGAACAATCCTGCTTCTATTACTTCAGATGACTGAGTATGGTTACAAGTGTTTTACATTTTTTACATGTTTTCTAGTGCTTTTGGCCTCCTAAGTTGTGGACTTTATCTCTAGTTGTTCTTTTGCTTCTCTATCATATGATGATCATAGTTGTCAACAAACCTAGACACAGTGAGACTAACTGCATTTTGAAACTGATGTACTTCTTTTTTGATGAATGAATAGAACTTTGACTTACAAAAAATAAGATTTTGGAGCAATATTTTCCATTTTTTGTGTTGAATTAGCCTTTTACATTGATTTAGGAAATGAAATTGGCTTTAGTAAAGAGTAAAGATGTTTAAAATTTTACCCAACTTGGAATTTTAATGTGATAGAAAAAATATGTTGAAGATAAATTTACATCTAGTCAAATTCAACTTATATAATAAAAGAATAATTAAAAGCATGAGATAATTGTATTGTATATTTTTATCTATATGGTTATTTTCCTTTTTTTAGGTAGGCATTAATTTTTTCTATTTTTATTTTTTGGACGAACGGACAAACTTACAAACTTGCATGTCCCCTTCTTACAATAGAATGCCCCTCTCTCCCCATAAATAGACTTGGTTATACTATCAATGGATGTTATATCAACATCTCTTCATCCATAGTAAATATTGAAATACTTTCTTCATAATAAGTCTCACATTGCTAAAAAAATTAAAATGACTAGTTAAAATATAACTTGATTTTAAATTAATAATAATAATAATAATAATAATAATAATAATAACACTTGTTCTAATACCATATGTCAATAACATGGTTTATTAATATCACATGTCCAAAAAACCATAATTCACTTCATATGAAATATTTTTAAATTAATCAATTAATTAATAGGACATATCTACTTTGTAGAGAAATGTTATCCTTTGATTTTTGTACACTACTAAGAATATTCTAAAATATTTAATGGAGGTTGAATCATTACTATCCACATAATAATTATTGATAGTTAAATTAAAACTCTGAAACCTTATTCTTAAATAGACAACCCTGTTGATGTTGATGCAGGCAAGATAGACCAGTGTGGTAACAAAGTTAGCAAGCATTAAAATGTTAGGATTGGAATTTGAGGATATGGATAAGGTACATTTTAGCATTAAAATGTTAAGATTAAAATTTGAATATATAGATAAGATACATTTTAATAATGTATGTAATCACAAAACCTCATTTATAAAAATAAGTAACTTAATAAATTTAATCACAACTTTTCATTAAATAATGAAAACCAACAGTATTATTTTTTATTAAATCATAATCATAGATATAATATTTATAATAAAAAATTCTAAAATATCTTACCATCTTTATAACATAAACATGCCTATTAAAATTATATATATGGTTAACTTGAAATTCGATATAGCTAAAAGGTAAACTAACAACAAATAAATAGTACATTGATTGCTATATTCGTATTATATCTCAACTAAGTGACATATAGGGATGGTGGTGGAGGATTATCTTGTCCATTAAAAAAATATATATATATTTTTTGAGATGTTAAGCCATAGTTTTAGACGGATGGTGGTGGAGGATTATCTTGTCCATAAAAAAAATTATTTTTTTTGAAAGGTTAAACCATAGTTTTAGAGGGATGGTGGTGGAGGATTATCTTGTCCAAAAAAAATTATTTTATTTTTTAGGTGTTAAACCATAGTTTTAAATGAATTGTACCAGATAAATTGGCTGTTATATTATTATTTTTTAATTATAATTTATTTTATATAATATTTGTTTATATTAATTTAATTAGTTTAATTAAATAAATAAATATGACATAATATTTTTAAAAGTAAATTTTAATTTGATGATAATGATGATGATAGTTAACATCTACTGAGACTAATCTTTGGTCTATCTGACCTAAAGAAGAGAGTTATTTAATTTGATTTAAGATTTTATTCTTATGTTCAAAAAGCTTGGAGAGAAGTCTCCTGAGCTCACTATAATTTTGACATCTTAAAAGCCTAGGAAGGTCAGTATTACAACAAAAAATATGAAATTGAGCTCTAATGTGGTTATACGCGGGGCACTCTAAGAGGAAGTGATTTTCATCCTCGATGTTCATATTCAGATCCTTTCCATCCATGGTGTTTTAGGAACTGTCCAACGACTTGTTTCACTATGGAGCTCATGAGAGTTCGTTCTAATCTTGACTATATTAATTTTCTTCTTTGAGCTAGTTAAAACAGAGAGATACTTTGATATTCTAAGATGGGATTGATGACCTCCTTATAGTACCTTAATTTTCTTTTAGCTGCTAAATCTTTCTCACACTACATTTTTTCTTTGAACTTAGAAGTAACAATTTTTTTAATGTTATTGATGTTTTGCAATGTAACATTCTCATCGATCTCCCGATGGTTTAACCAGGGCCTGATGTCTTTATACCAACCTCGTTTAAGCCTTAGGTGGTTTTGGCTGGAATTTAAAGCTAGCTTAGGAAGTGTATGGTCTCATATGCTATTGATAGTAACTACTATAAAAATACTATCCATGGATGTTATATCATCATTTCATTTCTAGTAAATATTAAAATACTTATTTCATAATACTTTTCACTTTGCTAAAATAAATAAATAAAAATTCATCATAAAACTAATTAAAATATAACTTGATTTTAAATTGATAATAATAATAAGCTTTGTTCCAATACCATGGCTTATTAACACCACATACTCAAAAAATCATAATTTAATTCATATAACAATTTTTTAAATTAATCAATTAATTAAAAGTACATAACTACTTTGTAGAGAAATGTCATGCTTTAATTTATGTACACTTCTAAGAATATTCCATAATATTTAGTGAAAGTTAACTAACTACTATCTACATGATAATTATTGATAATTAAATTAAAATTTTGAAACCCTATTCTTAAATAAACAACCTCATTGATGCCATTAAAATTGATGCTGGCAAAATAGACCATTATAGTAACAAAGATAACAATATTTAAATCTTAAAATTGAAAGTTGAATATATAACTAAAATACATTTTAATAATATAAATAATACAAAAACCTCATTTATGAATACAAATAACTTATTAAATTGAATCATAATTTGTTATTAAATGATAGAAGCAAACAACATTATTTTTTATTAAATCATAAACATAATATAATATTTGTAATAAAAATTTCTAAAATCTCTTAACTGCTTTATAATATAACGATATCTATTAAAATAATTATATATATGATATAGGTAAAAAAGTAAACTAATAACAATGAAATAGTAAATTGATTGCTATATTCCTATTGTGTCACTACTAAGTGACATATAAGGATGGTAATGGAGCATTATCTTTTCGATAAAAAAAAATTAAAATTTATTTTATTTTTTTCAACTATTAAACCTTAGTTTTAAATGAACTGTAATGAGGTAATGAACGTCCAAATCATATGTTGCTGTTGGATAAGACTTTGTGTTGAGTATTCAAATTTATTCCGAAGCGGTTAGTGATATTCCACAAATATATTTACTTTGACTTTTGTCGACCAACTTGTGTTGTCCACTTGGACATTTTCGTGACTCAGCTTGGGAGACGAATATCCCGCAGACAAACAATTTGGATGATACAAATATTTACACGTGCGGGTTTTCACGAAGCAACATGTGCATTTATTATGTTTACATAAACTCAACAATATTTAATAGTTGAAAGACATCCCAAAAAAAAGGATAAAAGTAAGAAAGGTTTTGAATAGGGTATTTGTCAGTAAAATTATTTTTAATTAAATATTTTGGCTATCTTGAAAATTTAATATGCATATTATCATTATTGAAAAGTAGATCAGTTAATTTGCCTAAAATTTAATTCTAGTAAAATTATAAGTTTAAATTTCATGAAAAAGGTTAAAAAATAAAAACCACTATGTAAAAAAATATACATTCGATTTAAATTGAAATGTGTAAAAACAAAATTAAAGAAAATATAATTACAAAATTAACATACATGTTAATTTTAATTTAATATATAAATATATTTTCAAATTCTAATCTTAATATATTTAATATTAAGATTATATAGTAATATATTATGATTGGTTTTAGTGGACCACCACCATCACCACCACCACCTAATATTTTATTTTATTAAATTTATTATTTAAATTAATAAGCAATTTTAATTGTAATACTATATAAGAATTTAATATTTAATAATGAATATATAATATTTAATTTGATTTAGTTTATCATTTGAATTAATAAGTTATTTTAATTATTTATATTAATTATTTAAATTATTATAAATAAAATGAAATAATCCATAAATAAATTTATAATTTATTATAAAATTTAATTTTAAATTATTTAATGAATTTATAAATATTTATGAACTATACTGACTTTCCTAACTTTTAAGATGTCAAAATAATAGTGAACTAGAGAGGCTTCTTTCCAAGTTTTTTGAGCATAGGAATAAAATCTTAAATCAAAGTAAATAACTCTTTTCTTTAGGTCCAATAGACCAAAGATTGGTCTCAGTGAAGGTTAACCACCATCATCATCATAAAATTATATATATATATATATAACTTAGAATTTTTTTTATTTATTTAAATTTTTTTTTTAATGTGCTCAAATATAAATACCTACCAGGAAAAGTATCTATATACTTTGTCTGAGAGATATCAACCAGAGGACGAAGTGGAGACTAGGGTTTTATCTCTTTCACTGACGGCGGCTCTTTCTTCTACAGCTCTCGCGCCGTAACAGATTGGGAGACCAACTCCTTTTTCCTTTGCCTCGAATGACCTCGTCCCTACGCCATATGCTCCGCTCAGTCCTTGTTATGTTGATCTACAGAGGCAGCCGCAACTTTCAGAAAAACAACGGCAGTTTCAGCTTCTCAAGGGTCCCTTTCACCCCTCTGCAGCTCTTTATGCTGGTAATCTCAGCATTTATCACGATCTAGGGCCTATGAGCAAACACGAATCGACAAACCCTCTCTCCCCCTTGCACGCAGGTTGCAAAGAACGGGTTTACAGGCAGGAGAAGAACGATTGGCTTTTTAATCACTCTGCTTCCCAATCCTCTATCTCAGATCTGTCTCTGTCTATAAGTGACCGTCTCTTTTTGCAGGAGAAATATCCTCCCCATCAACGCCATGGCAGACTTGCTCTCGAAAGCACAAGAGGTTTTGGCACTGTGTCTAGGAACCTCTTTGACTCCTTTCAGATCCAAATCTCTCAACCTACAGGAAAAACCATCCTGCAATGGGTCAGTTCTTCAGATTTGGTGCTGGATCTCAAACTGGATCTAGAATGACGGATTGGGATCCCTTCAGGCCTTCAGAGACTTCTCTTTCAAGGTAAACAACTTGAAGACCTTCTTCCCCTCTCTACTTACAGCATTAAAAAAAACAGCTCTTTGGTGTTAACCCTTCGTTTGAGAGGGGGTGCAGCAGGACACTCGTCCTCTCCTCCTCCTTTCTCTTACAAAGATGCAGTACACTCTGAGAACCCCAAACCCCTAGAAGCCCTTAAACCCAAGCCTTTTTTGGTTGACAAAACAGAGGAAGTTCCCTCTGTCGAAATCACCCATGCAGGTCTTGCAGATCAACTTCAAGAATTTGCAAAAAGAGCCATCATTTGCAGATTCAATGGACTGTGGCCGCGATCTTAGGATCTTTATGATTGGATCCATGCAAACTGGACTCATCATTGTAAGGTCAGTTTCTGTTCAAAAGGATAGTTCATTATTCTATTTGATGACAGTAAGCATTATGAAAAGGCTTTAGAAGAAGGCCCTTGGTTCATGGGAACTGCAGGGCTCTTCTTAACTCCTTGGTTCCCAGATTTTGATCCGGCAACTGCAGTCATTACCAGGACACCTGTATGGATCAGACTTCCAAACTTACCTGCCCACTTATGGCATGTTGTGGTCTACAAAGCTATAGGCAACACCTTGGGCAGTTTCATCATGGGAGATTATTGGAGGGAAAATAAAGGTCTCTACACATATGCCAGAATATGTGTGGAGTTAGATTTAAGCAAGGGACTTCTAGACCAAATCAATCTCAAGATAAACGACTTTGTTTGGACCCAGACACTGGATTACGAAAATACTGCATTCCGCTGCCGCCATTGCCACCAAACAGGACATCTGCAGACCTCCTACCCTTCTCTCCTGGCAAAAAAGAAAAAGGATAACCTCTCCAAGACCAAGTCCAAACGATGGGCTCCATGCTCTCCACCTCCAGTCATGGATTCTGAATCCTCTAGCTCTGAAGATGAAGATATTGATGCAAAATTGGATCAAGCCCCTTAATCAGTGGTTCCTTTCGCCGATGGACTGGCACATACCTCCGATATAGCCATCACCCAGAAACACGTCCACATGACCTCCTCCTCTAAATCAGAAAAGGAGGGCCCCCCTTTGGAGAACTCCAGTCTTCAAGTTGTTGTTGCTCATACACCCCAGGATGGATGGGTTGAAGTCAAAAAAAGGAAAGGGAAAAAGCTTTGTGTTGAGGCTTCTGCCCATTCTGGGTAGAAATCAATCTTTTTTTCTTTCCAGTCATATGTTGTAGCTCCTTCCTTGCTTCACTTCTTCTCCGGAACCGAGGTTGATAGTCCTATCATTTCCGGCTGCCGGTTTACTGTCTCTCTTGATTGTATCATCATCTTGTACCATATTTTTGCTTAATAAAATTAGTCCAATTCAGAGAAAAAAAAAACAAAACAAAACAAAACAAAAACAAAAACTATATACTTTGTCTAATTTAAAATATAAGGTTTTTAGTGATAATTTAAAGTGCACAATTTCACAAGTTTAAATTATTTGATAAATTATATAAAAATAAAAAAACAACTCATACTAATTAATTATATTTTTTTATATAATATCAAATATTTTATTAATATTTATTATAGAATATTTATTAATATTTAATATATAATAATTTAGGTTAGTAAATTTAACTATGGAATAAAAGTTATATGCCCATTCCCTATGGAATAAAAGTTATATTACCTCTTGATAATATACTTACTTAAATTTAATAATGTATATGCCCATTCCCAAAACACATTAATGAGTGGATAACACAGTAACAATGAACCTATACAACCCCACTCATAAAACAATAACAGTAGACATATACAACTACCATTAATGGGTCAATGGGTCAATAGCCCGAGTAAATATTTAGTTATCGTTCACTGTTTTATGTGTCCATAATTGACATTTAAATCCCATGTCCCACACAATTCATATTGGTTATCGTTCACTGTTTTATGTGTCCATAATTGATATTTAAATCCCACGTCTTCACGCTATTCCCAAGTCCCACACAAATGATCTTGAAACGTGTGTTTTTTGAGACCGGTGTTTCACGGGGACTGCAATGGCTGAATTATTCAAAGTCAACGACAGAGATTCCCACGATCGAAGGCATGATAGGTTTAAATGAAGAATCGTTGACCTGAGCGGTGGAGGGAGGGGAAGTTCTGTTTTACATAAATTCAGAATGTTTCTGCCAGTAGTTTGCAGTTGTCCTGACCACCATTATTTTCTGTAAATTTCTTCTTTCACAGAACAACATTAACAATGAAGAATAGCATGGAATTTGTCATGGGAAACAGCGGCTTGTTGTCCCTCATCTTAACACAGCTGTCGGAGCCGCAGGATCAGTACTCGACGTCCATGGTCTGCAAAGCCTGGAACCACACAATTGAATGGGCTGTCCACAAACTCAGTGTCAGGTCGACTGCTCTCCTCCCTTCTCTCCTTCCCCGCTTCAAACATGTTAAGCACTTGCAACTCCATGAATGCTGTGACCAATCGCAGGACTCAGATCTCCAGTTGATCTCTGAATCCCTTAAAAGCCTACTGATATTATCCTTAGGGAGCTCTGAGCAGCCTCAGGTATGCATTTCAGATCAAGGGCTTGTGGGATTTGTGCAAAATTATACTATGCTCCAGGAGATTTCCTTATCTTCAATACCCAATTTAATGGATTCTGGGATCGAGGCCATCACTAGAATTTGTAAGAGGCTTAGGTCTATCAATCTTCAGGATTGCATGAATTTGTCTGATGGTGCCCTCGACTCATTGAGAAATTGCAAGAATATCCAAGAGTTGAGTTTAACGGGTTTCTTTGGATTCAGCCCCTCTGGTTTGTCCAAGATAGGGAAGAATTGTCCAAAGCTTCTGAAATTCTCTCTAGATTTTGGAGACTACGTCCCTGGCACTTATTCCATCGATATCACCTTGGCCCTCAGGTCTCTGGCAACCCACTGTCTATATTTGCAGATTTTGTCTTTGAGGTTCCTAAAGGGGAACCTGAGAGAGCTGTCAGGGTTGTCAACTTTGATTGCTCTGTCTATTCATACATATGGGGATCAACAAGCCTGTTCTGATTATTCATTAGCAACCATTGTTGCAGCAAACAAAAATCTGAAGGAGTTTGTGTATTTCAGCTGGTCCTCTCCTTTAAATGATGCTGCTCTACTCATGATTATACAGAACTGTAGAAAGCTTGAGAAGCTTTGTTTGGTAGCTAAGCTATTGACAGAGTCTGCCTTGCTTCATATAATGGATTGCAAGGCTCTAACATCACTTGCACTGGATGGCTTCCACAGTGATGGGAAATGTCTGGCTCTGTTAAATTTCAATGGGATGGAATTGAAGGAGTTGTCACTCAGGTCAGCCTCCTTGGTCACAGATGTAGAATTGGAGACTCTACTTCTTTCCAACAGCAAGCTTGAAAGAATCAATCTTAGTGGGTGCTTCGTACAAACTTCAAAGGGGTTTTCTGCAATCGGTCTCTGTAGTAAACTGCAAATTCTGGATCTCAGTTTTACAGCAGTAGATGATTTAAGCTTGGCTAGTATAGCAAGTGGTGCGAAAATGCTCAGGCATTTGAGCCTGGTTTGGTGCACAAATATTAGTACTTTAAAGATCCTCACAAATTTCAGGGAATTAGAATATCTAGATGTCACCAATTGCAATTTTGTGACAGACGAGGGACTTGGCTTTCTTGCTACCAGCTGCAGCAAGTTGTGTCATTTAACCTTAGTATCGACAAGGATCACAGATGATGGATTGGCCAATCTTGCATCTTGCAGTAAGTTACGATCGCTGGAAATTTATCATTGTGCAGGGATCCAAGGTCGTGGTTTGGGAATAATAGCATTGGCATGCAAGCAGATTCGATCCATTGTCATAAGTGAGCGATTGGAGGGCACAGCAATAGTAGAAGAGCTGAGAAAACAATGTTGCCTGGTACGATTACACGACGATGACGAACCTATTTAAGAATCGTGGTCACAAGTCATGGCTTCACCAGACTGAAAACAGTGGACAAATTGAAAGGCAATGATTTATCTATAATTCCCGAATGGTAATTAAATGTATTTGACATTTGTTGTATCAGCAGGTAGAAAGATGTAAATAGAATGATGCTTATTTCTAATTAGGGTTCTTCTAAACATGCTGGGCTTTTGGATATTTTTGGCAAGGATCTGCTGGAATTTTTTTGTCAAATTTTATATTTAAAGTTAGCTTTTATATGGATTTAGCTTCTTGAAAATCTTAGATTGTGGAGAGTTTTCAATTCAAACTTGTGAATCTAAAAAATTTCTACTCGAAATTAGACTCCTAAAAATTATCACAAAATTTTAAAAGGAGTCTAAAAATCATCACAAAGTTTTAAAAGATTAATTCATTTCAACTTAGGAATGGATTGTCATAGCATATGTTTCATATCAATATATATGTGTTGCAGTGACAGTAATAATCTTTTGAATAATTCAATGGATAGGATTTTACAAGATTTTTGTAATAAATTGACATATGTAATATAATTTGGAGTAAGATTGTGATTTTTGTTATTTAAATTGAATTTTTAAATACATTATTAATTTGATTTAAAAAATTGAATAGTACATAATTGCAAATTAAAAATTTAAAAATTCTTTAAACTATTTTATTTTTTATTTTTTTATTTTAAAACTTAATATTAAAATACAATTTTTAATAATTGTTGATTTAAATCTATTTTATTAAAGTAATTAAAAAAAGAAAAGAAAGACCAACAAAATAAAGAAAAAAAATCTAATTTCTTTATTTTAAAACTTAATATTAAAATAAATATAATTTTTAATAATGGTTGATTTAAATCTATTTTATTAAAATAATTAAAAAAAGAAAGACTAAGAAAGCTAATTCTTCAACAATTAATTTCTCTCCACTATTTTAAATAGAAACTGGTCAAGCACTTCTCCTATCATTTGTTAAGTTTATAGCTCTCGAACATGAGTGAAGTACTCACCTGAAGCATCTAAAAAATAATACATAAGCTTTGAGAAAATGTAACAACATGATGTTAATGTGGAAATAATCAAGATTACTGCCGGACTCGAGAAGTAAAAGATGAAATCTTTAATATGTTTGCAAAATACGATGAGACATTAGAAGAATATGTTGAATGATTTCAGTATAATTTGCAAAGATATCGATATACTGCAATGTCTAAAGATATTTTGAAAGCAACAATGATTAAAGGAATGAAATAAGAATGGGTAGAGACACTTAATATAATGGGAAAAGGGGACATCTATCAAGAGGAATATGATGACATTATTTCATTGTGTATCAGGTGCTCTCGAGGTAGTACGCGAAGTAGACCAACCAGACGGGATTCAGTTATGAGGAATTATAAACAGTTAGGTGGCATCATGACTAGAGAAGAATTCGGAAATATTTTAGAAGATTTTAAAACCGATATCTTAGGCATCCTCACAACACAGCTAGATGTCCTACAAGCCAAGCAGAATAAAGTTTTAGCAGAACAAAACTTGGTTGTTTTTTGCCACGCTATTGGAAGAAGCACAACCAGCAGGAGTGTCCATTAGACATGGTCCAGACATGTGCTATTTGTACGAAGGACCACACCACTGACCATTTCCCTTCACTCCCAGGGTTGAAAGAGGTTTTTAAAGAGGTAGAAGAAGAAACATAAATAGTGTATCTAATAAATCAATGCCGGTAGTGGCAAGCATGACCAGGTATGCCACAAGACACATCTTAGTTCTTTTCTCCTCCACAATTTAATCAACAAAACCCTGGAACAACATGGCGTGGCCAATCACCTTTCTCTTCTTGGCCATCCCGATCATTTTCCATGCCTCCTTGGCCAACACGATCCCCTTTAGATAATAGTTGGTGAAGTTTTCCTTTTTCTTCCACTTACTGGCAAAGCAATCCATATCAGTTCCAGTGGCTTGCCTCCACTTCACATAATACAAATTGGTCTCAAAACTGGCAGGGACCCCTGGGGATGACCAATTTACCTATGGTAACAGGGCCTCAGAATCAACCCACATTACCGGCTCCATACCCAGTCCAACACAATCCTCAATCTATTATGAGTCCTCAACTGCCAACGCAACCCAATCCTAATCCCAATAACAGACAGGTTCAACTAATCCAAATTGTTGAGAACCCAAACCCCAAAACTGAACACAAGCAATGCAATGAACTTAGGTCGCGATAAGTCTGTGTTATTTCACCTGAAGAAGATACGGCCCTGCCACAACTTGAGTCTGAAATTCCAATAGTACCTAAACAAGAAATTGTGAAATAAACAAAGATAGACCAGGGGAGGGACACAGTTGACTAGAAAGACCCTGAAAACCTTATTATTTCCTCCCCTCCATTCCCTAAGAGATTAACACTACCTAAACCAATAGTCTCTTCATATTTTGATCTCTTGGGGGAATTAAAAAAAATTTGCATTAAAATTCCTCTCCGACAGGCTATACAAGACATTCCTATCTATGCTAAAACAATTAAAGAACTGTGTGGAAAAAAATAGGTGAGGAAAGAAAATACTGTACCAACTATTCATGTAGTGGGAGTAGTGTCAGACTTACTCTTGGGTATAGAAACACCAATAAAATATGAGGATCTAGGAAACCCCATAGTCACAGTACAAATCTCTGTCCACTCTTTTTCAAACCCATTAGTTGATTTGGGGGCAGCCATCAACATCTTAACTATAGAAACCTGCGAGAAGTTAGGTATAACAACCTTGGAACCCACATCCACCTTACTTCCTGATAGATCTGTTATTAAACCAAAAGGTATATTACAGGACATCCTAGTTTCTGTTGACTCATGGGCGTACCCGACATAATTTTTAGTTATTAACCCAAAAAGGAGGTTAGATGGGCATCCCTTGATATTGGGATGACCTTGGTTAGCAACGGTCGATGCTTACATAGGCTATCGAATAGGCAACTTGACCATTTCTATAGGAGATGCCATAAATAATATTTCCATATACCCCCCGGGCAAACCAAGTCCTTCCATTGTAAATATACCCCCCGGGCAAACCAAGTCCTTCCATTGTAAATATTCACAAGCAGCCACATACATATCGGGAACAAAACATTTGTTCACAATCACAATAGTTGAAGCACTTGAATTCAAAGGTCAAACTAAAGACAATGTAATCAATAACTTCATGAACCAACCATCTACTTCAGAAAATTTAAAGTGTTAAATGTTAAAAGTAGTTCTTTATAACGAAGCACCAGAGGACCCCTTAGTAGACATTGATGATCAACACATACCCATGACTGTTGTTCACAATAGCATGCCAATTGAAATTGAACTAGGAAAAGTTTTAAATATCAATGGCAGTCTGGATAGTAACAAGCAGCAAAAGCTCGTTAAAATTTTACAAAAATATAAGGGAGCCTTTTCTTGGGACTACCCAGACATGAAGGGTATAGATCCTCAACTATGCACAGATCACATTTAGATTGAAAGGGATGCTCATCCTATTCGGCAGCCTCAGTGGAGGTTAAACCCGCATATGAAAGACGTTGTAAAAGATGAATTAGAAAAGCTGCTAGATGTAAACTTCATTTATCCTATTTCAGACAGCAAATGGGTCTCTCCTCTAGTATTTTTTCCTAAAAAGAATGGAAGTGGTGAATCTGTGTGGATTACAAAAAATTGAATAAATAAACATAGAAAGACCACTTCCCCCTCCCTTTTACTGATCAGGTCCTTGATACATTGGCAGGAAAGCGATTCTTCTCTTTTATTGAGGGTTTCACTAGTTACAATCAAATCTAGATAGCCCTTGAAGACCAAGATAAAATGACCTTTACCTACCCCTGGGGTACATTTTCCTATAGGGTATTACCATTCGGACTATGCAATGCCCCAACAACATTTCAAAGGGCCATACTCAACATTTTTATGATTTAATAAATGAGGGGCTCGAGGTTTACATGGACGACTTTACTCCATATGGAGATGACTTTGATAAGTAACTGCAAACACTAGAACAAGAATTGGAACGATGCATTGCTACCTGATTATGTTTGAGAAATGAAAAGTGTCACATGATGATGACCAAAGGAGTGATCCTAGGACACTACATCTCTACAACTAGAATACAGGTAGATCCGACAAAGGTATAGGTAATTATTTTATTAGTCACACGTTGTACTCAGACAAAGGTAGGTACTTTCCTTGGATATGTAGGGTACTACTGTAGGTTTATAAATAATTTCTCACAAATTGTTGCACCCTTGTATGGATTAACTGGAAATGTTGAGTTCCATTGGTCTGACAAATGTGACACTGCTTTTTCAGATATGAAGAAACTTGTCTCAACTTCCCTAGTCTTACGTGGCCCCAATTGGGAGCTTCCTTTTCACATTTCCTTAGATGCATCCGATACAATGATAGGGGTAGTTCTCAGTCAAGAAGAGGACAAGGAGCCCTACGCTATTTACTATATTAGCAAGAATATCACTCCTGCCGAATTAAACTATATAGTGATGGAAAAGGAATATTTGGCTGTCATTAATGCTATTAATAAATTTAGACGTTATATAACTGGCTACCAAGTATTCATGTATACCGATCACTCTGCCATTAGATATTTAGCCAATAAACCTATTACAAATGGAAGAGTGACTCGTTAGTTGTTGCTTTTACAGGGGTTTGATATAACTTTCAAGGACCATCCAGGAAAGGAGAACATAGTTGCAGATTTCCTATCGAGAATTCCAAAGTCAGATGACCCACTAGCAGTGGATGATCAGTTCTCTGATGATGTAGGAGCATCCGGACTTAGCCAACAATGTGATTCTATGTTCACATGTTGTGGCTAACATGAGGTGGAAAAACATTGGTCATTAATATTTTACTTATTTTTAAATGAAAGAAGTTAGTTTGTTTGGGTTTGCTAAATTAATTAGGAGTAAAAGTAGAAATTGGTTTCTACCTATGAGGATATTGAGCCAAGTAGGATAAGAGCTTAAGAATAGGGTATAATTTTTTTGTTAGGAGTGGTTCAACGAAAATATATTTTAGGTGAGAAGGACGCGGATATATATATATATATATATATATATATATATATATATATATATATATATATATATATATATATATATATGAGATAGGTGTGGAAAGAGAGCAGAGTGTGGAAAAGAGTGAACAAGTGTGAAATAGGTATGCGAGAGGAGAGAGTTGAGAGAGCATAAACAATTGTAATAACCAACTGATCAAGGGCTTGGCTCTGTAATTTCCTTTATTATTAATTTTCAAGTGTTTTGTATTGATTTGGCTCTCTATTCAAAACTATTGGTTTAAAAATATGTTGAATCTCATATATATTAGGTTATACAACAGGAGGACAATTATATTGCAGGCATGACGAGGGTCGTAGATTTGCACCTGATCAACGAGAGTGATCTCAACACAGTTGAAAACTAGTAGACATCCAACAGAACTGGGTTTAATGTTAAAGAGTCACAAGTTAAATATTTAATTAGCAATGCAAATTGAGGAGTTGAAAGACAATGAGGATAGTTGGATCGATGACTAAACCAGAGGTGGCAATCGTAGCGACGGGAAGCGACTTCACTATTTGCAAGATTTAGGAGATAAGCGTTACGACATCGCAAAGTAAAAAAATTTATTTGCGATGCAAAAAAGAGGAGGACATGTGTTGGCTCAACGGAGTTTCACAATTAGCAAGGATTAAAGTTTAAGTGTTAAAGCTAAACTACAAGTTGTGCAATCTGTGATCGCCAGTGATTGGTCAGGCTTGTCGTGGGACCCTTTGGTAAGAGGTTCCGTGCAAACAGATTATTTTGGGTTATATGGGTTTTGTTTATAATAACGTTGTTGATCACGCCATATGTATGCATGTTTAATGAGCTCCAAAGTTTAAAACAAAACCGCTGCAGGTAATAAGTTGTATAGAGTGTAAAATCTATAGTAAAACAATAAGTCAAAATGATTATTCTTTTTGTTCATTATATTACTTTTTATTTAAAACTTTTAATTTTTTTTAAATGTTATAGAAATTAAAACTTTTGTTCATTCTTTTTGTCTCCAGAAAAATCACAGCCTTTTATTAAAAGATATAAAAGTTACATATGCACATGAAAAGAGCGTTTCTTCTCTTGTTCTAAAAGGTAAACAACAAGAACGAAAAATTTCCAAAAAAGAAGAGCCAACCCATAGATCTATGGGAGAATCAGAAAAATTAACCTCCTCCTCAAAAGTCTCTAATCAAAATCTTCAGGAGTGGTCAGTCATATAAGTATATGATATAGGAAAATTAATTTTATACATATGATTCATTTATGGTAGACTAACATGATAAATCAAAAATTGTTCACGTGGAGAAAACCATATTAAAACATAACACATGAGTTTATATGTCAATGAAAGGCTTATGTAGATAAGTCTGTATCCGCCCCTCTATATGTTCACTAACCTACCATATGCCCAACAATTCCCAAGAACCCTCCCTAGAGAGAAGGTCTGTATCACTATTATGTTCTGTGTAGATGCAGAAGCAAGTTAAATAATTGAAATATTGTTTTGATAATCGAATTTCCTCTAGAATAAGAAGTGTATAGTTATGAAATATCTGGACACAATTAAACCTATTGATAATTTTTATGGAGTCCCAAAGGACATGTAAGGACCTTCATTCCAATTCCCATGCCAAACATTGTTGAGCCTCAAAATTGTGCTTTCTTTCACCTCATTTTACCTCATTTTCCTTTGTCCATTGCTATCCTAGACCCAATTGATCAGTGAATATAGTTAAAATTACTTCTAGAATGATTTACATGACTGACTTGCTAAATTTTGTGATTTTTGCCATTGTAAAGAATAAATATAGTTAAAATTACTTCTAGAATGATTTACATGGCTGACTTGTTGAGTTTTGTGATTTTTGCCATTGTTAAGCATTTTGACCGGAACTAGCTGCAGAATGCAGACATTCCGTAGCTAACCGGCGATTCTGCAGCTGCCTTCATGTTTGAGTATGTTCCAGGTGGCCTCTTGAGAAAAACCGCATATGGGCATGATCCACGTCTTGTCTACATGGTTCGTTGCTCATCATGGAGGAAGAAATGGATTCTGGGTATGGTTTTGAACGTGGGGAACACATTTATAAAGGAAGACTCCTACTAGGACTGTCTCAGTCCAGATGTCTTTTCTTCTTCACGCAACCACTTCAAAGACTCCTAACGTGATTCGGACAAGGAAAGACATTGTTCCTAAATTGTTGTAATTATTGTTACGTGCATTTGCTTTATAAACTCTTGGGAGACCGAGAGCTGTGTTGGAGATTTTATGTTAGATTTGCTGCTAGATTTTGTTTAAACTCTGTGTTACGTCCTTGAAGACGCAGAGTGTTATGTTCAAACTATTGCATCGTTAATGGAGCAGACAAAGTTATTTTGAAGGCGTGATTTAATTTGGAGTTGAATGCCGTTAAGTGGTAGAGGGCCCCTGCCTCTTGCATGGATTTCTTTTGCATAAATTAGATAATTTTTCCTAGCTGCCTTTACGTTTTGCATTTGAATTGGTAGTTGTTTTGTTTTAGCTACTGTAGTCGTATTCATTCTAGCTCTTCCACAAGAAGACACTCTTCCAACAGATTAAAATGATGAATGTTGAATGACTATGGTATTATAGAATTAAGAGTTGAATTTATAGTTGTTTTAACTAGTTACTGTAGTTATATTCATTCTAGCTCTTCCACAAGAAGGCACTCTTCCAACAGATTATAATGATGAATGATGAATAGCTATAGTACTGTAGGAGTTAGTTGTAGTTTTTTCTATTCACTATCATAAGTTACACTTGTTCTAATCACTCTTCCACAAGAAGAAATTCTTCCAAGACATCCTTAAGAAGTTAAAGACATGACTATGATAATGAATGATTTAATTGTGTGTTTTTACTAAGTATCATCTCTGATCTCACTCTTAAACGCTTGCCCAAGACATCATAATGACGAGTAGGGTATGGATGTGATAACTTAGTTTTTCATTTTCTTTCAGTTCATTTGCTTTCAATTGCATACAAGTACACAGTCAGAATTGTTCTACCTCTTCCAAAAGAAGGAACTCTTCGAAAATATCACTAATGATGAACAAACAGATTGTGTAACTTCATAGATTAATGCATGTTAGTATAGTTAGAACAACTCCGGAGTTTCATTGCATTTAATTCATGATCAGTTACTTTGTTTCAAGTTTGATGATGACTTATAGTTCATCATTGTTCTAGTTTAGTGGCATCTTAGGTTCATTCTTAGATTAACTCACTACACTTGCATCTCATATTCAAAATTGTCATCCATTGCACAATAAATTACTTTAGTTGTTAGGATTAACAAGATAGCCTTCATTATTCACAAACATCTTCTTGTTCTAAAAACTACAAATGATCTATAGCCATAGGAACATAAGACAACATCACTATAAGGTCTGAAACCTCTCTGTAATTTCTTCATCATCTCATAAACAGAGCTCTTCCTCAAAAGAACTATTTTGAACAAGAAACCAATAACTCTTTGAGTATAGGTTCTGTGATATTCAATTAAATTGCAGAATAGAACTAGGAATTAGTCATAGAATAGAAGAGCTTAGAACAAAATGTCGCATCATGGTAAGATCAGTGTTTAACTGTTTAGTTAGAGGATTTGCATATTTAGTGATCATTTCTCAAAGTTTAGTTTGTGTCATTTGCCTAAAAAGTCATTATCAAGCTTTTGCTTTTATTTAGTCATAGTTCAGATTCTGCTTCAGTGTTTCCAATTGCATTTTCCATTCCATACATTAGGCTTAACTCTGTTTTTGACCACCAACTTCTTTCCATTAGTTTTCTAGGCATTTTCATTGTGAACATAAAACACCAAAAGACCAAAAACATCACAAAACACTACACACAACACATTAGGAAACAAGCACCTAGGTACATATGGTACACTTCACTTCAGCAGTTTACAAATCCTGGTTGACAATTAAATGAGCTCGGTTTAGGAGACTAGATTGAGACCAAACATTTTGGCGCCGTTGCCGGGGAAGTGAAAATTAGGTAACCTTTGTTTCTTAGCATCCAAAAACAATTTTATGCGTAGGGAGAGAGATTCAAGGGGAAGATTTATAAGCAGCAGAGGCAGAATTTTGACATCTAGAACACCACTTGTTTCATCTAGATCCAGAGCTAGTACACCTTCAACTCAAACCCATCTTCCATCCTTTACTGATCCTAGACTTCTAGAAGATCTAAGGTCACCTATTCCATTAGAGAAACCTTCCACTTCATCCATTGAACCTGCCATAGAAGAAGATCTAAAAACTCTTGTTGGGGATACAAACCTTTCTACTTCCACAGGAGAGTCAACTATGGCAGAAGAAGGAGGAGGAGGAGTTTTTAATGGAGAACACACATTATTTGGAGGTAGAGGTAGAGGTAGAGGAGAAGGAGGAAGAGGAGAAGGAGGTAGAGGTGCAGATGGAGGAAGAGGTAGAATAGGAAGCTCTTTTGGGTTCCCTATACTTGATGAAGAAACCAATACAACCATGAAAAACATTTCACCTTCTGTCCTTCCGAACTTCTATGGACTTAAAGCTGAGGATCCTAAAACTTTCTTATTCGAATTTGAAGTGTTGTGTAGGACTTATGACTACTTACAAGATGCTCAAAAACTGAAATTATTTCCTTCAACTTTGAAGGGAGCAGCATTGAAGTGGTTTATGAGTTTAAACAGTAGTTCTATTAGAACATGGGAAGACATGAAACAAGAATTTCTAGAGAGATACTTGGATTATTGTATGCCGGTTAATCATAAGGAAGAAGTGTTCAAGATGTTACAAAAAGAAGATGAAAACTTAGAATATTTGTTGGAAAGATTTAAATACAACATAAAAAGGGCACAAATGGAAAACCTAGATCAGGACACTTTAAAAGCTCTTTTGTTGAAAACCATTAGGGATGAATGGTTGGATATCCTTAACATGATGGAAAAAGGGGATATATCACAACTCACATTACCTGAAATATCTGAGTTATGTATCAACCTTTCCAGAGGGAAATCAAAAACTGTCAAAGGTCCAAGAGATCCTGCTCTTGCAAGAGCAAGTAAATCTGCTTCTGGGACGGTAAGTAGATCAGAAATAGGACACATGCTTGATGATTTTAAATCTGACATCTTAGGGAGTCTTAGTGAACAAATAGACACCCTCAAGATACAAAACAAGCAAAAGGCTGAATCTGATGCCTTGGCAATCTTTTGTCCCAAATGTAGGAAAAAACATGCCTTGAGAGAGTGTCCTCTAGATGTAAAAGTTGTAGAAACATGTGTTATTTGTTCTGAGAAACATGAGACCAAGAATTGTCCTTCTCTTCCTGGTCTCAAGGCTGTTTTTCAAGAAGAAACTCCTACAGACTCCACAGAATCTTTTAACTTTGTATCTAGAAAACCTTGGCAGGGACCCCAGACACAAGGATTCCATGATCAAATGTATAATCAACCTCCACCTTGGAATTCTTGGCAGCAACCTTGGCCCCAATTTCAAAATCAATCTCAAGCTTGGGCACAAGGATCACAAGGTTCCTATGGAAGATATTCTCCATATTATCAGTATCCACCATCCTATCCACCATATCCACATTTTTATCCTCAAAATCCTTAACAAAATTTTCAACAAAATCCTCAACAACATCATCCGAACCAATCTCATCAAAATCAACCACTTCCACTACCATTCCCTCAAAAATCCAATCAATTTCCAGCTCAGCCCATACCAAACCCCAATAATAAGAACCCTCAGAATACATACATGATAGAAGGACAACAATTTCCAACTTATTTAATTACTCCTCTAGACCTTAGTGATGTTCAACTTAGGTCTGGAAGGATACTTGAGAAGAGGAAACCTTCTGTGATCATAAAAGAACAAGATAATTCTGAGGAAGACTCCCTACGGGTTAATAAAAGTCTTGAGGAAGATACATCCTTTCAAGACCAAAACATTGAAAAACTGAAACAAAAAGATCCAATAAATCCAACTCCAATATTAGAGCAACCATCCACATCTACTTCTATACCTCCCTTTCCGGAAAGACTACAAATTGATAAGGGTGTAGAAAAACAAATAATGGTGCCTAATTATGATTTCTTAGATGAATTGAGGAATGTTTGCATTAAAATTCCATTATTGCAAGCCATCAAAGAAATCCCAATTTTAGCCAAAACAATAAAGGAGTTGAGTATGAAGACAACAAGAAAAAGAATAAGAGAAACCAAGAAAATTCAACTGGTAGGACAAATAGCAGACACTATGATGGGTAAGATTACTATTCCAAAGTACCTTGACCCAGGAAATCCAGTTGTCAAAATTCACATCAATGGAATTGAAATTCAAAACACACTCATTGACTTTGGAGCAGCAATAAATATCATGAGTAGACAAATCATGGACAAACTGAAACTTCCTAATCTTCTCTTTACACCCACACTATTACAACTAGCAGATAGATCTGTGATCAGACCAGATGGGGTAATAGAAGACATTCCAGTGTCCCTAGACTCTTGGGAGTACCTTGTGGATTTCATGATCCTAACTCCTAAGAATAATCTAGGAGGCCATCCTGTTATACTAGGAAGACCTTGGTTGGCTACAGCTGATGCTTTTATTAGTTGTAGGTCCGGTGATATGTATATTTCTGATGGAAGTTCAACAAAGAAATTCACTTTATATCCTCCAGCTAGGACAATTATAGAACTAGATGACACTCAATGGATAGAGGATGAAGAATATTTACAACCACTCTTCACAATTTCAGAAATTAGTGAAGATAATCAAATTCTGAATACTCTAGAAAACTTTGAATCTTCTCCAGAGCATAAACATGAATCATTTCAAGAGGGATCCAATATTGAGTTCTTGTCATCTAGGCAGATGTCTCTTCATTCTATGGACAAATTTGGTAGCTCTACAAGTGAAATTTTTCCAGGCAAAACCTTGAACATAAACAAAAACCTAGAAAAATCTCAACAAGAAGAGTTAGTCAAAGTATTACAGAGACATTCTTCTGCATATGCATGGGAATACACTGACATGAAAGGGATAAGTCCCAAGACTTGCACTCATCACATCTATATAGAGGCAAATTTCAAACCAATCAGACAGCCTCAAAGACGGATGAATCCAAATCTTAGGGAAATTGTCAAGGAAGAATTACAAAAATTGCTAAATGTTAACTTCATCTATCCTATTTCAGATAGTCAGTGGGTTTCTCCTTTAGTGATTGTGCCTAAGAAAAATGGAAAATGGAGGGTGTGTGTTGACTACCGAGAACTGAATAAAGCTACTCTTAAAGACCATTCTCCCTTACCTTTCATAGATCAAGTATTAGATACATTAGCAGGTAAAAAGTACTTTTCATTCCTAGATGGGTTTAGTGGTTACAATCAAATCCAAGTAGCACTTGAAGACCAAGATAAAACCACATTTACTTGTCCTTGGGGTACCTATGCCTACCGAGTATTGCCATTTGGGTTATGCAATGCACCTGCAACATTCCAAAGGGCAGTATTAGGAATTTTCTTTGATCTGATAAATGACTGTGTAGAGGTGTACATGGATGATTTCACAGTTTATGGGGACACATTTGAAGAGGCTTTAGAAAACTTGGAAAAAGTCTTAAAAAGATGTCAAGAAGCAAACCTTTCACTTAGTCATGAAAAATGTTTTATGATGTTCACTGAAGGTATTGTTTTAGGGCACCACATTTTAGGGGATGGGATTAGAGTTGATGAGGCGAAAGTTGAAGTTATTTCTAACCTATCCATTCCAAGTTGTCAAAGAGATGTTAGAAGTTTTCTAGGATTTACGGGGTATTATCGGAGATTTATAGAAAACTTCACCAAAATAGCATCTCCTCTCTTCAAATTACTCACCAAAGATTGTGAATTTAAATGGACTTCTGATTGCCAGTTAGCTTTTGAAACCCTGAAAACCAAAATTTCTGAAGCACCTATATTAAGGGGACCTAACTGGAAGTTACCTTTTCATATCTCAATAGATGCTTCCGATACAGCTCTAGGAGCAGTATTGGGACAAAAAGATTTAATTCCCTATGCCATCTATTATATCAGTAAAAATTTGACTCCTGCAGAGTTAAACTATACTGTAACTGAAAAAGAGTTTTTAGTTGTTGTTCATGCCATTAACAAATTTAGACACTATATAACAGGCTATGAAACTTTTGTTCATACTGATCATTCTGCAATTAGATATTTAATGAATAAATCAATTACTAATGGCAGAGTTATAAGATGGTTGTTATTATTGCAAGAATTCAACATTACTATTCTAGATAGGCCTGGAAAACAAAACACTGTGGCTGATTTCCTGTCTAGAATTCAAAATATTAAAGATGACACTCCGGTTGAAGATCAATTTCTTGATGAATATCTTTTTGCAATCTCTACTCAAACTCCATGGTTTGCTGATATTGCCAATTATTTAGTTTCAGGAAAATTTCCTTCAATTATGAATGCAAGGGATAAAAGAAAAATCATTAATGATAGTGCAAGATATTCATGGTTCGCTAATGAGTTGTACAAGACAGGTCCAGATTTGATTATTAGAAGGTGTGTTCGTGAAGATGAGATGCCTGAAATTCTCAAGGCATGTCATGATGAACCGTGTGGCGGACACTTTGCAGATAAGAGGACAGCCTATAAGATCCTTAACTTAGGATATTATTGGCCATCTTTGTTTAAAGATGCAAGGGAGTATGTCAAAAGGTGTGACAGTTGCCAAAGGGTAGGGAAACCTTCTCCTTCAGGTGAGATGCCATTACAACCTCGGGTACACATTGAACCTTTTGAAAAATGGGCTTTGGATTTTGTAGGACCTATTAGTCCTCCATCAAGACAAAATAAATATATATTAGTTTGCACTGATTATGTTACTAAGTGGGTAGAAGCTAAACCATTACTTGTTGCTAATGAATCATCTGTAGTTACTTTTCTCTTTGAGGATATTTTTACTCGTTTTGGTGTCCCAAGGGAAATTGTTACAGATCAAGGAGCTCAATTTACATCAAGGCTAGTGGAGCAAATGATGGAGAAGTATAAAATCAGACATAGAACATATACTCCTTATCATCCACAAGCAAATGGTCAAGTGGAATCCACTAATAAGGTCATTGAAGGAATTCTAACAAAGACTGTTCATCCACATAGAAGAGATTGGGTAGATAGGCTTCCTGAAGCCTTGTGGGCCTATAGAACTACATGGAGAAACACAACAGGCCATACTCCTTATGAGCTTGTTTATGGAAAGAAAGTTTTGTTTCCCATAGAGTTCCAAATTCAAACTTTCAAAATGGCAGTTCAGCTAGGACTTGATCTAACGGAGGCACAAAAGCATAGACTGGAGCAAATTAATGAATTGGATGAGATCAGACAAGATGCAGTTCAGAAAACAAGTCTAGTCCAACGGCAAAGGGCTAGATGGCATGACAAGTAAATCAAGGAGAAGAAATTCAAAGAGGGAGACTGGGCTCTCTTGTTTGATTCAAAATTCAAGGATTTTCAAGGGAAATTTCAGACACATTGGCTTGGGCCATATGAAATTGTTTGAATTTTTGATAATGGGGCAGTAAAAATCAGAACTATAGATGAAGAAGAGATCACTTTTCTTGTGAATGGTCATAGACTGAAGCTATACCACAAGCCACTCTCAAGAGAAGAGTTTTTCAAGAAGTTCCAAGAAGACAATGATGTGAAGTTAATGAAGAAGAGTCTCTCTTCTTCATCAACTTGATTAAATTTTCTGAAGCATTTCTCTTCTAAAATAAAAAATAAAAAAATAAAAAAATAAAGGTATAAACATGAAAACCAATCATTGATTCGCATGTTTATACAGAAAAGATAGGGTGAAAATCAGAGTCTCTCTGACACTCTAACTTTTCCCATTTTTGTTTTTATAAGCAGCTGTTATAAAAATCATAAGTACAGTTCCATAGTACTTATGATTCACTTCATCTCACTCCATTCACTTATTCATCCATACTCCATCTCATCCATCATTCATATTTCACTCCATTCCACATCTCATTCATCTCACTCCATCTTCCATTCATTTCATTTTCATGTCAAAACACAAAAAATTGATATCTTGCTGTAAGTGAATAAAATATGTCATGAATTGCAGTACAACCCTTATGTTCCTTCATTCCATTTCATGAACTGAATCCATTTCATTCCATTATCCACTTCATACATATCATAATCCATCATCCATTTTCATTCATACCACATAACATTTCACCCATACTCCAAAAAAATTCCATTTTCATGATTAAAGTGTTCTACAGGAACATTCTGCAGCTCAGTGGACATTCTGCAGCTGATCAGCCTTTCTGCAGCCCGACAGTCTTTCCGCAGCTACAAACCCTGAAGGCATCAACCAACAGACATCAGAATTACAACAAAGTGACCCAGTGTATTCATGAATCAAAAGCATCAAGAAAATTATGAAGACTCCTCCAGAGATGAGCAGAGAAGACAAAGGCTACAAAAATCAAATAAAGGGAAGAGGTAACAAATTTAAATTACGATGGCATTTCATAAAAGTTTAGCATAGTTTAGTTGTGGATTATTCGAAAGGTTGTTTTAATTGTTTTATTGATCAAACACCAACAAACCCTCTACAGAATTTGTATTAAAATCTTCCATTTCAAATTTCATATCCGATAGCATTTAAGCGGTGAAATGGCCAAAGCATTTGAATTTTCCACGTCTCTTAACCAAATCATTCAATGATTGATTCCCTTTGCCGTCGTAAAATCCTCCGCCGTCCCTTCAATCATTAATACAATTCCGCCACCTCACTCCACTACTCCATTCCGAGACCACTGCCATAACTTCATTCCGTAGCCATCAGTCCATTCCGAAGACGGAGATATTATTATCACCGAAAGCAGAGCCAAAGGATATCAGTTTGAATAGCATTGAGCATTGTAAACGCAGAGCAGAGTAGAAGGGTAAATTTGGAAGTGTAACAGTGTGAGGACTTGAAGCCACTTGATCCCGTGGGCAGATAAAATACCACTATGGACGGAGTTTGAAGCATTTTCACTATCAACACAGAATTGTAGCAGTGTGAGTTTGAAGTCTTTTGTTACCAAAAGACAGAGGTGTTAAAATTGAAGTCTTTTGCTACCGGAGACAGAGGTGTTGTAGTGATTGAGTGTGAAGACTTTTGCTACCAGAGACAGAGGTGTTGCAGTTTGAAGACTGTTGTTACCAGAGACAGAGATGTTGCAGCGTTGAATTTGAAATCTTTTGCTACTAAGAGCCAGAGGTATTGCACAAAAAGAAATTTGAAGCCATCTGCCATTTTCAATCAAAGACATTTCAGCTCAAAATTTGAAACTGCTTTCATCATCAAACAAAGGCATAGCACTCTGACATTCAATTGTCAATAGAAGCATATCAGTTCAAGGTTTCGAAGGCATTTGTCATTATCAATCAGAGGTATGTCATTCCAAAATTGAAGCCATTTTCATTTAGAGCTTGAAGTCATTTCAATCCAAAAGTGAAAGACATTGTTTTGTGGGTAGAAGAGTATTAATTTGATATTGAAAAATCATGGGTTTAATTGTAAGGACTGAACCTGTGGGTTCAAAATATTTAGAAGGTTACCCACAATGCAAGGAAATGTTACAACAAATAGGATGGCTTCAATTTTTGGAAAAATTTAATGGCTTCCATAAGGAAGTCACTAAAACATTTGCCAGAGCATTTCAAGGAACCGAAGTTGAAGTAGGTGATGTCAAGTTTACTGTCACTGAAGTTTTTATTGCAGAGGCTACAGGATTGCTCAGAACTGGAAAGAGATGGTTTAAAAATAGGGAATTCCACAATGACTCCTGGAAACAAATTCTAAAATCACCAAATATGGATGTTAGTGTATTCAAGAAAGGAATTCCCAGTACTGCATTGAAAAGCAAATGGAGAAACATACTACTTCTTTTACAAAAATTTGTTACATGTGAGGGTAGATATGGGACATTTTATGTCTACCACATTAGACTAATGATGCATTTTCTGGGAGAAGATTTAAACCTACCATATTTCTTGTTTCAAAGTCTGAAGAAGATGGCTTCCTGTGTTCAGAGAAGAGTTCAATTTTTAGAGACAACCCTGTATCATCATGGTTTGGTCAAAATCTTGATTGAACATCATCTAGCTAAAACAAATGATACATGGGATGATTTCTTAATAAGAAATCATTTTGAAGAAGAAAAAGAACCATCACCTGAACCACAGCCTACAAAGAGAAGTAGGAAATGGAGGGCTTCAAAAGTTGAAATTGACAAACCAGTCCAAGAGAGCAGTGAGGAAATCATTTTAGAGAAGTTGACTCGAATCAAGAGGCAACTTAAGGAAGAGAAGATAATCAAGGAATCTACCACAGAGAAAGGAAAGGGATCCTCTCAGCCTAGGAGAAGCCACAGATTAAAGGGAAAACTGAAGAAAACACTAATCAAACAAACAGGGGTAATCAATATAGAAGATGAAGAAACACCCATTGAAGAGGATGATGAAGAGGATTTTTATGAAGGAACCCCTGAAATTGATCCTGATCAACAGGAAATTTATGATTATGTGGAAACTTTAGAGAGGACAGCTTCAGAAAGCAAAGAGACAACCCCCAGTCCTCCACTGTCTGAAATTGATATATTAAGAAGGGATATATATGAGTTGGAATTGCTGAATAGACACATCAAAAATGAGAATGAAATTCTCAAAGATCAAATCAAGCTCAAGACTGATATGAACTCAACCTTATCCCTGCATATAGACAAAGTGGAGAGGACCAATGAGAAGTTGAAGACAAGGAACAAAAAGCTAATCAGGGCACTCACCAACCTCGGGTTCAAACTTGTTATCAGGAAACCCAGAAGACCTCTAGCTTCCAGACAAAGGAGAAGAAGGGGATTAGATGTCCTTGCAGAAGCCTCTGAATTCATAGGATAACTTGCATGAGGACATGCAAAGAGACAGCAGTGGGGGTATGTTGAACCTCAAAATTGTGCTTTCCTTCACCTCATTTTACCTCATTTTCCCTTGTCCATTTCTATCTTAAACCCAATTGATCAATAAATATAGTTAAAATTACTTCTAGAATAATTTACATGACTGACTTGTTGAATTTTGTGATTTTTGCCATTGTTAAGCATTTTGACCGGAACTAGCTGCAGAATGCAGACATTCCGTAGCTAACCGGCGATTCTGCAGCTACCTTCATGTTTGAGTATGTTCCAGGTGGCCTCTTGAGAAAAACCGCATATGGGCATGATCCACGTCTTGTCTACATGGTTCGTTGCTCATCATGGAGGAAGAAATGGATTCTGGGTACGGTTATGCACGTGGGAACACATTTATGAAGGAAGACTCCTACTAGGACTGTCTCAGTCTAGATGTCTTTTCTTCTTCACGTAGCCACCTCAAAGACTCCTAACATGATTCGGATAAGGAAAGACATTATTCCTAAATTTTTGTAATTACTGTTACGTGCATTTGCTTTATAAACTCTTGGGAGACCGAGAGCTATGTTAGAGATTTTATGTTAGATTTGCTGCTAGATTTTGTTTAAACTCTGTGTTACGTTCTTGAAGACGCAGAGTGTTATGTTCAAACTATTGCATCGTTAATGGAGCAAATAAAGTTATTTTGAAGGCGTGATTTAATTTGGAGTTGAATGCCGTCAAGTGGTAGAGGGCCCCTGCCTCTTGCACGGATTTATTTTGCGTAAATTAGATAAGTTTTCCTAGCTGCCTTTATGTTTTGCATTTGAATTGGTAGTTGTTTTGTTTTAAGCTACTGTAGTCGTATTCATTCTAGCTCTTCCACAAGAAGACACTCTTCCAACAGATTAAAATGATGAATGTTGAATGACTATGGTATTGTAGAATTAGGAGTTGAATTTATTGTTGTTTTAACTAGCTACTGTAGTTATATTCATTCCAGCTCTTCCACAAGAAGGCACTCTTCCAACAGATTATAATGATGAATGAAGAATAGCTATGGTATTGTAGGATTTAGTTATAGTTTTTTCTATTCACTATCACAGTTACACTTGTTCTAATCACTCTTCCAGAAGAAGAAATTCTTCCAAGACATCCTTAAGAAGTTCAAGACATGACCGTGATAATGGATGATTTAGTTGTGTTTTTGTACTAAGTATCATCTCTGTTCTTGCTCTTAAATGCTGGCCCAAGACATCATAATGACGAGTAGGGTATGGATGTGATAACTTAGTTTTTTTTCATTTGCTTTCAGTTCATTTGCTTTCAATTGCATACAAGTACACAGTCAGAATTGTTCTACCTCTTCCAAAAGAAGGAACTCTTCCAAAATATCACTAATGATGAACAAACAGATTGTGTAACTTCATAGAATAATGCATGTTAGTATAGTTAGAATGCTACGGAGTTTCATTGCATTTAATTCATGTTCAGTTACTTTGTTTCAAGTTTGATGATGACTTATAGTTCAACATTGTTCTAGTTTAGTGGCATCTTAGGTTCATTCTTAGATTAACTCATTACACTTGCATCTCATATTCAAATTGTCATCCATTGCACAATAAATTACTTTAGTTGTTAGGATTAACAAGATAGCCTTCATTATTCACAAACATCTTCTTGTTCTAAAAACTACAAATGATCTGAAGCCATAGGAACAGAAGACAACATCACTATAAGGTCTGAAACCTCTCTGTAATTTCCTCATCATTTTATAAACATAGCTCTTCCTCAAAAGAACTATTTTGAACAAGAAACCAATAACTTTTTGAGTATAAGTTCTGTGACATTCAATTAAATTGCAGAATAGAACTAGGAATTAATCATAGAATAGAAAAGCTTAGGACAGAGTATTGCATCATTAGTGTTTAACTGTTTAGTTAGAGGATTTGCATATTTAGTGATCATTTCTCAAGTTTAGTTTGTGTCATTTGCCTAAAAATTCATTATCAAGCTTTTGCTTTTATTTAGTCATAGTTTAGATTTTGCTTCAGTGTTTCCAATTGCATTTGCCATTCCATACGTTAGGCTTAACTCTGTTTTTGACCACCAACTTATTTCCATTAGTTTTCTAGACATTTTCATTGTGAGCATAAAACATCAAAAGACCAAAAACATCATAAATCATCACAAAAGACCAAAAACATCACAAAACACTACACACAACACATTAGGAAACAAGCACCTAGGTACATATGGTACACTTCACTTCAGCAGTTTACAAATCCTGGTTGACAATTAAATGAGCTCAGTTTAGGAGACTAGACTGAGACCCAACAACAACCATAGAAACAAATCTCCCTCAAGCAAGCTAAGAAGGATAATAAATTATCGCCAAAGTACTTTGGTCCTTACAAGGTGTTGCAAAAGATTGGTACTATGGCATACAAATTGGAGCTTCCTTCTTCTTCACAAGTTCATCCAATTTTCCATGTTTCATGCTTAAAGAAGGTTATAGGTGAAAATCTTCCAGTTCAAACAATATTGCCAGAACTTGAAGAGGAAGGAAAAATCATATTGGAACCTGAAGCGGTCACGGAAAAATGAACTCGACAGCTACAAAATCGATCAATTCCAGAGTATCTCATCAAGTGGAAGAACTTACCCAATGAAGATTCTACATGGGAGGATGAGAATTTATACATAAGCACCCAGAGCTACTCAAGCGTTGAGGACAACACTTTTCTGAAGGAGAGGGGCATGTTAGGTCCCTATATTACTAGTATAGTCCCTTATTGTTGTTAGTGTAACCCCCTTATTGTTATTATTGTACCCTTGTAACCCCCATATTTTTATTATTATGCCCTTAAATTATTATTGTTAGGTCAGCTAGGATTACACTGTGGCCCCACTAGGATTACATTGTGGCCCCATGGACTCCTATATAGAGAAAGGAGGTTTTGTAATTTGTATCATCTAAGAATTGTTCATTCATGTAATGTATTGGAGGTTGCCCCCTCGAAGTGGCTTATTTATAAGGATTTGATATCTCTTTTCTTCTATTTTTGGAGCTGGCTTCACAACATTCTTTCAATTTATCGACAGATATTTTAATGATGTCTCAAGTTATGGTTGCGACATAATATCAAGAATATTGATCTAAGAGTCGTGTGACTTGTAAAGAGACTGGAACTTCTAGTCAAACACCAACAATACCTCCTTCAGTTTCTGAACCACTTCAAATTGAGAAACCTAACCCTGATTTAGTGATTAAATTTCCTACTAAAGGTGTACTTCGAAAATCGACTTTCAATCCACATGCGAGAGCTGCTCAGAATTACAACATTGTTGGATATTTAGCGATATCCCCTTCAAAAATGTCAACCTTAGAAGTGCTACAATCATTTCTAGCACAAAGGAAATTACCATTATCAGCTATCGGAGCTATTGATACTCAAGACTTGAACCTAATGGTCTTTTATCTCGAAAATTGTGTACCTAGACTCCCTCATCAGATGGATTTTTAGATTCTAGTATTAGTCAAATCAAGATGAGTTTCTCGTATTGTAATTGATGAGGGGGAATATACGTGTATAATGTCGTTAAATTATTCGAAAACCCTTCGTTCTCTAGCACTCAACCAATCAACGACTATCCTTAAAGCCTTTGATGGAAGATGATTTCATCCATACAGAATACTCAACGATCTTCCTATAGAAGTAGAAGGAAAAATCATTAACCTACTGGTGGAAGTTGTTGATGCCCCTCTTGATTACAACCTTGTTCTAGGTCGTAGTTGGTCTTACGCCATGACTCTTATTTTTTCATCAATATTTCAGGTATTCATGTTTCCTCATAAAATAAATATTATTAAAATCAACTAGTTGTCATATTTTTCTTCAGACGCTACTTCTACAGATAATATTTAGCATGTAGGAAAATCGGTTATCCCATATGAAGATGTTTTTGTAGGATTAATGAAAGATTCTACTCTCATGGGAACTTTCAATATACCCCCACCCAACATACCGTGAACAATTTCCAATATCAATATCATCTCATCAAGCAATATATCGTTGGATTACACATGGACTGTGCCTTCATAATCAAAATTAGAATCTTTCAACGGTGAGATGCCTTTGAGTCCTTTTGAATCAGCATATGTAGTAGTACAATCGTATTCTGACACCCCATCAACTTTTCCTGATCAAATTAATGTGATCAGTGAAGAATCATCTTCTCTGTCGAGCTCAACCTTGACATCATTTTTAGATCCCTTTCAACATGTATTTGCAACTAATGAAAGTATTCGAGAGATTTTTTCATCGGATGAATTACCATGGGATGATCTACATCATAGATCTTCTTTTTTTTTATGACCGTGATAAGCTTGAAAAAAAAATTTCGTCTATTTTTACAATTGATTATGTCATGGAACCATAGAATCCCACATCGATTACACATTCGGATTTTGAGATCAATTTCAGAAATATTTGTACAATAGTTCCTATTGACATATCGATTAAACCTAGAATTATTGAAAACATTCATATAGATGCTTCTTGTTTAATGGAATATATTAACACTTACAAAGGCCTGTTTCAAGAATTCCAAGACATTTTTTCCTGGTCTTATGAAGAGATGCCAACTATAGATCCTAAGATTGTAATTCATGAAATTAAGACATACCCGGATGCTAAGCTTATTAGGAAAATATTACATCCAATACATCCGTGGAAATATGCAGCAATTAAATCTAAAGTTGAGAAGCTATTACGAGCAGGATTTATTTATCCTATTCCTTTGATGGATTGGGTATCTAACATAGTTCCCGTTATGAAGAAAATAGGGACTATACGAGTATGTGTCGATTATCAGGACATTAACAAGGTGCGGCCAAAAGGAAACTATCCTATGCCCTATATCGATCAAATTATTGATGATTGTGCTAGAAACGAATTATTCTCATTTATGTATAGTTTTTGTGGCTAAAATCAAATCAACATAATCCCTATTGATCAACCTAAAACAACGTTTATATGTCCTTGGGGAACATTTTCATATTGCAAGTTACCATTTGGACTAAAAATTGTTGGTGCAACTTTTCAAAGAGCTATGTCTTATGCTTTTCATGATATAAAACATATTGTACAACCTTATCTGGATGATTTATATGCTCATTATTTATGCATAGAATGTAATTCTATACATTTACGAGCTATCTTCATGAGATGTAGGCATTAAAAAATTAATTTGAATCCACGCCAATGTTGTGTACAATAAGGATGATTTCTTGGATTTTTCATTTCAAAAGATGGCATTCATGTCAATCCATCGAAGGTTGAGGCTATCATCAATTTACCTCCTCCTTCCACTCTTCGCCGACTACAGAGTTTGCATGGGGAAGAAAAAATTTGACGTAGGTTTATCCTGAACTATGTTGAGTTAACGAAAGATTTTACACGGTTGTTGAAACAAAATGTTCCTTTTATTTTGAATGATATTTCTGATAAATATTTTGATGTACTTAAAAATTCATTGACCCATGCACCATTATTGCATCCGCCTAATAACCACCAAGATTAATTTTTATACTTAGCTTCCTTTGACTCCACTATTGAAATGGTTTTGGTTCAGGAGGATGAATCTCACAATGAACATGTGATCTATTACCTAAGTCAAAATATAAATACGACAGAGATCAAGTATTCACATGTGGAGAAATTGGCCTTGGTGGCAGGTCGAGTTATCAAATGATTCTATAATTACATATTGTTACGCAAAACCACAGTGATATATAATTGCATCCCGATGATTTATACATTGACAAAACAATTTCTTGGGGGAAAATACTCCATATGGATTGTTGTCTTGCGAGAGTTTGATTTGGAATTTGAGAAGTCCAAGTAAAATAAATCACTAGTTTTTGTCGAGATTATGTGTTACTTTTGCAATACTGAGTCTGAAAAAGTGGCAGAGAATCTTATCGCGGACGAATCTCTGTTTCTAATAATTACTGTAGATCCTTGGTACAGAGATATCATTATATATCTTCAAACCCAAACCTTTCGCCCAGAGCTTTCATGATCAAATTGACTGTGAATCCGATACCAATCCCAGCAATAAAATATTGTTAAGGGTACTCTTTATCATCATGGTGCGGATTCTGATTTTCGACGTTGTATAATTCACGAAGAGGCTGAAAGGGTTTTGAATGATTGCAACTATAGAGCATGTGGTGGTCATATGTCTATGATTTCCACAACCCAAAAGATATTGTGTGCTGGTTATTTTTTACTGTCTTTATTCAAATATTGTATCATCGTGGTTCGAAAATGCCACAACTGCCAAATTTTTTATCAAAATATGCGTGCACCTCCAACTCCTCCTCACCCAATCATTTTTGTCAATCATTTTTCAAAATGGGGCGTCGATTTCATTACATGTAACCCTCACTCGGCTGAGAAGAATCAGTATATTATTCTCACCGCAAATTACTTTACTAAATGGGCCGAGGTGATGCCTACATTCCCGGCTTATGGAAAAAATACATATATTTTCATATTCAATCATGTGATTACTCGATTCGGTGTCCCTAAAGCTATTATTACGGACCATGGGAGCCATTTTTGAAATATTATGATGACCGAAATTTATGATCAACTTGGTCTACACCATGATAATTCTACTCTGTATTACCCACAGGCTAATGTTCAAGTTGAGGCCATTAATAAGGTTTTAACCACCATGATTAAATAGATTGTCGAGACTCATAAATATAATTGGCATACCATGCTTTTTTCAGCATTATGAGCATACCTTACCTTTGCAAAAACTGCTACAGGGTTCACTTATTTTCAACTTGTCTATGCTTTAGAAGCTATGTTACCCATTGAATGTGAAATATCGTCACACAAATTAGCCCTTGAATTATTACCAGCTACCTCTAAAGAGGAGAAACGCTTTCTATAATTAGCACAATTAGATGAGACTCAACACATCGCTGCAATGGTTTCCAAAGCTCAGAATAAACATGTCAAATCTCAGTATGATCAAAGTGTTAACCCTTGCATTCATTTAGAAGGTGACCTAGTTTTAGTATATGATCAAGCTAACGACAAGCTAGGTGCTAGTAAATTTGAACCGATGTCGCATGGTCCCTATATTGTCAAGTGTGTGCTTGCAAAAAGAACCTATCAATTAATTGATTATGATGGGGTCTCTTTAGATAAACCCATAAATGGCATTTATCTTAAGAGATATCATGCATGAATTTTCATGTGAAGATCTCTCTTGTACAATAGTTACATTTTAGAACAGTGTGCCTTAGATTAGACAAGTGTTCCTAGATTATTTTTTTTTGTTACTATTATCGTTTCATATCTTGATTACTCTTGATTTCATATGTCGACATCCCTTCCAACTTACATTGGTTTTGGTAATGGCACCTTTCGTAGTACATGAAACATCTATTCCATGGATTGGGTTATCTATTCACCCACTGATGAGTTAGTTTCTATTCATGGGATATGCCTTGGTAAAAAAATGAACAATATTGCAAAATATAGCGCAGTCATTGAGTTATTATCTGATGCCATTACATTTGGTATTGGATGTTTGATCACTATTTTGGATTCAAAACTCATTGTATTACATTTAAATAGAGTTTATGCTATTAGAAATCTAGTGTTGTTAATTTTATTTTTGAAGGTTCGTCTCTTGGAACGATAATTTGATTATATCGAATATCAACATATTTCAAGAAATTTAAATACATTGGTTGATGCATTAGCTAATCAAGTTTTAAATAAACATCTAAAACATTAACAAATTAAATCAAAACAACATTCAATCGGTGTTGAACAAGATACTTAGAGAACAAAAGTAGTAATATCATTAGAATATATAAGATTGTGTGAAAAAAATATTACATCGTATGTGATCATAGGTTCAAACACATTATAATCTAAAAGATATCGGTATGAAAAAAAATGTCCATATACATTGACCATCACCTATCCATGATGATGGTCATGATAACAAACTATAGCATGCACCACCTTGCGCAAAAATCTCCTAAGTGGACCTGGAACACTAGTCACGTATCTGTGGAGCCTGAGAGGAATATCATCGGTTCCTGTCTTAGGAATATCAATGGCAACCTCTCAAGTTTGTGCTCTATCTCTTCAAGGATGTCTGATTCATCATCCTATGGAGGTGCTACTGGTTGTGCCTCTCACCTATCAAAGCAACAAATTTTTGCTGGTCGTGTTGGACCGATATCTGCATTTAAAATTTTTGTCATTATTGGATGATAAAAAATAAAATAAAAATTAGATTAAAAAATTCAAATGATTCACTAACCTGTCTCATCCCACTGTGCTCCTGGTGGAAAAGATGTTTCAGGATCATCTGTACTATATTCCATTCTCACATAAGGAAAATCTTCAATAGTGAATACCCGGTTCCTGAGCCACATGAAATAAGCTGGAGTGAACCCAACTACTAAACCACCCTCACCGCCATGGAAATCCATAAATGCTACCCATCACACCATACGAGGTTCCCGAGGAGTTACAAGATCCACTGGAATTAGTTGAGGAGCAAGAAGTGAAATTATCTCTATAGAAAATGAGATAATAATGGCACCATATCCCAAGTTTTTCAACTTCCCAATTTTTGCTCTAGTCAATTGGCCTTTCAAATTGGCGAATACTCCTCCACTCCTATTGAATACTCTCCCTCTGAAACTCTTAACTGCAGTTTTCATTTTTTCTTTGGTAGGGACATGAGGTGTTGCACTCCCACATAACCTAGTCACTGTGAATGCTATGATTTTAAGTTCTAGTTGCAAGATGGTTTTGATGTCTATGCGACCATCCTTTAACTATGAAGTATTGCTATAATACTGAGCCTTGTAGCTAGTAGTGGGAAGACCTCCTTGTCTAGTTGCAAATAAGGAAATATTTCTCCCTCTTCGAGGTAATCCGATAAGGAATTATATGTCTGCTGGCTCAATCTCAAGCCTGTGGTCACCAATTATGAAATATTGATCTTGAATATCCCATGCATTTACAAGCCAATTTATTAGCTCAACTTGCGCCTTCATTCCTTGAACTGACCAGAACTTGTACAACCCACAGTTTTTCAATGCAAACATGGTTTCTTGATCATCCATGGCTTCGTTATCCATGAGTTCCTATTCTCGTTCCCCCCATTCCAACATGATTAAAAGGCCTACAAATCAACAAATTAAATAATTAAAATCAGTTGGAGGAAACTTGGACCATTTTTTATGACAAAATATAATTTTTTAAAAATTTTACAGCGCCTACACAGGCTTTGTGTGCAGACAATGCGATTTTCCACACATGCTCCACACAAAACCCATGGCGGCCCGACGAATTTTGTTTTAAAAAATTGTCGGGATGCATGATTTTCACATGAAGAACCCGCGCACCCCCAAGGGTGGATTTTGAAACATATTTTTCGGCTAAAAAATGCCATGAAATCTTAAATTAAGAAATGAAATGGATGAAAACATAGACAAGGATGATGTGTATTACCTGGTTTTGACGGTTTTGGAAATGAGTAGTCGGTTCCTCTAATATCAGCTCCGAAATGTTTTGGTCAAATGCTCTCTATGCACTGTTCTAAAAACTAAAGGTGAAAATGAATTATTTTAGCTCCTTTTTATAGTATTTAATGAATAAAATATTATTATTTTATTTATTTTTTACTTTTAAAAGGTCAAATCTAAATATTTTTACTTTTTGAAAGAATATATTTGTAATCTTTTGCGTTTTTGTGTAGGATACAAGATTTTGCTGAAAAGAACTATTTTGACATCAAGTATACTTTTATCACTTTTTCGAGATTTGTAAAACTACGAAAAAGTGAAACCCTGGAGTCCTCTTTAAGCCCTTTTCAGAATCTCGAAACATGAAAATATTGTCGAGTACTTGACTATTCGAACTCGTTAAAGTAAATGAATAGTTGTCCATTCAGTATAATTTTACCCCTTTTCTGGACTAAACTGGACCAATTACGAAAAAGGTATACATTGACTAATAATGGTCAATAGAGTTCTCTCCTGCATTATTTTATCCTTTTTCAGGGTTGAGGGACTAAATTTACAAAAAAGAACAAACCATGGAGTTTACTTTTTTTTTTTAATTCTGACTCCCTAAAATTGAAAAAACGCCGAGTTATTCCTATAAAGGACTCGTTAAAATTTAACAGTAAAGGACCTGTCGATCACAGCAGGACCATACCACTCCTTCTTAGGGTTCGATTTTAATACTAATATGGACTCATCCGAAGGATGAGCTTACACAAACAAGCAAATTTAATCCTCCTCAAGCTTGACAAAAATAAAGAGATACTTGCCAGTAATGGCAAGCGAAAAAGAGAGAAAAATAATCCAGCTGTCATCCTTATTTTGGAAAGTAGCATGCCACTCTTGAACATGACACTTTTTCACACTTGTACCTTGGTGGAAAATCCTTTGTCTAATAGTTAATCGAACCAAATTGAAAGTATTCAGCTATTTTCTGGGTATTAGCTTTAGGTCAAATGCTTCCAAGCCATCTACAGTGTCGTTATGTGTTCAAGAGAAAGTTAAATAAACCATTCATTGCAAAAATTTGTCTCCATTCACATTGACCATCCCCGAGTCAATCCTTGAAAAATATTTTGTCAAAACTTGATCTAATGGTATCTCATCATAGGCTTTCCTGTGAAGGATCACTTTCTATCGACATCAGCTCATAATCTATAAAGTTGATCTAGAATCCTATCAGTACCTTGGGATCTACATGCCCTAATGGCAGGTTTCTCACCTTCGACGATAGGTTTCATCATTGACCTTAGATCGAATGATTCTATGAGTGTTTGACTGCAAATCATTCATTCACACTTCATATATTTTACTGGATTATTTTTAGATCCATTTTCATTATTGGTGGTTTCTCTCACATGTGTTAACGGTTCAAATCATTGACCAATAATCAAGTGCTTTCTACCATGTTCAACTTTGACATAATCAATCGCATGGATAAATTCGTACTAGTTCTAGAAGCGTATATCAAGACCCCGAATCTAGTTTCCACCATCCAAGCTGTGAGGATTTTTATTATTCATGATGTAGTAAACTACTTATGACAGATGGTTGTGTCCTTACTGTGTCTACTTTTGATGTAATATTGAAACCATATATGTACCAGAAAATTTAGTTAGCTTTGATCTAAGTATGGGAATGCCTACCTCAGCGATGATATACATATTTGCATTGAATGCTTTTATAGGTTTTCGACTAGTGTCTCCAATCCAATCCTCGGAATGATAAAGCACTTCACTCTTCAGAAAAAATTTCAGAGTTCGCACTTTAGGGGGAAATATCTTACACATCATTTTGTCACCATAAAATTTGACTATTCATATGGGTCTATCACCATCCATATCATGGTCCCTTAGAGGTCAAAAACGCCCATGTTCCTAAATGAAGTCTTGGAAATTGGAGAAAAGCTCCATAAAACCCTTAAAAGTCTACTTGTATAATTTTTCTAGACTTTTCCTACACATGCGTTGATGTTCCGTCCATTAACTATGGTGACTCCCGAAATTTTTTCCACTAAAACCGATGCACCCCCGTGAAAAGAAAATAAAATAAAAAGTAAGTTCTAGAAGCCTATTTGGTCGAATATTCTCCCAGCAGCAAGCCTCTAGAGTCGCGCAAGTTCAAGATTTATCCCTCCACTCATGGAATATTATCCCTTGGCCCATGGAGCTCAAATCCCTTCATGGGAGAAATACATCCCCCTCTTCATGGAACTAAAACTACCTCCATTTCCCTATAAATTGAGCTCAAGTTTCAGGTTGACGGGTAGATACCAATGTGATTAGAGACTAATCTATATAGTTATTAATATGAAGAGAGTTCATAGAGTGCATACTTTCTACACTAGTGAGTTGTTATTGGCACACGGAAGATCACACCTTTGTGTCCATAACTTCATGTTGGTATTCTAGAGAGGAAGGCTTATCAGACTGAAGGAGAACGATTTTTCAGGACCTCGGGAGAAATCTGTACAACATCAAGGCATCAGGTTGTAATATTACTCTTTCTATTTAATATAATACATATGGATCTATTTTTCTCACTGCTTTGTTTCTATTCTTATGGGAATAATATCAATACTTAGACTCCTTTATCACTAAGTTAGATTAGTATTTTTTCATTATTATATATTGCAGATGCTTTGATTATTTGTCTTTTCTTTGATTGCGGGTTCTACTCATTAGAGAACTACTTTGGAGCAACGGGACAAAGGGATACATCAGAAATTTCGATTTCAAGGTAGGAGCATGTCCTCTCTACTTTATTATTATAATAACCTTGAAATTCAATTAATCTAGAGGAAGAGGTATTCAAATGGATATTTATTTCTAGTTACTTGCTGGAGTACTAGGGAGATAACTCTTGTCCGCAAGAGGGATTAATCCACGTAACAACCCCTCACCACTAACCCCTAAAATCCTTAACTATTAAATCCCATAACCCCTAAGCCCCTAATCCATAATCCCTTAACCACTAACTCATTATTCACCTAACCCCTAATTATGCCTAAATCCCCTAACCCTAAAATCTTGAACTACTAAATCCCCTAACCCCTAAGCCCCTAATCACTTTACCACTAACTCGTTATTCACATAACCCCTAACTATGCCTAGATACCCTAACCCCTAAGCCCCCAATCCATAATCCCTTAACCACTAAATCATTATTCCCCTAACCCCTAAATGAGCCTAAATCCCCTAACCCCTAACCCCACAATACCTAACCCCTTAACCACTAACTCATTATTCCCCTAACCCCAATCCATAATCCCTTAACCAATAAATCATTATTCCCCTAACACCTAAATGCACCTAAATCCCATATCCCCTAAGGCCCCAATCCCTAACCCCTTATCCCCTAAGGTCCCAATCCCTAACCCCTTATCCCCTAAGCCCCTAATTCCTAACCCCTTAACCACTAACTCATTATTCCCCTAACCGTTAAACCCTAGAAATCTAACCCCTCAACCCCTAATCCCTAATCCCTTAACCACTAACTTATTATTCCCCTAACCATTATAACAGTCCTTAAAACCTATTGTGATTAGCCATTCCAAACAAGAGCAGGTCTAGTTGGAACCCACGATCAGGTTAATTCCCCCTTATTGGCAAGGTGGAATACCATGAGAAAAACCATGGGTTGCAAAAACCTGGAACCCAAAAACATCTCCTAAATTTAATATTTGATCTCAATTTTATTATAATAATTAATCAATTAATTTCTTTAAAAACTCTTTTGGATAAATCACATCAAATTTTTAAGGTTGACGCCTTTCGAACCACTCATTGTGTGGCTCATCATAATTTTTTTTAAATAAATTTATTAGAATGAAATTTAATTCATTTTTGAAGCTTAATTTTAAATCAATTGTTGAACTTACAAGGAATCATGGAGTGAGCTCAACATCCATCAAAACAACAATGGGTATGATATTAGAAATGATATTTGGAGGGAATAATATTAAAAATGATGTTTGGAAAAATGGAGGGAGGGAGTATTCATTTTTTCGTCTAAATTTAAGACCTTTTATAAGTTAAAATAACATTTATCCCACCCAAAACACATCACTTTGTTTTGGTCATCTCTCACTGCTTTTTTACCAGCAATGAAGCATATCTTAGATTGAAATAGAGAGATAGGGACTTGTGGTCGAAGCCTCTTTCCCACGCAGATGTTTACTTCAGCAGGTAAGATGTTTCTTATTTTGGATCTAACTGCCTATGTCCATTATTTTTGTTTCCACATTGAAGTGAAGCTCTTTATATATCCATTTATATTATTAGTGCTTTGTATCTTTCTTTTGAAAGATGGTTTTGCTTCGAAATCACCCAAAGAAAATCAACCATAGTAAATGTTTGTAGCATATTCCCTTGTCTTGTATTTCACTTTGGCTGACATGTTTTCTGGAAATTTATATGTATGATAATACTCTTAGATGTTTCGTTACAAGGTGGACTAGCTATCATATTCATCAGTTTTGATATTCTTGTAATATGTCTCATTTCTGCAGTGGAATTTATTTTCCTTGATGTTATATTCATGCTTTTTGGTTTATGTTAATGCAAGAGATCAAATCCTTAGGTTTCTATATTGATGATATAAAATTTCAAGAAGAAAAATGGCCCTTTCTCCAGCTCAGAAAATAAGGAGGAGTCCTCGATTAGGCATTGATAGTTGTAGAAAGACTGGGTCATCAAACTTTGTTGGTGAAGAAAATTGCAAACAACTTCACGATCATCCTTCAACTCCCCTTGCAAAGAAGAAGCTTTCCTTTCCTAGAAATGAAATCCCCAATAATTAGAGAGTTCAAGAGAAGAAAACCTTCAAGAATGGAAATTCTATTGCAAGTGTTGTAACTGGCTGCAATGAAGTAAATGACAAGGACAAAAGGAGCCCATTTAAGGCAACTCATTGTATGAAATCCCCATGAGGGTGAAATTGTGATGAGTCCAAAGAGAACCCTTGAAAAGGAAGCCGTATCTCATCTCAAAAGTGACAAAGATAATGACTTAAGAAAACATACGACAACATCAGCAAAAATATCCTCCCCAAGAAGCTCTTCCAAAAAAAAGAATCATCACAAAAAAGATGAAAAGGCCAACTCAAAGGTTTTGAGGTTTGATCCCAATAAGGACATACAGGCAGACAACAAAGAGAACATGTCTTCTCCTTGAGCAGATGATTCCAAAAATAATCTTTTAGCTTCAGATGGGGTACAGAAGCGAAGAAAATTTCCAGGACTATGTGTTATTGGAGGGAGAATTTATGATTCTAAAAATGGAAAGACTTGCCACCAGGTGTGTGGGGGGATATTTCTCTCTCTCTTTTGATATGCATTCCTCATTTATGCTTTCACAAGGATTTTTAATTCTGATCACATCACTTGAGATTGTAGCAGTGTTGGCAAAAGACTCTGGAATTCATGGCATCTTGCAAGAATGTCGTTGGCAAGAAATCATGCCCACAAAAATTTTTCTGTAAGTGTTTTCTTAATAGGTTAGTTTACTATACCACCTGCTTCGCAGTGGTTTACATCCATAAACCCATCCATTACAATTCTATAGCCTAGTTTCTGTCCTCTCATGGACACAGGTGTTTTATTTCTGATAGTTTCTTCTGTCGTGACATAGGAACATGTCAATTCTTTGAATGTTTCCACAATAAACAGTCTCTTGGAATCTATTAATTCTAGAAATTTTGATTTGAAAGACCTTGTCAAGAAATTGAAGCATGTTCATAGTTCCATGGCATCTGTAGAAGCAACTAAAAGTTCTCCTCTAAAGGAGAAAAATAGATCACCTTTAGTGTCTCCATCAAAGGCTCGAAAATATGAAAAGTGATTGGTCAAGTCTTTCACTCCTTCAAAATTTCGCAAGTTGAAAAATCTATTAGATGAATCCTTTGCTCTTCCAAGAGTTGTTTCACAGTGTAAAAAAGAAAAAAACTTAAGTAGTAGCTCTAAAACCATAAGTAACAAAGGTCTTGATTCACATAGAGAGTCTGTTCCAGTTTTTATGGTGGGGAAGGATCATAAGAGAATTAATATGGTAAAAATGGAGGTCAATTTGAATGAAAGAAATATGGATTGTAATATTGACAATGATTGGAAGAGGATATCTGATACACGTGCTCTGAACTGAAAATAAATAAATACCAAAAGTAATTCCAAGAGAAAAAGCAAGGTCAAGGCTGAGATAGATCTTCCAATAAAGGGTCTTCGTGAAGAGGAGCAATTGGCAAGTAACATTTTAAATGAAAAAGAGACAAAGTCAGATACAACAGAATCCCCTTGCATTACAAAAAATGAAAATGATAACATTGAGATAAGGTTGTGGAAATAAGTAAAGATGACGCAAAAAATATTCTGGCTATTCATGAAAGCACATGGCCTCTCGAGGGGGAAAAAATGGGCTAAAGTAAACCCAAAATCAAATAAAATTCATTCCTCTTAAATTAATTGTAAAGATGGAAATCTGATGCCAACAGAAAGCGAACATGTTCTAAAGGTTGAAGTGAAGAAAACAAAGAAAAGAAAATCAGACAATATAGACAAACCTGGAAAGAAAGATGTTATCAAGGGGATCAATGATCAATATATTTATGTATATGATTTTCAGTTAGAGGTTGTTAAAGAAAAAGTAAATTTGAAGAAGAAGAAATTAAAATACAAGAAAGAGATGGATGAAATACATTTTCCTCAAGGGAAGCCAATGCAGTGATTGTAGGCATAAATTTTTTGTCAAATGATGTTGGATCAACATTGCAGTTTCTGGAATTTTTCTCAACATTTGAACAAGTATGTACTTTGTTATCCAAAATTTGTTTTAATTTCATATATATGGTTATATTTTATTTTACATTGACATATTTATACCTTCAACAATACCAATTTTTTGCTACAAACACACTAGTGTGACGATATGAAGTGGAAAAAGTTTAATAATGGTCATTTTACACCATGATTTGGGCTAACATCCCTTCATACTTATTCAGTTCTTTATTTCTGCATGTTAGATATAGCCCACAACACCTTTCCATTCTTTCATATTTATTCTTTTACACTAGTCAACAATAATTTTTATAGAAGTTCTTTGATTATTAAAATAAAAGTAATCTTTCCAAGGCAGACTTTTGGAAGTATCTATAAATGAGGTCTTATATATGTACCTTACAGATATATTAAATTATATGCTATGCTCAGTGCAAGTGAAATACCAAAGCCCCTCTGACCATCAAGAAAATATGGTTTTGAAAGGTCTCTGTATTATAATGAATTTCCATTGTGCTGCTATCCACATGCTTATATTGCAACTATGAAATTTTAGTCCCAATTGCGAGGCCTTGGCCTTGATTCTATCTAAATCATCTCCTATTGTTATAGGGCTTTGGCACATGCTTACCACAACATATAAGTATATGATAAACTTTGTATTCATAAGAAAATGAGAAATGATGACTTGGAAATGCCACTAAATGAATGAAAAAACCACTATTCTATGAGGATATGTCCCTTATGTTGGGAGGCGGAACCTCCATGTTTCCCACGTTATGAAGGTGTTTTTTTCTTGTAGGATTCTCGAAGAAACATTTTTCCACATATCTCTTTTTGGAAATGTGGTGAAACATAGAGGGAAATTCATTTTCCCAAAATGGTTTTTTATTTTTCCCTTTTTTGGGATGATTGAAGAAACATTTATCTACATATCTCTATGGGAAACATAGATGGAAAATTTTCCCTAATGTGAAGGATTCATTTTCCAAAAGGAGGATTTTAAGCTTTTCCCTATAAATAAAATGTGCTTTTGGATGTCTCTTAGAAAAAATGAGTTTCCAATTTTTATGGTGTCCCAAATGCTTCTACTTGCTTGTTTGACCATCACTATACGTGCAACCAAGACTGCGATTCCTTATATTCCTTCTCCAAGTGACTCTTTATTCATGTTGTGTTGACTCTTTCCAATGCCATTGCAACCCTCACCTAGTCCAATATACCAGCATTTTGACATGAGCTGTTGATCCACATTGTATTTTTGACTAATAAATGCTTATTAAATTGTACTTTGTCAATTTTGGATTTTTGGCCATGTTATTAGAACCCCATTGTCAAGGTTCCTAGTGTAGTCACTTTTGTTTATCCACATTGTTTTCACTCTTTCAAATGCAAGTGCAACCCACACCTAATCCAATATACCATCATTTCGACATGATTAGTTGATCCACATGGTAAATTTGACTAATCAATACTCATTAAATTGTGCTTTGTCAAATTTGGACCTTTGGCGATGTTATTAGAACCCGATTGTTGAGGTTTTTAGTGTGATTGATGTTCAAGGTGATAAAAGGTTATAGAGCTTTTGCCACTTTTAGTGGTATGTAGAAGTAATTGATTGATTTCTAGTAATAAAAGTTTGTTCCAATTATATATTATGCGCACTTTTAAAAGACAAAAAAAATATCTATCACTTTTTGGATAATATCATTTGATTGTTTACATGTATAATCACAAAATATAGAAATAAGTGAGACAAAAAACTAGATATGGAAGGAAACAACCCCCACAAAATTATTATGCGTATGCTCTTGGTATTCTAGCACTTGTGGAATAAGTTGGAGAGCCTCCTTGGAGAGATTTTCTACTAGGGTATTGATTTCCTGGTATATATGGCCACAAGAGAACCAATCCAAGATGTTGTAGACTTTTTTGATACCTTGAAAATTGTGAGCCAAATGAGGGGCCACTATGCTGACTTTATCGCAGACTCGATCCACAAGTTTTGAATCCCCCAAAATATTTAGTTTTTTGACATATTTTTGGTTGACCACATTGACAAGAGCCTAGAGAGTTTAAAATTCAACTCTCATGTTTGTGCCCATACTTCGAGCATATTTGATATGAAAAAAATGAACAAGTTTTGCATATTTATTTCCACAATGATTTTATTTCATTGCTTTGATCTTTGTTATTTTTTTTTAGTTAGTTTTTGGTACAAAGAATATATGCGTAATTTTGATTGTCTCTTTTTTATTTCTTAACATGTTAACATGGATTACACTTTTTCAAATGAAATTTACATGATACACGTTCATTTCAACATACCACTAAAATTTTTCTGAACACTAATCCTCTAAGCTCTATATACAAGGATGAAATGAATTTTTATATATTTTAGCACATCTTAAGTTGCCTTATCTTCATTAACTTGAGTTACGCTTTTCTTATTTTTAGTGGGTAATTTGGGTGAATCTTATAGTAGTGTTCCTTAGTTCTATAGAAGGATTCCTTAGTTCTCCTTCTTTTTTATAGAGTAAGAGGGGATGTTATAATGGAAGCCTCTAGAATTGAGTACTCCACATGACTAGGTTAGACAATAACCTAAGAGAGTGCACCCTCTAAGGGAATCTTCCCCAAATAGAGCACCTCACTTGTGTTAAGGATATGTGCTTACCTGACATCTCGTGCTAAGAATGTTTCTCTAGTAAATAACTCATGTATTTCCCTTGAATGTGCCAATGTCATCATGCAAGAACATGCCCACATGTGCCAACTCACTAACTCCACATATTTTTATGCAACACCACATATTTTTATGTAAAATCTTAAATAGTGCACCCTCCTAGTCATAATTAACTCCAAATGGCATAAATAGATGAAAAGGCTCTATCATAAAACTTTCCTCCATGAGAATTTCTCCCATTGATGCTTCCCTCTCATAGCAAGAGCCAAAAATTGTTCGAGAAACAAGGAAAGTAAAAACCTAGACATATTGGCACTTTATGGGAGAAGCCAATGGAAATGAATACTAGGTATATAATGATTTTAAAAAATAATGCATTTATGTTTAGGGTTTTATTCTTTGTTTGTTTTTTGATTTTATTTTGGATTTAAAGAAATATTTTAGGATAGCTTCATTTTTTAAAAATATTTTTTGAGAAACAGTTGTACTAATGATCGCATTTCTTTGAGAAACATATATTTTTTTCCCAAAATGGGATGAATTTCTCCCACAATACATCACCTAGACAAAAGAAGGAAACACGTTCCAAATATGATGATTTTTATGGGGTTTTCGTTTATGATGTGTTCACATAGTAACCACTTCTTGACATCATGTTATCTATAATGCAGCTTTTGAGCACAAATTTTGACCTAGAAAAACTAGATACCTCTTTGGTTAGGGAAAGTCATCAACTGAGATAAATATGAAGAAAAATTAACCTAGAATCCATTCATGATCTAGATTAAATGGAAATAACTTTCCTAAATAAGTTCAGTTTAGCCCATGGGGGTGTGGTTCAACAAAAATTTGGATGGTAATCAAACTTTTACTAATGTTGAGACCTTGGTAAGGCGCCCCCCCTCCCCTCAAGTGGTGTGGATGATGCCAAGGGTTAGTCCTAGGTGATTTTGATGGCACAAAAGTGTCAAAAAATCCACTCATAGCAGGTTTTCTTAGCTGGAGGACCTCTGCTAGCATCCTTTCCAAAACAAGTTCCTTGTATCTTTCAGTTGGCCTATTCGATAGCTCTTCCTTGGCTATCATTTTCCTTCTTAAAATGGTTTGCATTATCTGTGGAGTCTATCTATTGACTTGATTTTTAGTTATCAATTTTCTAATTATTGGGGGTTTAGGGATTGTTATGAATATATGATTATGTTTCACATTGATTTAGATCTTTGCTAAATTTGTTACTTACTGATATAAAAAAATTTAGTATTTTGGATGTGTTTTCTCTTATGTCATTCTCTTCTGACCATCTTAAATTTGACATTGAATTTTTAGCTTATTTACATGATTGCAAATTTTAAAGTCAATATTGAAAGTGTAGGTACAAGATTAGGAATAAGGAATTTCAGTGTTTACAGTAATTCTTCACTTGTTAATATTCCAAGAGTGCATAATTTTGATTTCATCATTCAATGTTGTAACTTCAATTACATTGAGTTAGAAATTAAATATTTAAAGCATAATTATGGAATCACAATTGCTAGAGTTTGACTATTTCTTCTATGTTGCATCGTTTAACTATTTCTTCTATTTTTTCCCAATATTCCCTTGGATGAATTATTCATCATTGATCTTATTTGTTGGTTGGGTAGGCTAGAGACTCTAGGAAGCCTCAGATGAAGCCTCATGATCCCTCTCATATTCTTCACATGAATTCAGGTAATGATAATGTGAACTTACACTAGCATCTATATGATATTTTAAACAATTACATTGATTAGCCCTTGGGAGATTTTACATTGCTATCAAGTTAAATTCCCATTGCCATGCAGTTTCATGAGATAAATTTAGAAAGCTATTGTTAATGTCGGACATTTGGAGTTTTAGTTGGCAAATCAGTCGTCTTCTAGTGCTTCTAGCTTTTCTTGTGCTTGGATGTTGACACTATTTATGTCCATACATATTCTCCTCCATTTTTGAATCTTTATGTTTATAATTTTATAGGAATTATTCTCTATAGATTATGATGAAAACCATTATAATGGAGTATACTTTGGGAATAAAAATACAAAGTTGTTTTAAATCATGAATATGTTACTTCTGCATAACAAGGCTATCTGCTAAACAGTTTGTGAGGATATGGGAAACTAATCTATCACATAAAATCATAAGAAATTAAATAAATATCTGTGTTTTTATGTCATACTATGTCTGCATTGGGGAATATTTCTAGAATAATTCCATGGATTCCTCTTTATATCTAATACAACTCATGTCTATCTCAAACACCATGTTCAAATATCCTTCACTTTCATAGATTTGAGTCCAACAACGAGAATTTCTTTAAATTCAAGCCAAAGTTATAAATTTTAACTGTTGCAATGAACCTTGTATAACATGTTCTTTGTACATTTGGGGTAATGAAAAGTTCACTCATGCCTTTTCCATATCAAGAGAGTTTTACAAGTGATAAAAATTTGTTTCAACTAAAGAGTCAACCAAAGTTGGTCAAAACCATCTGCCTTCCTCTGAAACAAATTCTGGGGGGCTTTGCATGTTTTAAGATTTCATGTTCAACATATGAGGTTTGTAGTGCTAGAATGTAATAAAGACGTATCTAACTATTTTGATGGATTATGTTGCAGAATTCTAATCGAGGAGCTAGAATCAACGTAAAGTTGGTCTCTAAAGTTGTATTTTGTGTGATATCAAGTGGTGTAGTAAAGGGCCATGCAGATCATTTATTGATTTTAGAAAATGATGGTGGTATTTTAGCATCTTGATAGACATGAATAAAAAATTTTGGGATGCCTTGGGAACTTGGGCTAGCAAATACTCATCATACATTGGTGGCTAATGACTTGTGTGGTCGGAAAATTCTACAACATATGGTCAATTGAAAATAGGAAGAGATTTTTTCATAGATGATCTCCTTGGTGTAGAAGCATTTGGTTTCAGTACAACACCCCTTATCAGTCTGGGTTATATCATGATGTGTAAATGTCAAAAAAACACATGTGTACTTGAATGGTATAGCAGAAGAGAGGTTTTTTGTGAGTAATTTAGGCCCAAAATCTTAACAATATATGACTAGAAATTTTTTCCCAACATAGTATATCCCCCAACGGACCAAAAAATCAGTATATTCCCCCACAGACCAATATGGTTGTCAAAATAACTCAACCTAAGACTTAGAAAGAGCTAAATTTTGGTACAAAAGGTATGAAGTCATATTTTCATTCAAACAAACAATAATGTTGTGTCATTAATTAAATATTTCATTCCTCCATCAGTGGGACTGCCTACATACGGACCTCCACTTTCAGGTTCTAATTCTTTAAGTGGTTCACGGCCAATGCATTTACACTCATCAATGTTAGCTACATCATATGGTAATATTTCATCTACTTTTCATCAACCTTTGAAGACAAAAACTGGCATATCAAATGATTCATGCCCATTAACAGGACAAAATAAATTAGTTACAATCCATTCTTTTGAGATGATGAATATAATGAAACCATTCCCAAAGGCTTCAGAAACCACTTTGGCTCTAGTTCAGGTTCTGGATGGAAAGAAAAACTCCTTGCCAGAATCTCTTGGAAATTAATCAAGTTCTCTTGCAGTTGCATTTTTCAACAATGAAGATAATTGTAGTTTAGAGTTTTCCATCAACCCTCCATCTAAATTACTGACTATAGATAAAGCAGATGGAGTTACTTGAGTCTTGATTAGATCATCATACTTGTGAAAAGAAGAAAAAATCAGAAAAACATATATAAGCAAGTATTGACTATTACTTGAGTCTTAATTAGGTCATCATACTTGTGGAAAGCAGAAAAACATATATAAAAATAAGCAGGTCTTTCAATAAATGAATTTTCAAATAATATGAAAAAATCTAAACATAAGCCTAAAAATAAGGAGATGTAACAATAGGTGTCATTGGTAGGAATCTCTTCAAATATGGAAAGGGATTCAAAAGGAGAGGTGGTTTTAGAGGATTCTAAACTTAGTAGTTCTCACAAGCCGGTGGAGGATTTACTTTTGAGTCAGACTTCATCCTCTACCTCAACAACTCCTTTAATGACATCCCTACAAAAGATAGTTAAAGTTGTTGATGGAGGGGCTAACTCTGACCTAGCTATAGAAACTGTTCTGCATTCTTCACTACCAGAGTCTGATTCTATAACCCATACTTGTGCTTCATTTAGAAATCCCACAAAATTTGAAAAGATACTATTGCCAAAAAAGTCATCAGGAAACATGGTTAATGTTGTGGACACTCCCTCATTAAGGATATCAAGAGTTTCATCATCTGTAGATGAGATCATCGAAAGGAATATTTCCAAGGGAACCTTGGAATCTTCACAAGATTTAGAATCTGTGAGTGAATTGATCATTGCTTATATCTCTTCATCTTTGGGAAGCTCTGGTCAGGGATATGAAGGAAAAATAGAAACTTTTATGCTATTTATAGAGTTTTCTACAAAGGATGTTGGAGTAGTAAAGAAATAATCATAAGATATGAAGTTTTATAACAATAATATTCTTGTAGGAACATTTAAGAGCTCAACATGCAGTGAGGATGGTATTAAATTAGATTCAAAACTTAGACCTGTGAATAATAAACAATATGAATCAACAAGTGATAATGTTAGACAAAGATGCAACAATAATTTTGTTAATTTTGTAATTGGAGAGAAGAAAGATCTTGGAAATGTTCTCCATCCTGAGTATGGGACTGTTGTGGTTTTTTATTCCCCATATGAGTTGTCAAGTTCACCTGATGCAGACATAAACAAAGAGCTCACTTATTTTTCCAATTATGTCATTGGAAAAGAAAAAACTAGTTTTCATGCTCGGGAGAGAAAAATAAATGGAATGCATGAGAGTAGGTTGGCATCTCAACTCGCTACACATGAAAATGGCATAGTGGGTTTTGATCAAAATCTTCTCAAAGAGAAAAAGGGTGAAGTGTTAGTTGTATCTGAGCAGTGAAGAACGAATACAGGGAAGGTGTCTAAATGGGAATTACAATCAGAAGCTACAACAATGCTCCTTAAAGGTGATATGACTATTTTGGAGGAAAAACTAGGTTTTATGTCTGGTAAAAATTTTTTTGACTGCAAACAATCTTTTGGATATAGAAACAAAGGTAGGGTTAATGATCATAGTGCTAAAGTACTTGGGGAAGGTTCAGCTGCCAATGTGAAGGAAATTGACACACAAGATAAGGGTCAAGTATCCACCACTAATAGTGATATTTGTGAAATTTATGCTCAAATTCAGGTGTCATATTTGCCTGTTGAAAGTGAAGGCAAGCAGGATTTTGTAGGTAGATTAACAGAAAATGACAATAAAAATGATTCCAATGTTTTTGGGAAAACTATTGTTGCAAATATTGGTGATGTTTCCAAGGTAGTAGTTATCAACAAGAATAAGAAAAGGAAGGATTTTTCCAATAAGGAAAATGCTGCAGCCCCCACTGGGATTTATATAATGCTTATAAGGTTCATGAGGGGAATGAGGAAGATGTTAACCTTCCATAGCCATCCAAAATACTAATCGATGTTGTCAAGAGCAAGCCTTCTTCAAAAGAATCTAAGAAGCAAGTCCTGAAAGAAGTGGATGACTGGGAAGATGCAGCTGAGATTTCAACTCCTTTGAATGAAGTAGCTATTTTATTTACTGAATATTTAGGAGATATAAATAACTCTAGAGATTTTTTGTTGAATATCAAGGATCAGTGAAAATATCTACCAAATCATTTTGAAAACTTTCTAGACACTATTTAATTACTTGGAAATTCCCAAGCACTTGTAAGTCATGTAGGAGAGGTTGATGCATTAGAAAGCACTGCAAGAGGAATTGATAGGTAGCTGAGTGTGAATTATCTACTTGAACGGCGTTGGAGCGTTATGTCCAGTTTAGATGATGATATATGGGCCAAGTCGGTGGATTCTTTTATTGATGGTTGTGATATGTAGATGGATGGATATCTTAGTGGTTCCTCTATTTTGTTTTGAACTGTCCAAGGTTATAATAATGGTTTTGCAAGAAATACCTGTGCAACACAAATGAGTATGAATGTCATCCTTCCTGGAAGGCCTTATGTGCAAGAACCACTTCCACAAGTTGGACTAGTCACAAATAATTTTGATGTTGATAAGTGGCAGTGTGCTTCTGGTTCGCAGAAGGGTTTTATTCCTCCTCCACAACCATCTCTTCCCAAAATTCATATATCAAAGAACCGATATGAAGTGGGCAAGGTTTCTGATGAGGATGAGTTGAAACAAAGATAAATTAAATCCATACTTAATAAATTAATGCCCCAAAAATTTGAGAAACTTTTTGAACAGGTCAAAGAAGTGATCATTGACTCTACATCATGTCTTCATGGTATAATATCTCAAATATTTGACAAATCCTTAATGGAGCTAGTTTTTTATGAAAGGTATGCAAAATTCTATTTTCAACTTGCTACAGGAATACCAGAATTTTATGAAGATAATGAGAAGTTTGTTTTCAAGCAAGTTCTTTTGAACAAATGTCAAAAATAATTTGAAAAGAGGTTGAAGCTAAGAAAGTAGAAGAGCATGTTGAAAAAATACTTTCATCAGAATAAATATGGGAGAAGAAGGTTGCAACACGACAATGAGTGCTAGTAGATAAAAGGTTTATTGGTGAGATTTATAAAGAAAGTATGCTAACCAAAATAATTATGCATGCATGCATCAAGACATTAATTGGTGAATTTAAGCATCCAGAGGAGGAAAATTTTGAATCTTTGTCCAAAATGATGAGAAATATTGGTCATATTATTGACCATTCAAAGGCCAAGGAACATATTGATGCTTACTTCAATAGGATGAAAAAAATGTGCAATAACCAAGGGCTTCTCTCTAGGATAAGGTTCATGTTGAAGGATCTGATTGATCTAAGGAGGAATGGATGGAAACAAAGGAGGAAAGTTGAGGGCCCTAAAAAAATAGAGAAAGTGCATCACGATGTTGCGCAAGAACTACATAGAGAGGGAGGCTACTCTCGAGGTACCAATATGGTACATTTAGGTTGGAGACTTGTGACACCACTTGATCATGGTATGAGAGGACCTGCGATGCCACATTTCATGGAAGGCGCACATAAGGGTTCAATTACACATATGGGTGGGATTAAAGTGCTACAACCCCATATGGGACCACGTTACCATGTATTCACCAGTCAAGATTCTCATATTGTGGATAGGGCTCATTTTGAAAATCAGTCAATGCCAAGCCCTTCAATAAAGAGCTTCTGATGATGGCCACTTGGCTATTGGTCCTAAGGGAGGTTTTGGAAAGGGAATAGGAGGGAGGTCTCAGCCTCTACCATATGCTAATATTTCTCTGGTAGATATTCAAACATTCACATCTCTGAGAAATAGACAAATAGGTGGAGGTTCGATTTCAGGTTGCAGTTCTGACCGGATGCTAGTTGGTCTGAGAGATGAAATTTTGACAATGAATTATGCTACAGAAAAGCCTTTATTTGAAAAATCATGTGTCTAGGAAAGAAATTTTTTGGATAATGACATAAGAGAGTTTAAGAATTCATAATAATCAGGTGATAGAGGTGTAAATACAGCAAATGTTGAATTTCAACTGTAAGAACATTCTTCTCAAAGAAATTTGAGTTCACAACTCATTGAGGTTCAACTTAGGAAAAAGGATGAAATTACAATAAAAATATATTACAGGTTCATTCCTTTACAAATATTCCATGAATTTTAATTATTTCTTTTAGATAAGTCGACAAGTTTCCCTGAATTTTTCTTAATTTTGAATGACATACCATATAGTGTGAGAGATTTGAAGGAGGAAAATTTTTGTGTAGATGACCTTAAAGCATCATTTTTCCACTAAACTATGGTTTCACTTTGGATATTATATTCTTTTTTCAGGAAATATATTGAAATTGATCTTCTGGGAAATCTACTTACACATTTATGCAAGTCTGAGCCTTTATTCCTAAATCAAGGAAAACTTACTGAAGGGAAGTGTGAAATTTTGTGTTTGTTCTTATTCATGTTTAAATTTATTTAAGGACTACTACATTCTATGGTCATTTGCGATTATGAATTATAACTATATATAATTTTGATGTTTCTAGGTTGGAGACTGTACAATTTTCATTGGAGGATGCTATTGTTGATGCGTCGAGCATTAGGGGAATTTTGAGGTCTAAAATGGGCATCCAATGAAAAATGTACAACAAAAATAAAATTTTTAAGAAGCAATAGGATTCAAGATGATCATTTCAACCATGGGGGATGATTCACCATTTTTAAGTAGAAGGGGGAAAAATTAAAAACATAATAAAATAATCAAACTACTTTTTCAACTTATCTCCCAAAATGTTTTCTCTAATTTCAAGCGGGATCATTTTTTGGATGCAAAAATTTAATTCTGCATCCAAGGAGTACCCAGTTGCATACTTTTGATGGAAATTGCTACAATAAACAATAGAAATACATGAAAAAATGTGATTGCAATCACATTTTTCATGTATTTCTCATTTTTTCGTGTAGCGGGATCCATGAAAAGTATGCAACATGGGTACTCATTGGACGAGGAATTAAATTTTTCATCCAATGAGTACTCCCACTCGAAATGTGAGTACAAGTTGAAAAAGTAGTTTTTTCCTTTTTTCCCTCTAAATTTTGATGATGTAATCAAATATTATTTTAATATTTCCACTATTATTTTATAATTTTCTTAGGAGCCCATTTTAGAACCCAAAATTCCCCTAATGTCTCTTGAGTTCCTTGGTCATGTAGGTTCAAAGTCCACTAAGCTGATTCCATGTCATTAGAACAATTTTGCATCCTTCCTAGGAAACAAATCCATTACGAAATAGGAGTTGTCAAGAAGGAATTGATAACATTAAACAAACAAATTACAAGCAATGTTAGTGAGTTTTTCTTTCCAATGGATATGATAGAGATGATTGGCTTTATTTATGGCTACTCATCCATATAGGGTTCAATGTGCAATTGGTTAACTAGATAATGAATTGTCCTTCCTCAATATATGTGCAATTCTAATTAATGGCTCAGCCTATTCTTCTATCATGCCTACAAGAGACCATGGGCAGGTAAGACTAATGGCTCCTCTGCCATCTTTTACTGTATAGTAGGTAGTCTCAATAGAGTTATAATAGAGTAAAAAATAGCTATAATGTGGACAGCTATAGAAATATGAATTGCCCTAAACTTGACATATTTACTCTTTTTTTATTATGTTTTGATTTTGGGTGATAGGACCAAGGAAGATGAAATTATGCTGAAGGACCCCACCCTTGAAGAACTGAAATTCCTTCCTTAACAACTACCAGCAACTAAGGAGCTACAAGAATCAAAATCATCTTTGATTTGAACCTAAATGGTCTTATTATCTCTGAGTATTTCCCTAATCACAATGACTAGTAGATTCTCCTCATGGATTATTTCTCTCATTCTATTTATTAGTAAAATCCACAAAATGTATCCCTGCATTTGAATCTTGGGAAAAAAACATATAATTGTTATCAATTAAATTATTCGTATCTCTTGGAGCCCAAAAATCCATTTTCTTTGGATAAGCTTTATCTATAACCTCAAAAGAAACCCTATTATAACTTGAAGGACCATTATGTCCTCTTGATTCTTGAAAAAGTATGATGGAATGAAATTGGGTGAAGACTAGATCTAGGTTTACCATGTCAGAACCTAGGTTCATTGAGATGATGCCCTTGGTTTGAATATATCCACCATACAAACTAGGACCACCCATACTTATCATTGCCATCTCTCTTTCATCATCAAGATTAACATACTGAGGACCTATAAACCATGGAGGCCCACGGTATTTATTACATTGTAATTTATTAGAATACATGCCATTTCTTATTATGAGATTTACCACATCCAAAAATGGCATCATTCACATCATTTTTGAGAAGTCTACAAATTAGGTCAACATAATTTTTTTCACATTTACGACTTCACTCACATTTGTTGGTTATTGAAGCTCGAGCACTTTCATAAAAAAAAAGGTCAAAGTCAAACAACAAAAATGGTCCACTCTCTTTTAATTTTCTAATATTATAATGAAGTTCTATTAGAGACATTTTTTGTTTCTTTGTTTTGGTTAGAAAAGGGTTTTCTCTTTGTTTTATGTGACTTTGAATTTATCATATGTAGCATGTTGAGAAATGGAAAATAATAATGTGTGACATTTATCTTGCAGAAATTGATGTTGAATGAAAGGATACATAGTTTATCCAATATATAATTCACTTTGGTAAAGGAAGAGGAACATCTTAAAAAACTTCTTAAGATTACACCATATACAAAGTTTGACCATAAGTAATATATGCATTTTTATTTTGCAGATATGTTCTTTTTTACACCCAAGATATCACAACAAGAGAAATATTGATATTGTAGAAATTGTTTGAGGACCTCATTGAGGTTGGTTTTTCTGATGTCCTATTTGATTGATACTTTCTCATATGTCAGGAAGGCTTTAAATATGAATTAATATGTTCATGAAACAAATCAGATTCAAATTTTATACATATAAAAGATTAAAAAAAAAATCAATTTCTTTTTTTGATTGTTACTTTACTCTGCTATGGGTAGGTTACAAGAAATGTGATTGGAAAAAGTATGGGGAGACGATGCATATTTTTATCACCCAATTGATCTTGATTGGTTGCTCATCAATCAACTAAATGTAACTCTTTCAAACCACTTCTAACTAAAGATTAGCCTCTTCAGTTTGAGAGGGCTCTCTCAAAGGAGGTTTATAATTTTGAATAAAGATAATACTAGATGGCTAACTCTATGAATTTTAACTTGGTTTTGTATGATTGCAGGTTGAAAAATGAAGGCTCGCTACCATTGGGCTTATGGAGACAACATCAATACTCTTAGTGATAGTGGTTCTCATGGAAGCTGAGGCAAATAGAGGCTTTTAATAAAGATAATTCATACACATAACATAGGAAAACACATTCATTTCACCCTTAAAGGAAGTCAGAGCATAGTATTATGAATTATGAGTAATTAGAGATTAAATATAATGCAAGTGATTAAACATAAAGATACAGAGAAATAACACATCAAAAACCTCATGAGAATCTCAGGTCTATAAGTGGAATGTCACTTTGTATTATTGATAATGGATAAAACATACAACCATCAATTTCGTGCAATATTCTCCAATCATTTGCTCTTCGATGTTTAGTCTATAAATATACATTATTTACAATCTAGATGATTAGCCCAGCTGGCTAGATATTTGAATTCTACTCTGACATCTATCATAAATGAAACCACTAACTTGAAACAGAAAAATGACAACTATGCTTTAAAGAAAACAGACTCCTAATAGGACTCTATCTCCTATTCATTACATTTTTTTATCCTATGAGTGAAACAATTACATAATGGTTACATAATGAATGTCACATGCTCGAAGGATAAATCACCATAATTAACCACCACTTTACATCTTCAAAACACTCCTAGATCTGTGGAACATAATCTTGCCTTTTAGGAATGGATGACCTTCACTTTAAACATTGTTTTGATTGATGAGTTGGTTGTGTGGCACTCATTTTGAGCCATGAATCTCTGCTGGTATGGTCCACTAACAAACTATATGTCTCCAGCTAGAAAATTTTCTGTTGAGATGCTCAAAAGTCTTCAAAATCTTCTCGCCACGAAAACAGGGCAGTTTAGGCGATTTCATAGTGATGTTTAGTAGCATATGAAAACTTGCTTTTCCATCTATCTCTTTGACTCCTTCGTTGTTCCAACACCTTCATTATGTCAAGACACCTTGCAAACAGTCAATATCCCTTCATAAAACTTGACAAAACTGAGTTTTAAGGCAAAAATGCACCTACAGGGATTTTCGTACCGTATTTATGTCCTCAAGCCTGAGGTACGTTACGAAACTGTCCAAAAAACCAAAAATTGTTGTTTTCAAGATTGTCTTCAAAAAAATTTCTCCATCTGCAAAATTGGGTTCTTTGCTTGTTATGAACCTTATCAAACACATTAAAACTCAATTTTTTGTTACTCCCATGGTGTTTCATCTTCATTTACAATCAATTGGCTGATGGGCTCTTCTACCACTTTCATCTTCAACCCTTTCTTTTCTAACTCCACTTGAACTAAATATAGTTTCTCCTGAAGATATTCCACTTGGTATTTTAATGCCCTTTTTTTGGATTGTAAGTGCAATTTTATCCTTTTAACATGTTTCACCTCCCCTCTTAGTGGTTGAGTCCATTTCACCAACTTGTATGTATTGTCCAAGGTTTTTGAAACACTTGTGACTTGTTCCTCCCATATTTTCCTCATTTTTTAAAATTGAACCTTCTAAGATTTGTGTTTATTTTCCTCTTGCTTCAAAACTGATATCTCTTTACCTGCCTCCTTCAACTACTCTTTCAGGGTTTCAATTTCTGATTTTTCAATCATTTTCTCTTTACCCTTTCTTTTCTTGATAACTAGTTTCTCCTTTGCTGGTGAAGATATATATATGATGCTTGTTGGCTGGGTAGCTTCATTGATTCTCTCAGTCCCTTTTCTTTCCATGACCTTCCTTGCATGTCTAGTCATTGGCTTCCTAGGTTCAAAAATAAAACTAGCATGATCACCTACAAAATCTAGTTTTTTAGTTGTCTTACTTTTCTTCATATTTCTTCCTCCATATTCAATGTCTTCAGCTTGCACAATGGGTGACCCTTCAATGTAAATTGCATGTAGGATATCCTCCAAATTTCCTTTAGCTAATGTCTATCTTCTAGTGAATCTCTTGTTGCCTTGTTTGTTAACTGTCTGCTTCTATTTTACAGATGTTGTTTGAGGTGTGTCAGTTTTCTGCAAAATTTCTGCTTCCATGCTCAGTGGTTCTGGAGGAGATGATCTATTTTCTTCTTCAAATTCCTCTGCCACAGCTGGTAATGAAGTAGTTCTAGGTTTGGAGGCTTTCCTTGGAGTAATCACATCAATTTCATAGCCGCTCATGAACAAGAAGGAATTCCAATCTCTATCTAACCTCCTCAATTCCTCTAACACTAAAAGATTAATTAAACCATGATGAAAAAGAGAAGTCTCACTTCCTTTTGTATTTATTTGAACCTTATCTAAAATTTTCCCTAGACTTATAAATAAATAAAAAGGCAATTCAAGTGACCTCTTACATAAGAAATGAAAAAGAAGTCTGAGATGATAGGAGTAGACCATGTGAAACCTTCCTTCACAAGTGAAATACTTCTGAATGACCATCAACAACTTTGAATAATTTTCCTTCATGAAACTCCTAGGGATAACATTTTTCAATTCAATTTCACTATGTTCTTGCTTGATGAACTCTTTGCAATTATGCATTGTGAATTTGATACCTTTAAGCCACTATTCCCATCCTCTAGGTATTCCTATGGCTGATGAGATGCTCTCTGGTATCACTGTAAGGTTCAGAATTCCAACCTTTGAATTTGTTCCTGTGAAGCTCGCAAAAAAACCTTTTGAAACTTGTAAATGAAACCCCTTCAACCTATAATAGAATTGCAAGCATCCTGTCCTTTTGAAAACCTCCATGGAAGTAGGGTCTTCATATAGTAAATTCATATCCATCGGCTCATACCTGTGAAAATGGAAACCCTTATTTTTTTTCCTTCTTGTAGCCATGGATGCTTTATAATATTCATTGCCTCACTTGCTGATGACACTTGCAAAGTTCAAATCTACCAGCAACCTACTTGGCTCGATGAAGCAACTCTCCAGAAATCGACTCACGTGCAAGGATATAAGCACAATATGACAAAAGGATAATTGAGGTAATATTTAATGGTTTAGCTGACAGCTCAAGCTTCAATCATACAACATACAAGCCAAAAAAGGTAATGATGACATCAAACATAGGTATGTACATTTGAATTTACCATAACAAATTTGAATGACCTCTACCCTTACTGTTCTAGTCATAAAATGACACCTCATGCAATTCAAACAAGTCAGGTTAAAAAACAGATTTTCGTAATGAAATTAGTTAAGCCTCTGATAGATTTGCTATGAAACTATTAGGCAGTTTCATAGTGGAAATTATTGTTTTCCTATGTAAAACACTACGAAAATTTTAAAAACTGACAGATGCACCCTTTCTATTTTGAATACATGGGAAATGATAGCTGACACCATATGAGGACTGATCTGACATGAAATGGCATAAATGGAGGTGATCATGAAACTTAAGATAGGCTAAAACTGTAAAAACAATTCCTATACCACCTTAAAATGTCTCAGGAGACCTTATCCATTTGGTGAGTGGCCTATATAACCCTATCAAGAAATGTTTTACAACTTTATGAGTGATAACACATATCACGTCTTGGATATGGTTCATTTGTTGTTAGAGATCGCTTAGACACCCGAGCTATCGAATTTGGAAATGTTTCTAGTAGGAATTCCTATGGTTTTTAATGTTGTGATTATTTCACCTCATGGTTATTTTGGGCAAGCAAATGTTTTAGGAATTCCAGACACAACATCGGTGGACATGTAAACAAATTTTTTATAATTTCAATTTCCATGATATCTTCTCTTTATTGTTTGATTGTATTTTGGACATTTCTTTCGATTTTGTTTTGCATTTTAACTATGAAATTGAAAATACTTAGTACCATGTCCATTTAAACAACAAGAAAATCTTGAAGATGAAATTGGTGTTACATCATATTGATTGGAATCCTTGTAGCTATTTTGTGTTAAAATATTTTCATGACTATCAGAAAAAGCTACTATCATGTTGTTATTTGAATACATGTTGTTTATATAATTGACTAAGTTCATGTGTTAGAAAATAAAATGTTGTTGTGAATAAAATGATAAGGATTAAACATCACACATCAGATTATATGTTTTCACAACTTATCTACAACTTGAACTTTCTAGCATATAAATTAGTTGACATGATTGTTCCTAAGCTTTCCTTTAAATTTGAACACTAATTTACTAAGGTGTTATTTTCTATATATGGTGAAATTTTATTTTCTTTGTTTATAGTGGTTATCTGACCACATTATAGTGGCAATTATCACCCCAATGAAGAAAACATGTTCGTGTTTCTTACTTGTATGGGGAAAAATGGCTTTGACATTGCTGATGTTGAGGTATATGTCGTATAAAATATTTGTAGTATAATTTAGTTTATATTCTAGTGTTCATTGTCTTTCATGTTTTACACTATGCATAGCATCTTCTTTTGATTTCATAAAATGAACTCAATATTGATGGAAAGAAGCAGGAATTAAAAAAAGAGGGGAGAAATATCATTGGAGCGACAAATGGAAAAAGAGAGAGAGGAGAACTGGCCTAGTGATACTCTTAGAGAAAATATACCACATAATACACACATATAAAGACTGATGGTCGAGTATTCAGAGTTGGTGAATTCACTTGCAATGCCTTGAAAACACAATGATAATGTTTTGATGTGATGAAACACCATTTCATGTGTAAATTTTAGTCCAACCAATATTAATTTGGAAACTCATATTGTAATACGTTAAAATTTCATATAATATAATTTATGTTGTTGAAATTATTTATATTTGCACTTGACATTGTTTAGTATTGTAATTAAAATATGTGACTTTGTGTTTTCATATTAGATGAACATGCACATTGTATGACATTTTTTAAATCATACAAATTAATTTATTTTGATTAATAATGAACACAAATAAAATGAATATATGACTAAATTAGTCATTTATAATGATTATTAGTGAAAGCAAATGAAATGAATATAAAATACTAAATTAGTAATTTATATAATGAATAAATGACTATTGCAAATGATAAAAAATTTATTACAAATGACGACTAAATTTTGCATATATACGACTATTAGTAGCTAATTTACAATATCTTATAACATGACTAAAATTTAGAAATATATCCTCGGTCATTAATTGGTTTCAAACGATGACTAAAATTTGCATATATATGGCTATTAGTAGCTAATTTATAGTATCTTATAACATGACCAATATTTTGGTCATATTTATTTGGTCATTAATTGGTTTTCTCGGGTGATCATATAGTAATATATTTTGTTGTATATTTCATCATTAATTTTGACAATTAATGACCAAATCAAAGATTAAATCAGTGATTAAATCAATGACTAAATCAATGACCAAATTAATGACCAAATTAGTGACTAAATTAATCATCAAATTGATGACTAAATCAGTGACTAAATTAATGACCAAATTAATGACCAAATATACTCTAGACGACAAAATTGAGATAACCATTTAATGACTAAGCTAAAAATGACCAAAAGTTGGTTTCATTATAAGAACCTATAAATTAGCTACTATTAATAGATTGGAAGTTTCTGTGGTGTATATTTTTAGATTTAAAACTCGAAATCTCCATAGTCTCCACTACGGGTTGTATGGCGACATGCTTGATGAATAAACATCTAATTCTGAGTAACAGTCTACGACAACATCTAGTGCTGTGAAGAATCATGGATGTAGAACTATAAATAGATTAACACATAACGTGGGTAGGGAAAGGCCACATCAAATGCTGAATCACAAGCCTCCTTTCTCCGATAACAGCAACAAAAAAGTTATAAATATATATTCTCATGAATTAAATAATGATGAAATCGATGTTTTGAGCAAAGGGCTCAATTTCGCTATAGCTCCTAATCGAATTCCAAATGAAGAAATCATTTTCGATATTGATGATGGCATCAAATATCTCAATGATGAAGACAAGGACCTTGTAAGACAAGAATTCTCCATCATCCTAAATAAGGCAAAGCCTCCGAGGAGAAGTTTAAGTAATGAACAACTGAGAGCCCTAAAAAACTTAAGATGTAATGATAAAATTGTCATTTTAAAAGCAGAAAAAGGAGGGGCCATGGTAGTGATGGACAAGTAAGAGTACAATAATAAAATGAGAGATCACCTACATAATAGTGGAAGCTATAAAAAACTCAATGAGAACCCCATTTCCAAAGTTATAAAAATTGTTAAAAAAGCCATCAAGGAGTCCAATATTAATGAAAAACTAAAGAAGCGGCTATACCCGGAGGGTGAAATCATGCCCCGCATTTATGGTGCCCCAAAAATCCATAAGGAAAGTGCTCCTTTGTGACCTATCGTCAACACTATAGGTGCACCAACGTATGAATTAGCCAAATATGTGACTGGCACCCTCACCCCTCTCGTTGGTAAAACTAGTTCATTCATCAAAGACTCCAATCATTATGTCTATTTCATTAAAAAGGCTAAGCTAGATCCTGAAGACAAAATCGTTAGTTTTTTATGTTGTCCAAATTTTTACTAAAATCCCTCTGGATTGAGCTTTTCAAGTAGTGAAAGAAGTCGCAGACCCACAGATTGCAAAGCTCGCTGAAATATGTCTCTGCTCCACCTTCTTCACCTTCCAAGGAGAAATATTTGAACAAACATCTGGAGTTTCTATGGGATCTCCGCTGTCACCTATAGTGGCAAACCTCTTCATGGAGAAATTTGAAAGGAAAGCTCTGGACTCTTACGCATTGAAACCTAAATTTTGGATAAGGTTCATGGATGACACCAATGTCAATTGGCCTCATGGAGGGGAGGAATTAAAAAGCTTCCTAGAACACCTTAATAGCTTATCCAAAGATATCCAATTCACAATGGAAGGTGAATAAAACAACTGCATACCATTCCTTGACATTCTCCTCTCTAGAAATGAAGGCAGATCCCTTGGGCACAAAGTGTTCAGAAAGAAAGCACACACTGACAATTATCTTCGCGTTGATTCACACCACTACCCTGCCCAGAAGACAGGGGTTCTACTGACTCTTTTTACATGGGCTTTTAGAATATCAGACAAGACACACATTACAGAATAAATTGAACATGTAAGAAAATATTTCATAAACTTGGGATAGAGTAATAGAGACATCAACAAAGCTATCCAAAGAGCGAGATACAAAAATAAAATAATTAAAACTAACAATTCCTCTATAGAAAAAGCATACCTCCCCTATATTCAAGGATTCATGGACAAGATAGCCAAGGTTATAGCTAAGAAGGACATTAGAGCATCCTTCAAACCTCTATTGATCATCAGAAAAAGGATGAAATCAATCAAAGACGACCCAAACCACCTCCAACAAAAAGGTGCTTGCAAAATTAATTGTCCATGCAGAGAATGCTATATTTGGGGAAACAGGTAGGACCTTCAAAATAATTCTTAAAGAACATGGTGCTGATATCAGGCTTGGAAGAACCAAAACCTCGACTTCAGTAGAACACTCCAACAAAACGTGTCTCCAAATATGCCTTGAAGATGCAGTGGTCATTACTAAATAAAAACACCATTTTAAACGTAAAGTTCGTGAAGCCCTAGAAATCATCAAGCACCTGCACAAACTAAATAGAGATGGAGGTTTATAAGTCAGCAGGAATTGGATCCACATTCTTTCTTGGTGATAGGCTTTCCTCCATGAGTCATTGGTTTCCATTGCCTCCACCCTTTTCATCCTCCCGCATTACTTGGTCCTTAGCATTCACTTCAATGCTCCTCCCTATACACTTCGCTCTTCCCTCTATCCTCCCACCTTTTTTTCAAACCCTCTCCTTGCCCTTCTATATCCCAATACTAGGCTCCCCTTATAAAAATCTCTTTTAAAATAACTAACCTAACTTTTAATAATAACTATAAAAATAACTAACCTATAAAACACTCTTAAAATCTCATCCTAAAATAACTAGCGTTTAAAGGTATTATAAAACATTCTTAAAATCTCATCTTAGAATAACTAAACTAACTTTTAATAAAAACTACCATAATAAAGAGCTACCCTTCTTAATAAATTATGTTATTAGCAATAAATCAAACCTTAGCTAATAATATGTATAAAACCTAATGTAAAAATAAAAATAAAAAAGATATAATCATAAAGGTAGAATGAATTAACATAGAGGTTATACATTCATGTGATCAAATTAAAGATTAATAAATGTACTTCAAATAACCATAATCATCTTTACTTAAATATTACTAATATCAATTATTAATTGAAAAATAAAAACCTTAAAAAAATTAATATAATGCAAAACATAAAGTATTACAAGGGAATAAAAAGTAATAAAAAATAAAAAATAATATTACAATATTTTAATTTCATAAATCTAATTAGAAATAAAAATGATATAAAACAAACAAAGGTAAATAAATAATTAATCAAATTAATAACCTTTTATATATTATTAGAAACTGGTCGGCTCTTTATGCCCATCATCCCTTTTTCCTCTATTTATTTACCCTAATCTACTCTCTTCTTAGCATGTTTATCATGAAGATGAGTCTTGATTTAGACTCAAAACTTCGATCTAAAAATGAAGACTGTGGAGATTCATAGTTTTACATCTAAAAAGTAGCTAATATTGGTTAGCGACCAGGAAATAGTCATTTATATGCAAATTTTAGTCATTTTTTAGTAACTACTTAGTGAAGATTAAAGAACTTATTAGAAAAGTGTTTAGTGGTTTTTCACCCAGAGGGGGTTTTCCACCTAAAAATATTATGTCTACTACCTTTATTTTTGCATTTTTTTTTTTACTGCTCTTACTGAACAATAATACTAATAACTCAAGATTAACTAATTCTCTGAAAAAAAATTATTAAAGTGTTGATTGCTAAGAAAAGTCTTATTCACACCACCTCTCAGTATTTCAAAAAATTGGAATCGGAGCTTGGTTCCTTCAGTAGTATTTAAATAGCTGGAAGGAGATCATGTAGTACACCAAGAATAGAGTTCCTCTATTTAATGGAGATAAGTATGCACTATGGAGTGGAAAGATGCAGGTTACTGTCACAAGTATATGAGGTTTGGCAAATAGTCAAAAAGGGATATAAAGATACAACAAATGAACAAGGTAAGAAAAATAGAGTAAATGAAGCTAAAGAAAAGGGTCTTATTAGAAGTGGACTTATTCAATATGTCTATGTTAAGGTATTGGGTTGTAAAACAACTAAGGATCTATAGAACAAGCTTCAAAATATATATGGAGGAGACTCGAAGGTAAAGGAAGGAAAACTTCAAATTTAAAGAGATCAATTTTAAAAGATAAGGATGAATGAGGATGATAAAATTGTAGCTTACTTTCAATGTGTAAATGAAATCACAAATGCCTTGGAAGGATTAGGAGAACTAGTTAACAAAAAGGTCATTGTTTGGAAATTCCTCAGAATTCTTCCATCAAAATTTAATCCTAAGGTTTCGGTATTAGGAGATAGATTAGATCTAAGCAACTTGAGTATGGATGAACTACATGGGATACTTATATCTTATTAAATTAGGATTGAAGAATAATATGGTTCATATAATAAAGAAAAAAAATTCACAGCATCCAAGAAGACCAGAAATGGAAAACAAATATCCAAACCTAGATCTAGTTGTTGCAAAGAGGAATAAGAAGAAGAAGAACTTCCAGATGAATAATTTGAATACATTACGAGTACAATGAAAATAGGAACATGAAATTATCAAGGAAAATTTTCATTAATATGTTTTAATTTTGGTGTGATAAGTCATTTCTCTGATAAGTGCCCTCATAATAATAAAAAATTTACAAAAGGAAATAAGGGTAAAATAAATTTAAACTACCAAGGTAAGAAGAAAGGGCTTAAGAAAAACTTCCTCTCCAAGGAACATAATTTCTCATCTGAAGAAGAAAGTGATAGTGATGAAGAAAAACACGAAAGAGTATTATTTATAGTTAAGAATAATAATATGGAAGCACTTGACAAAGAAGATGATGATGAAGAAGAAATTAATGAAACTGAATTTCAAAACGAAGTTGTGAGGGTTATAAAAGAACTCAAAACAAAAAGGAAATATTTTAATTCTTCGGAAGCCGAGTTGAAGGAGGTAAGGGAGCATGCCAAGAATTTAAAAAAAAGGAATGAATAAGAAATCATCAACCTCAGAGTAAAGTTACAAGAAGAAAAAATAATTGAAGAATCACTCAGGAATGAGTTAAAAGAAAGCAATGAGGCAAGGGAATAACTAGAAGCTGAAATAGTCTCTCTACGAAAGAAAGAAAATAGGGGAAATTTCCAACAAAATATTACGCGTATCTATAGAGCATTGGATGAGTTCATGAGAAGTTAAAGGCCAAATCAAAATGAAGGAAAAAATTAAATTAAAAGTGACGCAACTCCAAGAAGTAATCAAGATAAAAATCATTCTCTAAGAAGGAATGAATACAAAAGACCATTGAGAAAAGACAACTCATTCGAAAAAGAAAATTATTTTAATGGTTATTGTTTTTCATGTGCTAAATTTGGACATATGGCTAGGGATTTACAAACATATAATAGATACAATTATCAAAGATATTATCAATGGAATCAAAACCATAGAATTAGGTATCCTAGAAACAGGTTTGCAGGAACACATGACAGGTTTCACCACGACTTTGATCATAGGAAGTTTACATTGTATGAATGTTACAAATGCCATAGTTCTGCACACATAGATCAATATTTAAGGTACAATATGGAATCCTCCATGCAATACAGCCCTAACATCAGGTACATTAAAGGAAAAAAAATGCAATAAGATCAAGAAAATAAGAAAGTTTCAGCAGTAATGCTTTCAAGCATTGTTAAGGACAAAGATATTTAGGTAGAAACAAGTACATTGCATAATGAAAATGTTCATGTTGATCCAGCCAAATATTTGGTTGGTACATTATTTTGAATAATCCAACATAATGACTCCATAAATATTGAAGAGGGTGAGTCTAAGAGGTAGTAGTCGCACATTTGAAAATCAAGCATTGACAAGTTAGGTTGACATAAAGGAATTTTATGGATAGTTTCAGTAGTGAGCAAAACTAATGCATATTGATAGATAGAATCAATGGTAATAGTTATTATGGAGCATATTATGTCAAGAAGGCATTGAGAATTTTTTTTTCAAATTAGGTTAAAAGTTGAGCATCGATGATTCATCCAAAGATGTAGATCAAAGAATGTACAAATCTATGATTGGTAGTATTCTATATGCAATATCTTCCTGACCAAATGTGATGCAAGAAATTGGGAAAGGTTCAAGTTCCCAAGCAACACCAAAGAAATCCAATATCATTTTGGTAAAAAGGATTTTTCAATATCTTAAGGGAACAAAAAAATATGGACTATAGTATCCTAAAGGAAATGATCTAACCATAGAAGCTTATAACGATGCAGATTGGGAAAGAAGTGTTGATGATCGTAAGAGCACTAGTATAGAAACATTTTGTTTAGGTGGATGTATTTTTTCATGGTTGAGCAAGAAGAAATATTCAATTTCACTATCCACAAAGGAAGCGGAATACAGAGTAGCAATAGCTTGTTGTACCAAAGTCCTATGGATAAAATAAACCGTGAACAACCTTCAAGTGAATTTTGATGAGCCCATTCCAATATTATGTGATACCACTAGCACCATCAGTATCAGCAAGAATCATGTGATAAATTCAAAATTGAAACACATTTCAATCAAGTACCATTTTTTTAGAGAACAGGTTTTCGAGAAAAAACATGAAAGTTGAATACATTGGGAAGAAATTAAAAATTGATGGCATATTTACCAAACCTTTACTACGTGATGAATTTGAGATTTTTTTCCAAAATATTTGGATTCTCTGAAGTTCCCATTAGACTATTTTTTATCTAGTCAAGTAGAAAGGGGGAGTTAAGGAAGGTTACAGGTCCGCAGGACCACGAGGGAGGTTGTCAATGAGAGTTACCCTTTGATGTTGATGTCAAATGTAGAGATAAAGAATTAGGAAGGTTAGAAGCATCATGCTAGGAGGTCTTATGATTGTAGGGGGGGTACTTGTGTTTCCATAAATGCCAACGGGGGGAATTTGTGAGAGGTGCTTGTCATTAATGTCAACACAAGTAGCACGAGGAGATACCTCGATATTCCATGTAAAATTTGACATGGCAATGCATGGAATATATTTTAAATATATTTCTATTTATTTTCTCTTGAAAGAGAGGTTTCTGTTGATATATGGTACACATTGTGGTTCCCTCTCATTTGAGAGAAAATTGAGTTTAAAGTTGAAGGCCCAGTTTTGTGGGCTAAAACCCTAGGGGGTAGAGACATGACACCTTAGTCACCAACGATTTTCAATATATGATAGGGATTCTCACTGTAATATCACCACATATAAGTTGAATAATTTTAGGAATCAAAGACACTAAAAAAATCATTGACTTCACAACCAGGTGGGACCATATGCACTGAGCTAATCATTTATTTCAAATATTAAATAAGTTTTTAATTGTTAGCTAAATTATTTAATTTAAAATTTATTAAGGGTTATTTTTTCTTATTATTGGGCTTATAATCTTAATATAAGATATTGAAATGTTCCTCTCTCATAAGATGTAGCTCTCACCATTTAATAATGGTAAAATAACCGATATTCATTTCCTAACATCCAACAACCTTTCCTTAGTACATAAGGTGTTAATTATTTAAATTTTAATTTTTTCAAGGCCTTATGAAGCCTGTAATGTTCATATAATAAATACCTTCAATGATTATTTTTTAACTTAACAATATCTAATCACCAACTGTCATCTCTTAAAAGAGCACCTTTTAGGTCTATAAAAGAATACTTAATATACCTTAAACTTAGAAAAAAAGTACGAATAATTTGTGAACACTTTGCATTTGAAATTTCAGTCACCCTAGGAGCATTAAATGTAGAAATATAAATTTTGTGCTTTTGGGAATCATTCTTGTATTATGGAGTTTCGAGTAGGAAAGTATCTTTGCAAGTATTCAAGAGAAAAGGTTTAAAATACATGATGACTCAATTTAGTGTACAACAAGTCAACAATAATAAACATGTAACTACAATATACAAGGCTAGGAAAGTGACGATCTGAAATTTATATTATTCTTGGACTTGTGGAGGAGAATCTCAATCAGACATGTGGAGAATATTATATTGATATCTATTATCAGACCTATGGTAAGCTACCTCCTTGAGAATTATGTATGTAAATAGTTGTTGTATTATGTATGTAAATGATTGTGGTATTGTGTATGTAAATGATTGTTGTAGATTTTAAGGCCTCTCTTAGGGAAAAAATTGGTATATGATAAGAGTAAATTTTGGGCTAGTATTTAGGACTATGTCAAGTTTTGCGTTAAGTCTAGGTATGTGTTCAACTTGAGTCCAAGTTTTAACTAGAATTGGGTATAGGGTTGTATCAAGTCTAAGTTCATGTACATTTGGAAAGTTTGTGTCAAGCATAGAGTCAAGGTATTTGTTAAGTCTGTCTAAAATTCGGGTTTGTCATTGTATTCATGGTTGGGATCTGTTTCAAATTTTTATTTTAGGTTGGGATGTATGGGCACCTTCTTTTGTAGTATCGACCATTACACTGAAGACAAAAACAACGAGCAGTGAAGTACTAAAGAAGTATTCAAGAAAATAAGGCAATGATAGTAATATTAAAAATATCAAAGCAATAAAAAAATTTCAGTTCAGTACAGCCTAATCACCTAGGAAAGGGTAGACATATTATTCATACAGAGCATTATTTAAGGACATATTGTTGTGGGACAATGAAAATATTGGCACATGTCATTTTTGCAATACATCAAATACATCGGTTTAATCACCAAGTATAAAATCAGAAACAAGGAAGAAGAGATAGGTTATTAAACAAGTCAATGAATAAACGCTGTAGGTCTTGTAAGTATTTTGTCCAACAGTCAGTCTTATTTGTCAAATATTATATGGGTGATTATCCCTTGTAAGGGAGCCCACATTTGTAAGGAATTGTATCGTTGCCTGGAGTTGAAGAAGGCAAATTTTTTTGGGGATAAGGGCTTATTGCAATTGCACAAGGGTTGTTATTTTTTCAAGAAAAGGGTTTAGATCCTATATTGTTGTTAAATCAAAGAAATATCATTGAAAAATATCATTGTAACGAGTATCATTGTCCCAAGTATGGGAGTCCACACTTTTATTTCATTTTTTTCTTTATAGTGTGGTAGGGTGGTGGAAGGGTGAGTTGTGGCTCACTTGGGTGTTAGGACATCCTTTCAACTGGCTGGTGATAAAACCAGCGCGTTGGTGCGTCATTCTAGTGGGATATGGAGAAGAATGTTTTTCTATATTTCTAGGAAGTTGTATATTTCTTCTTAGTTGGGGCTAAATATTAAACAAATTATTAGAAAAGTGTTCGATGGTTTTTTACCAAGAGGGGGTTTTCCGCCTAAAAATATTATGCCTACTATATTTATTTTTTCATTGTTGTATACTACTCTTAATGATTAATAATAATAATAACTCAAGATTAACTAATGCTCTGAAAAAATATTATTAAAGTTTTTATTGCTAAGAAATACTTATTCACCACCCCCCCCAGTATTTCCAACAATTGGAATCAGAGCTTGGTTCCTTCAGTAGTAGCTTAACAAATAGAAGGAGATCATGGAGTACACAAATAATATATTTCCTTTGTTTAATGGTGATAAATATGCACTATGGAGTAGAAGGATGCCGGTTCATTTACTTGCACAAGGATATGAAGTTCAGGAAATAGTTTCAAAGGGCTATAAAGCTACAAGAGATGAACAAGGTAAGAAAAATATCATAAATGTTGCTAAAGCAAAGGATCTTATTAGAAGTGGACTTACTCAATTTGTCTATGTTAAGGTATTGGGTTGTAAAACAGCTAAGGTAGTATGGCACAAGCTTCAAAATATATATGTAGGACACTAGAAGGTGAAGGAAGGAAATTTTCAAATTTACAAAGCTCAATTTCAACAACTAAGGATGAAAGAAGATGATAAAATTGCAGCTTAATTCAACGTATAGATCAAATAACAAATGCCTTGGAAGGATTAGGAGAACTAGTTGAAAAGAAGGTCATTTTTTGGAAAGTCCTCATAACTCTTCAATCAAAATTTAATCCTAAGTTTTTGGTATTAGAAGATATATCGGATTTAAGCAACTTGACTATGGATGAACTACATTGGATACTTACAGCTTATGAAATCAACATTGAAGAAGAAGAAGGTTCATATAATATATAAACAGCATTCACAACATCTAAGAAGACTGAGAAGGGAAAATATATATCCAAACCTAGATCTAGTTGTTGCAAAGAGGAAGAATAAGAAGAAGAAGAAGAAGAAGAAGAATTTTTAGATGAAGAATTTGCATACATTAAGAGGAATATGAAAAGAGGAACAAGAAAGTGTCAAGGAAAAATTCCATTAGTATGTTTTAATTGTGGTGATATAGGTCATTTTTCTGCTAATTTCCCTCATAAAAATAACACATTTACAAAAGGAAAGAAGGGTCAAATAAATTTCAACTACCAAGGTAAGAAGAATGGGATTAAGAAAAACTTCCTCTCTAAGGAAGATAGTTCCTCATCTGAAGAAGAAAGTGACAGTGATGAAGAAAACAATGAAAGAGGATTATTTATAGCTAAGCATAACAAGATGGAAGCACATGATAAAGAATAATATGAAGAATAAGAAATGACTAAAATTGAATTTGAAAATGAAGTTGTTAGAGTTATAAAAGAACTCAAAGCTTAAAGGAAAAATGTTAATTCTCTGGAAGTCGTGTTGAAGGAGGTGAAGGAGCATGCCAAGAATTTCAAAAAAAATAATGAAGAAGAAATCATCAGCCTCAGATTAAAGTTAGAATAAGCCGGAATAATTGAAGATTCACTAAGGAGTGAGTTAAAAGAAAGCAAGGAGGAAAGTGAAGAGCTAGAAGCCAAAATAATCTCTCTACAAAAGAAAGAACACAGGGGAAATGTACAACAAAATCTTACACGTAGCTCATGGAGTATGCAAAGAATGGAGTTCTTATGTTTAATCAAGATAACTATTCACTATGGAGCGGAAGGATGAAATTTCATTTACTTGCAAAATGATATGAAGTTTGGGAAATAGTCGAAAATGCCTATAAAGCTACAACATATGAACAAGGTAAGAAAAATATCATAAATGATGATAAAGCAAAGAATCACATTATAAGTGGACTAACTCAATCTTTCTATGTTAATGTATTGGGTTGTAAAATAGCTAAGTATCTATGGGAAAATCTTAGAAATATAGATGCAAGAGACTCAAAGGTCAAGGAAGAAAAAATTCAAATTTACATAGCACAATTGAAAAACTAAGCATGAAAGAAGATGAGAAAGTTGTAGCTTAATTTGTAGATGTAATAAAAATGCCTTGGAAGGATTAGGAGAACTAGATGACAAGAATTTCATTGTTTGGAAATTCCTCAAAACTCCTCCATCAAGATGTAATCCTAAGGTTTCGGTATTAGAAGATAGATCAGATTTAAGAAAATTGAGTATGGAAAAACTACATGGAATACTTACAGTTTATGAAATGAGGATTGAATAAGAAGAAGGTTCATCTAATATAGAAACAACATTCACATCATCCAAGAAGACCGAGAAGGGAAAATAGATATCCAAACCTAGATCTAGTTGTTGCAAAGAGGAATAAGAAGAAGAAGAAATTTCAAATGAATAATTTGCATACATTATGAGGAATATGAAAAGAGGAACATGCAAGTATAAAGGAAAATTTTCATTAGTGTTTTTTTAATTGTGGTGAAATAGGTCACTTTGGTGCTAAGTGCCGTCATAAGAATAACACATTTACAAAAGGAAATAAGGGTCAAAGAAATTTCAACTACCAAGGTAAGAAGAAAGGGCTTAAGAAAACATTACTCTCCAAGGAAGATAGTTCCTCATCTGAAGAAGAAAGTGACAGTGATGAATAAAACAAGAAAAGATTATTTCAAATAAAGGTTAGGATTTATTTCAAAATTTTCTTTTGGGCACCTTTTTCTTCAGGATCAACCATTACACTAAAGATAAGGAAAACAAGAAATGAAGTACTGAATAAGAATTCAATACAATAAGGCAATGACAATAAGATCAAAAATATCAAAGAAGTAAAAATTTCTCAATTCAGTATAGCCTAATAATTAGGGACAGGGTAGACATATTATTGAGACAGGGCATTATTAAAGGACAAATTGTTTTGGGACAGTGCAAATTTTGGCATCTCTCATTGTTTCAATACATCAGATACATTGGTTCCATCACCAAATTTAAAATTAGCAACTAGGAAGAAGAGATAGGTTGATAGGATAAATTTTGTACGTCTTGTAAGTATTTTTTCCAAGAGTTGGTCTTATTTGTTAAATATTACACGAGAAAGTATCCCTTGTAAGGTATCCCACATTTGTAAGGAATTTGTCTCATTGCTTGGAGTTGAAGAAGGAAAATTTGTTTGGGGATAAGGGCTTACATTTTTATTGGACAAGGGTTATTTTTTTTCAAGACAAAGGTTTAGGTCCTAGATTTGTTGGTGAGTCAAAGAAAATTCATTTAAAAATATCATTGTAACATGGATCATTGTCCCCAGTACGAGATTCCACACTTATATTTTATTTTTTCTTTATACGGTGGTAGGCTGGTGGTAGGCTGGTGAATTAAGACACCTTCAGGTTGGGGCCTATAAATACTTAAGGGTCATAGGGTAGTGCTAGGGTGAGTTGTGGCTCACTTGGGTGTTAGGGCATCCTTTTAGTTGACTATTGATAAACACAATACGTTGGGGCACCCTTCCAGTGGGAGCTGGAGAAGAATTATTTTCTAGAGTTCTAGGATTCTTTAGATTTCTTTTCAATTGGGGATGAACATTAAAGAAATTATTATAAAAGCGTTCAATGGTTTTTGACCCACAGGGGGTTTTTCACCTAAAATTATTATGCCTACTGTCTTTATTTTTGCATTGTTGTTTACAAATCTTACTGAAAAATAATAATAATAACTCAATATTTACTAATTCTCTGAAAATGATTATTAAAGTGTTGATTACTAAGAAATACTTATTCACCACCCCTCTCATTATTTCCCACAATTGGAAATTAGACTCTTAGTTCCTTTAGTTGAAGTTTAACAACAAGAAGTAGATCATGGAGTACACCAAGAATAGAGTTCCTTTATTTAATGGATATAACTATGCACTATGGAGAGGAATGATGCATGTTAATTTACTTGAACAAGGATATGAAGTTGGGGAAATAATATAAACAGGATATAAATCTACAAACGATGAAAAAAATAAGAAAAATATCATAAATCAAGCTAAATAAAACGATCTTATTATAAGTGGAATTACTCAATCTTTCTATATTAAGGTATCGGGTTGTAAAACAACTAAGGATCTATGGGACAAGCTTCAAAATCTTTATGCAGGAGACTCGAAGGTCAAGGAAGAAAAAATTAAAATTACGGAGCTCAATTTGAACAAATAAGGATGAAAGAATATGAGCACATTGCATCTTACTTTCAAAGTGTAGATGAAATAAAAAATTCCTTGGAAGGATTAGGATAAGTAGTTGACAAGAAGGTCATTTTTTGGAAATTCCTCAAAAATATTCCATAAAGATTTGATACTAAGTTTTTGGTATTAGAAGATACATCAAATTTAAGAAACTTGAGTATGCATGAACTACATGGGATACTTACAACTTATGAAATCAATATTGAATAATAATATGGTTCATGTAATACATAAACAACATTAACATCATCCAATAAGACCAGGAAGGGTAAACATATATCGAAACCTAGATCTAGTTGTTGCAGAGAGGAAGAAGAAGAAGAATAACTTTTAGATGAATAATTTGCATACATTACAATGAAGATGAAAAGATGAACATGAAAGTATCAAGGAAAAATGCCATTAGTATACTCTAATTGTGCTGAGATAGGTCATTTTGATGCTAATTTCCCTCATAGTAATAAATAATTTACAAAATGAAAGAATTGTAAAAGAAATTTCAACTACCAAGGTAAGAAAAAAGGGCTTAATTAAAACTTCCTCTCCAAGGAATATAGTTCCTCATCTGAAGAATAAAGTGGTAGTGATGAAGAAAACACGGAAAGTGTATTATTTAAATATCAGCATAACAATATGGAAGCACCTATCAAAGAAGAAGATGAATAAGAAGAAATGACAGAAATTGAATTTCAAAAGGAAGTTGTCATATTTATAAAAAATCTCAAAACAGAAAGGAAAAATGTTAATTCTCTAGAAGCAAAGTTGAAGGAGGTAAAGGAGCATGCCAAGAATTTCAAAAAAAGGAATGAAGAATAAATCGTAAACCTTAGAGTAAAGTTAGAACAATCCAAAATAATTGAAGGACCACTGAGGAATGAATTAAAATAAAGAAACAAGGCAAGGGAAGAACTAGAAGTTAAAATAGTCTCTCTATGAAAGAAATAAAATAGGGGAAATGTCCAACAAAATATTACACGTAGATCTAGAGCATTGGATGATTTCATGAGGAGTCAAAGGTCAAATCAAAATGAAGGAAAAAATAAAATTAAAAGTGATGCAACACTAGTAGAAAATGATGAAATTAGTGACTAGGTGACTAAAAACATTAGTCACTGTAATTATTTCAAGTGAATTACTACTAAATTTGAGCAATTTTAACCGACCAAACTAAAAATTACTAACTTAAATGACTAATTTAGTCTAGGGATACAATATATGACTAGATAATAACTCACTAAAATAAAAGTGACTAACTTAAATGACCAATTTAGTCTAGGAAAAAAATATATCACTAGATAATAAGTGACAAAATTAATAATGATTAACATAAATGACTATTATAGTCTAAGAATAAAAATATGACCAAATAACAAGTACAAGAAGCATATGAATTAGTAATCTATGTTAGTAATTTTTAATTGTGTCACTCTAGAAATGGAAAATTGCAATTTTCATACTGAAGTCTTACATTTCACTACAGGGGTCTCTGAATCCATCTATGTAGAATATTCATTAAGCTCCAATGATGAGGCTCCAAGACTCAATTGTGGTGTGAAAAACCTCCTAATGGAATACACGTCCCTCATAGAGGCCAAAAAATGTCTATTAGAGAATATAGTTAATGTGGTGATTTGAATCCTTTTTAATGGCCACTGATTATTTAGGACTTAAGTCCAGTTATTTTATTTCCTTCCTTGGCCACAGTAATGGCCATGATACCTAGTTTTATTATGAAAATCATACTGAATTCCAATATTCTCAACTATAATTTTTTTTCATGACAATTTAACATGACCTATTAACCTCTAACACTAACTTAAAAATAAAACAATTATAATTTATTTACTAATATTAAAAATAATTTAATTTAATTCACTTATCTCTATTTTTTACTTAGTGCAATGCTCATGTTTTCAAATTATACCACTCATAAAAAGGACTATGAAACATAATCACCCACAACATGTCATCCCTTATATTTACACTCACATACTCCAACACTTTGTATAACTAAGAGACAAAAAAAAAAAAAAAAACACCCACAACAAAAATCTAAGTACCCATCACCATCATTCTAGACCATAATCAAATAAAATCAATAGAATATCTCCAATTTTTACAAAAAATTCCTGCGCTATCACCAAAATGCAATGAATTATTAAAATTTAAATTAAGATATTGTTTTTCCCTAATGTTGATGTTAGCAAAAGTGTCAAAGAGTGGGGAAGAAACTGAAGGAAGCATTTTTTAATATCACAAAATAAAAATATGGGCATATGTTTTTTATGAAACTCTATAATTTGAGTGAAGATGCTAATTCTTGGAAGGAGCTTTCAGAAATAACCCCCTAGGAGAGTTGTTTACTCGATTTATTTAACACCCATTTGGCTATTTTGAAAGCCCAAGTGGAGTTCTCTTAAATTGAATGAGATACGGTATATGGGTATTTTACTGGTCCATGAACTTCTCAGGGGTTTATGACCTTGCTGCTATATTAGCTGGGGGAGAGATATGGGCTTGAAGTCTGTGGATGAAGGAAATCATTTTTTTTTGACTTGCATTTACATGATATGGGGGAGAAGGAATTGAAGCATTTGATATCGAACAATTTGGGTAGCAGTGGATGTTGTGAAATCAATCTAAAATGTAGGTGAAGGTGGAGATGGGATTCTATGTCTCATACATGCATGTTATCTCTTACCTTTATCTTTTTCCTAGTGTCATTTATAATTTTTGGGTTTTGGGGATGTTCTTGCTTGGCTTACATTCTCTCCTTTCGAGAAACATTCCATAATCCCTTTTGGTTGTCGAGAGGATAATGAAGGATATGTTCTATCAAAGTTTATCATGGAATAAATTCATTAGCATTACATCCTATTGAGGAGGTAAAAAATCATTTACATGGATGTTTAAGGTCCTCTCAATTGAATTTTCCTAATAGGGATATGACTTTGGAAATTTATGAATAACATCACTAATGAATTCATAATATCAAATCACTAACTTCTTGGCTTATCAATCTCAACAGGAAGGAATTTTGAATGACGGAATCTAAACTTGGCTTCTTGCCAATCCTATATTTACATGTGCATCAGCCTCTCATATTAGTTACCTGAGAAATTTTGTAACAGATCCTTTTCTCTATATTCAGGTTTGTATTATTCGTTTCCACAGAGCCATCATATTTTATTGTTTTGGGTAATGATGTTTAAATCCTTCAAGGTATTAATCATTCTAATTTTTGGAGAATTCAATGTTTTAAATTATTTGAAATGGAAGATGCCTTTGATCTCTTGGAAAAATATTTTTCATGTCTTTTAGAACTAAAATTATGCATTCTTACTATCATCCTAATTTTCTTTTTGTCCATAATATTCAATACATGGTATTTATTAGTAATTTGATATTTGTTACCAAGGAAATAGGATTTGATCACCTGTAAAGGTGCTTTCAGGTACAAACTATAAAATATGTATTTTTATCTATCCATGATAACTTCTACAATTTTTTCAACCTAAAAGCGAGAGACCAGTACTATGTTGATTTTCAATCCCTAGTAAATCACATTTATCATGGTTTGATCCATGGGTCAACACCAATCATACAAACGTCCCTGTAACTATTCATTATTAACAAACAAACTTAAACTAAAAGATAAAGGAAAAGACAAAAAAAGTTTGTTTTCTTCTGATAGTGCTTATCTGGTACCTGCGGATCTTCTTGATTACTGACTTCTTGATTGTTAATGAGTAGCTGAGAAGACTATATAGTTTCTTCTATGTGGAACAACAAGAGGCAACTTTGAGCTTAGTTTGCAAGAGTTGCACCATCTTTGTTAGATATTATCGACTTCATATTGATTATACCCCATTGAATATGATGAATGTGTAAGCTATCTATCCCTTGGTTCACTAAAATTATTTGTAGCCTGAAACATATGTTCAAATAATGGTTCTTCATACTTTCTTTTAGTTATGAAATATTCCTATTTGAGGTGTCAGCATAAAATTTTATCATCTTTCCAATAATTTCCAACTTCAATTCTGAATTCTCGAGGACCACAAAGTTCTCTCACAGTTCAAATTCATACCATCATCAATAACATGATTACATTCTTCAAATAATTCTCCACAAACTCTAAGAAAGTCCCTACATTTCTGCAATCTACACATAATATGTTTTACTCCTTTAACTAATCCAACATCATGGTAGGTTGGTTTGCTATCTACCACTGCGAATGTGCTAAGTGGAAGTTTTCATTGTTCTATTTGAGCTCATACTTAGACAGAAGAATGAGGGAAGGTCAAATTTCTCCATGAGGTGACACCTATTTCTTGCAGGATTTGGTAATAAATTATGGATCGTGAGAATACATAGGGTGGTATGGAAATTTTTCCTTTCAACGACCCTTGATTCTTTTATCTCTGCAAGTTACATTCACTCAATTTCAGATAATACAATTTTAATAATTACCACTAGCTTCATCCACTCCTAAAGTTTGAGGAGTGAGGGAGGATAGGTGGCATTGCTAATTCCTTGCTTAAGATGAATTGGAGAGGATGACTAGTTGGATCTCCCACCAATGCCTCTTGAATGATTTTTATCAGCTCTAATAATTTTAAGGTTCTCCCTCTCAATGGATGTGAGAATGAAAGTATTTTCCATGTCCCTTGAAAATGTGTTAGGTCCCTATATTACTGGTATAGTCCCTTATTGTTGTTAGTGTAACCCCCTTATTGTTATTATTGTACCCTTGTAACCCCCATATTGTTATTATTGTGCCCTTAAATTATTATTGTTAGGTCCGCTAGGATTACATTGTAGCCCCACTAAGATTACATTGTGGCGCCATGGACACCTATATATAGAAAGGAGGTTTTGTAATTTGAATCATTCAAGAATTGTTCATTCATGTAATGTATTGGAGGTTTCCCCTTCAAAGTGGCTTATTTATAAGGCATTGATATCCCTTTTATTCTATTTTTGGAGCTGGTTTCACAACATTTGGTATCATAGCTTTGGATTCTAGGGTTTTCACTGCTCCAAACTGGTCATCGTGGCATTTTCGCTATAACTATTTTTCTACGAAGGTTTAGAAATGGAAATTTTTAGAGTGCAAAGCCGAAATCCTGAGGAACATCGTCGCACAATTTCAGAGCTTAGCTCACAATATTTTCGGAGATATGATCTATGGAAGTTAGGTATTTTTGCAGGCTCTTGAATTTAACCTAAACAAGTTATCGCGACATTTGCGCTATAACTTTGTTTCTACAAAGATTCAGAAGCTAAAATGTTTATAGAGCGAAGTAGGAATCCTGAGGAAAATTGTCGCAACATTTAAAATCTTGGTTCGCAATATTTTCAGAGATATGAGCTGTGGACATTAGGTCTTTGTCAGGCTCCCAAATTTCATCTCAAATAGTTTATCGTGGGAAAATCTTCATAACGCTCTGTCTGAGCATCCGATTGGAATGTTGTAAAAAGTGGCCACAAGTACACAAATTGTAGTTTCCTGTCTATCAATTTTAGAGCTAAAGGAGGAAATAGTGACACGTGTAAAGTCATACAAGTTCGCTTTACTTAACTAGTCCATAATTGGGTCATTGTGTGAGATTGGACATAAATGTGCCTTGAAGAATCCAAATTAGGTGAGACCTATGACATGTGAAAGACGCTTCTGATGACTACTACAAGGTATAATTTCAGATATTGAGGATCTGCAATTATAAAGAAAATTAAATTTCAATATAGAGCTCCTCAAAAGAAAGTAAAAGGTGTGTATTTTTTTCCCCGAATTGCATAAGCCTTGTTTGAAGAATCAAGTTGAATTGATTCCAAGGGCATATTGTAGAATAGATATCAGTATTGGATTCTAAAATGGACCCTAAAACGAATTCAATACCCATTTAGCCTTTATAAGGCTCTACTATGACTCATGAAGATGAAGAATGGCAACATGACATATCAAATTTACAAGATCAAGTGCAACAAATTTCGCTCTCGCAAAGAGCAACAAAAAATTACATGGAAGTTTTGAAGGAAGGCGTGGAAAATAAGATGGATGGTTTGAAGAAAGGTGTGGAATCTAAGATGGATGGTTTGAAGAATGGCATGGAATCTAAGATAGATGGCATGGAAGCTGGCATGGAATCTATGATGGATGATATGGAAGCTAAGATTGATGAAAAAATGGAAAACATGAAGAATGATCTAAAAGCAAACATGGAAGGTTTGAGAAAGTTTATACAACAAATGTTTCCTAATGGTGAAAATATAGTAGAGGAAACTCATGATGAGAACAAAATAAATGTTAATCGTGATTTCATAAACTCTAACATTGGCGGGAAGAACCACCATATTCCAAAAATGGATATGATGAAGTTTGATGGCAAGGATCCTGTAACATGGATACTACAGATGGAGCAATATTTTGATCTCAATAATGTGCAAAACACAAAAAAGTTACACATTGCAACCTTACATTTAGAACAAAATACATTTGTATGGTATCGATGGCTTTGCTCCTGTAAAAAAATTGTCACTTGGTCCATTTTTACGAAGGAAATGATAGCACATTATGAGGATACAAAGAGAAACACCTTGTTTAGCCAATTGATAAATCTCAAACAAAAGGGTTTAGTGGGGGAGCACATTAAGGACTTCCAAAAATTGAATATAAGGGTAACTGATATTCTAGAGGAACACAATATTGATCTCTTCATAGGTACTCTAAAGGATAACATCCAACATGAAGTTCGCATTTTGGAACCTGATTCATTGGAGAAGGCATTCAGGTTGGCAAGAAAAATTGAATGTAAAATTTTGGAGACAAGGAAGCCTACCACTCACTTCTATAAAGAGGGAAGTGTTGCTACTCCTAGATTTTCCACAACCTACAAGGTTAACACCACAAAAATTGGAAGAAAAAAGAGAAAAAGGGCTTTGCTACAGTTGTGATAGAAAATACACTAAAGGTCATAAGTGTGTTGAGAAGAAATTATTTTACATAGATTGTGAGGAGGAAGAAGAAAATGAACAAGAAAATAATATACACTAGGAACCAACCCTAGAAGAGGAAGAAATGATTCCAACCATATCATGTAATGCATTGACAGGAAATACCACTCCTTAAACTCCCAAGATAGAAGGACATATCAAGAAGAAAAAGGTAATAGTGTTGATTGATTCAGGTAGTACCCATAATTTTATCCATTGTAAGGTAGCCAAGGAATTGAATTGTTTCCTATACCCAACACCATAATGTCAAGTGATTGTTGCAAATGGAGGAAATATAAATTTCTCTAGAAAATAGCATAATATCAAGATAAGCATGGGGGAATATGTACTGAATAGTCCAATGCTTTCCATTCCTATGGGAGGTGTTGAAGTTGTACTAGGAGTACAATGGTTACAATCTTTGGGGACAGTAGCTTTTAATTTTCAAGAACTTTTCTTGAAATTTCTTTCAGAAGGAAAGGAAGTCGAATTACAGGGTATTGCAGGGAAGCTGGGAAAGATAATAAGCTCTAATGTCATGACAAAGCTTCTAAAGGAATAACAATGAGGCGTAATTGCACAATTATTCTCACTAGAAGTTCCAACATCAATCATCTATTTCTTCAGATCTCCAAAAAGTCTTGGATAATCATTCCAAGGTTTTTGAAACTCCCAAAGGACTCCCACCTATTTGTGATAATGATCATACTATTCATTTGATTCCAGGAAGTGTTCCTCCAAACATCATGCCTTATAGATATCCTTATTTCCAAAAGAGAGAAATTGAACATATGATTGCAGAAATGTTAGAGGCTGGTATAATTCAACCTAGTCAAAGTTCTTTCTCTGCTCCTGTAGTATTGGTACACAAGAAGGATGGATCATGACGCATGTGTCCAGATTAAAGGAAGATAAATAAGATCACCATTAAAGATAAATTTCCCATTCCTGTGATTGATGAATTATTGGATGAGTTACATGGAGTAGTTTATTTTACCAAGTTGGATGTTCGTTTAGGATATTATCAAATTAGAATGAAGACTGAAGATATTCCGAAAAAAACATTTCGAATTCATGAGGGTCATTATGAATTTTTGGTCATGCCTTTTTTCCTTACCAATGCACCTTATACATTTCAAGGCTTGATGAATTCCATTTTCAAACCCTTCCTTAGAAAATTTGTGCTAGTATTTTTTGATGATATACTAATCTACAGCAAGTCTTGGAAGGATAACATTCAACATGTTGACAGGGTGCTCAAACTATTGCAGGAGAAACAATTATATGCAAAAACATCCAAAGGTTTCTTTGAAGTGCAAGAGGTGGAATATCTCGGTCATATTGTATCTCGCGAGGGTGTTAAGGTAGACCCTAACAAAATTAAAGCCATTAAAGAATGGAAAGTCCCCACAACCATAAAGCAGTTGTGAGGATTTCTCAGGTTAGCAGGGTATTATCACAATTTTGTTAAGAATTATGGGAGAATAGCAATAGTTATAACAAAATTATTGAAGAAAGATCGATTTTCATTGACTCCTAAAGCAACTAAGGCCTTTGAACATCTTAAAGAGTCTATGTGCCTAGCACCAGTCTTAGCTACGCCAAACTTCACAAAAACATTTATTGTGGAATGTGATGCCTCATGAAATGGAATTGGTGATATTTTAATGCAAGAAGGAAGACCCATTGGTTTTGAAAGTCGTCCAATCAAAGAAAGTATTTACAAAAAGCTATTTATGAGAAAGAAATGTTAGCAATACTTACCTAATGGGAAACTTACCTAATGGGAAGACACTTCAAGGTAAAAATTGATCATGATAGTCTTAAACACTTTTTGGAACAAAGACAATCTTCAGAAGAGCAGTAAAAATGGGCCACAAAGATTTTGGGTTATGACTTTGAAATAATCTACAAAAAATGGAAGCTAAATGTTGTTGCAGATGCACCCTCAAGAAAGAATGAAGAGGTGGAAGCATTGCTTTGTGCTATTTCTATTATCCAACCAGATTGGATAACCGAAGCATGGGATGAATAGAAGAAGGACAAAGAAGTGTGGACACTCATTCAAAATTTGCAGCAAGATCCTAGTACCTCTGATAAATTTAGTTGTAAAAATTATTCCTTATGGTACGAAGATCGCTTATATATTTGTAAGAATTCCCAACTAAAACAAAATATTCTTTTGGAATTGCACACTTATCCTTTAGGAGGACACTCAAGATTTTTAAACACTTACCACAGGGTGAAGAAAGAATTTTTTTGGGATGGCCTTAAATCTGATATTCAAAATTTTGTGGTGGAATGTTTTATTTTCCAGCAGAATAAAGTTGAGACAATTAAGACCCCAGGTGTTCTACAACCATTATCCATTTCAAGTCAACGTTGGGAGGATATTTCAATGGATTTTACCACAGGTTTGCCTAAGTCCAAAGGAAAGAGTGTCATCATGGTGGTAGTTGATAGACTTACCAAGTATGCACACTTTTGTGCATTATCTCATCCATTTAAAGAAAGTACAGTTTCTACTACATTTATGGACACAATTGAAAAGATACATGGAAACCCAAGGGTTATTTTGAGCGACAAAGATCCAATTTTTACTGGAAATTTTTGGACGGAGTTATTTTCTTTTTTGGGTACTCAATTTTCTCATAGCTCACCTTATCATCCTCAATCCGATGGTCAAACTGAGATAGTAAAAAAATGTTTGGAAGGATATCTTTGTTTTTTTGTATCTAATAAACAAACACAATGGGTCAAGTGGTTACCTCTCGCTGAATGGTGGTATAACACTTCCTTCCATACTATACCAAAAATGACCCCATTTATGGCACTTTATGGATATCATCCACCATCTGTCACATCATATTTAAGAGAAAATTCGAAGGTTCGGGTAGTGGAAGATCACATCGAGCATCAACAAGAAGTTCTCCAGCTCTTAAATGATAACCTGAATTTGGCACAAAATCGAATGAAACAACAGGCAGATCAACATCGTAACAAGAGAACTTTTGATGTAGGAGACTGGATATTTTAACGGCTACAACCATAAAAATCAATTTCCCTCAAGCAAGCTAATAAGGATAATAAATTATCGGCAAAGTACTGTGGTCCTTACAAGGTGTTGCAAAATATTGGTACTATGGCATACAAATTGGAACTTCCTGCTTCTTCACAAGTGCATCCAGTTTTCCATATTTCATGCTTAAATAAGGTTATAGGTGAAAATATTCCAGTTCAAACAATATTTCTAGAACTTGATGAGGAAGGAAAAATCATATTGGAACCTGAATCGGTCACGAAAACAAGAACTCTACAGCTACGAAATCGATCAATTTCAGAGTATCTCATCAAGTGGAAGAACTTACCCACAGAATATTTTACATGGGAGGATGAGAATTTTATATAGATGCAACCAGAGCTACTCAAGCGTGAGGACAACACTGTTTTGAAGGAGAGGGGCATGTTAGGTCCCTATATTACTAATATAGTCCCTTATTGTTGTTAGTGTAACCCCCTTATTTTTATTATTGTAACCCTATAACCCCTATACTGTTGTTATTGTGCCCTTAAATTATTATTGTTAGGTCGGCTAGGATTACATTGTGGCCCCACTAAGCTTACATTGTGGCCCCATGGACTCCTATATATAGAAAGGAGGTTTTGTAATTTGAATCATCCAAGAATTGTTCATTCATGTAATGTATTGGAGGTTTCCCCCTCAAAGTGGCTTATTTCTAAGGTGTTGATATCTCTTTTCTTCTATTTTTGGAGCTGGTTTCACAAAAAAATGATTCTTGTGACTGGTTTGTAATGGAGACAAATCTGCAATTTACACATTTACTGTGGACCTATGGGTTATGGTCCCACATAAACTCCCTTATACACAACGGATTACATTTTTCGGAGTTTGTTAACATACATACACGAAGCAATCAACAACGCTTCTTTATAACAAAACACACATAACCTTAAATAGCTTACATACATCCAAAATAGGGTTCTCGAGTCCCACAACACGCAACCAATCACAGTGCATCGAAATTGCTTACCCACAAGTTTAAGGCTATACAGATAAGAGTTAAACCATAAAACATGTGATGTGCGCTCGTGCGCCATGCTGACACATGGCCTTCCCTCATCGCATCTCATATTTCAAATATTACCACATCGCAACCAATTTAACATATCTTGCAAACTCTTAATGGTATCTACTAACATTTGTGGTTTGCGAAATTGTGATTCGTCATCCGCCACTGATATGCACCTAATCTAATGGTCCTCATTGTTTCTACCCTCTGTTGCATCGCATCTTATATTTTTTACCTTGCGAAGTCATCAAGTCCATTCATCTCTCACCTTCAGATCTATGATATAATCACATCCATCTGCTCACCTTCACGTGGCTCTTCTCCGTTGCTTCCTCCTTTACTCCTTCGCTATCCTTCCTGAGCTTCTTTTTCATCTCATCATCTCTCGATCTCTGCCTTGTCTTTGTCTATGCAAAGTTCATAGGAACTTCACCCTCTCTCTCACCCCCACACAATCTATTCATCAGCATAAAGAATATGGATATGTAAAATGAACAAATACAAACAAATTCTAGATTAAACTTGGATATATATAGCAACACACAAATTTCATTAATACACAGAACTCGAGTTACAGGCTAAGGCCACACTTGCCTGAATTACAAATTTCTCCCTGCGGCTACATTGTGCTCTTTCGTCCTCCCCCTCATACAACACAAACTCACTTTATAAAGGAATTACAAATGGATTGGATTGTTTAAGATCCAAAATTTTCTCCCAAAATCGCTCAATTAAACCCCTAAATCTCTCTAGAAGATAATTAAAATTTAATCAAGTGTTCTAAAGACTTATCGATTCCATCATTTTATCTTTGTTTAACAGAATTTTCCCTAGTTTAAAAATTATTTTCCACGTTTCACCCTTCACAACATTGAATTTGAATTATGGTCTGATGGTCCTACATCAGAATCCCAAGGTACAAAAATTTCTATGACCTCCTTGTCATATGCCTCCATCCCTTAGCAATTCTACCCACATCCTCTATGGAATTTCCTTTAGATATTTCTGTGAGCTATAACAAAAACTTCTACAGTAGCAAGTCCTCCCTGCTACATGACACCTCACCAATATTCTCTCCTTTGAGCTCAGTCTTTCGGCATCAAGCTGGTTCTCTCCTCTCTGGAACTATTTGAGCACTCCTGGCTCTAAGCTATTGCAATATTCTCACCTTCCTCTACCGCTTGTACAACAATATAGAGGCCACAAGATCACCAATATTCAATATAACTGTACCTCCTTCTTTGAACGTAGAATATTTTTCTCACAAGAAATATTTCCCTTCTTTTGCACCACTTGATGCAAACGAATTTGCAATTTACACATTTACTGTGGACCTATGGGTTATGGGCCCACATAAACTCCCTTATACACAACGGATTAATTTTTTCAGAGTTTGTTAATATAAATATGCAAAGAAATCAACAAAACATCTTTATAACATAATTCACATAACCTTAAATAGCTTACATACACGCGAAACAAGGTTCTCGGGTCCCACAACACACAACCAATCAAAGCGCATCGCAATCGCTTGCCCACAATTTTAAGGCTATACCAGTAAGAGTTAAACCATAAAACATGTGATGTGTAGTCATGCGCCATGCCGACACGTGACCTTCCCTCATCGCATCACATATTTCAAATCTTAAAGCATCGTAACCAATTTAACGTATTTTGTGAACTCTTAACGATATCCGCTAACATCTTCGATTTGTGAAATCATGATTCATCGTCCATCATTGATCTGTGCCCCATCTAACGGTCCTCACTATTTTTACCCTCTATTTCATCGCATCTTATACTGTTTACCTTGCGAATTCATTGCGTCTGTTCATCTCTCACCTTCGGATCTGCGATCTAATCACATCTGTTCACTCACCTTCACACGACTCTTCTCTGTTGCTTCCTCCTTTACTCCTTCGCTATCTTTCCTTAGCTTCTTCTTCGTCTCCTCATCCCTCAATCTCTTCCATAGCTTTATCTATACGAATTTCATAGGAACTTCGCACTCTCTCTCACCCCCACACAATATATTCATTAGCAGAAAGAATACAGATATGTAAAACGCATAGATACAAACAAAGTCCAAATTGAACCTGGATATATATAGAAAGAAACAAATTTCATTAATACACAAAACTCGAGTTAGAAGCTAAGGCCACACAGGCTTAAATTACAAAATTTTCCCTGCTGTTACATTGTGCTCTTTTGTCCTCCCCCTCATACAACAGAAAATCACTTTATAAAGGAATTACAAAGGGAGTGGATTGTTTAAGATCCATAAGTTTCTCCCAAAATTTCTCAATTAAACCCCTAAATCTCTGAGGTATATAATTACAATTTAATCAACTCTTCTAGAGACTTATTGATTCCATCAATTTAGCTTCTTTTAATAGAATTTGCTGTGATTTACAATTGATTGTCCATGTTTCACCTGTCACAACATTGAATTTGAATTATCGTACGATGCTCCTACATCAATTTGGGACCTAGGAGATTAATCATGGCCTTTTGTGCTCATAGGAGGTTAATCATTCTTCATTCTATTACAAAATTGACAATATCCTTCAAATACATGAACATTAGACAATATTGGTAATATAATCCATCCATCCAAGAGCCACTTTAATTTTCTTGATAAATATTAAAAATACTCTTAATTAGAAAAAATAAACTAAAATGATTTTTAATTTTTAATACAAAAAATAGATTAATTAATAAAAATCCAAATATTCTTAAAAAAAAATTGAAAATTAAATTCTCGCCCAACAACTTTTAACTAAACCCAACTTTAAAAAAAAAATAGTGTTTTCCCAAAGATATTTTGGCAGAACTTAACACATATTTAAGTATGTAGGAGGGGTTTATAAGAAAACTTTTTTTTTTAAATGTTAAAATGCCTGGCGAAGTCGCATAAGGAGCTGTTGTGCAGGCTACTATTTTGAGTAGACAGGCTATGAGGGCCTCACTCAAACTTCCACCTTCTTCCAGAGATGCTTTCACACTCCCCTTCAATTATCTGGCACTCGCCCTCTTTTTCTTTCCCTCCTCTCCTTCCATCAATTCCTTCGCTACTTTCTCCACAAACTCTCTCCAAACTATCCCATATGTGCCCTCGACCTCTTCTTCTTTCCATATCTTTCCATCAATTCCTTCGCTGCTTTCTCCACTGCCTCTTTCCCAACTATTCCATTTTCTACCCTCTGCACTCTGATAGCCATATTAATGTTGTTAACTAGGAAGAAGGCGGTGGACCTCTACTTAGCTTGAAAGGGCCAAGAAATTATGGGAACTCCATGTGAAACACTCTCCAACACCAAGTTCCAATAAAAATGATTCACAAAACCTCTTCTAGATGGGTGAGCCAGGATCACAACCTGAGGGGTGTTACACAACATTTTTTCACCATCCCTGCAATCCCTCGCCCTGCATATTGAAGGGTCTTTCCTGTGACCTGTGAGAAGTGTCATATTCTGCAAATACCTTCTTTGCATCCTTGTGCATAAGGATATGATTCCTCCTGTTGAACATTTCCTCAGAAAGCACTCAAAAACCTATGTTTTGGCATTGGCGCAGGTAGACAGTTCACCCCTCACACCAATGGGGAAGATTTTCACTAGATCCCATGCCAGCTGGTGCTCTTTCTCTTTGTTGTACCTGCGCCAACATTTTTTGGAATTTTTTTTAACAAATTGGAGGCAGAAGTTCCCTTTAACCACCTCAGGAATGACTCATTGCAAGTGGTTAAACTCTATAAGCCATGGATCTCTTCCTTTAGGAAATGGTTGATGGAACATCCTTGGAGGATAGGACTCCCCCCATTATTATAGGAATCCTAACCTCTCCTTATCCCTCTATATAAACAGGCCTTCTCCCTTTACAAAATCTAGTTGAACAGACAACCAAGAAGTTGAACTTGGAGAAGAGATATTATAGCTCAGTAATTGCTATAGAGAAGGTCGAACCAACGAGGATCCCATAGAGAGAGCCCCCATCTAAATTCCCAAAGAGCTTTGTGAGACGTGCTCCGCTGGAACCCTGCTGGAGGAGATCGCAACATTGAAGCCTGGTTGTACTCTTCCTTATTTAAATTAATATATTCGACTATGGTATTGATTCCATCTCTATGTTATGTTTATTTAATGCAATTGATTTAGTCTTCTTCGACTGACTGATAGCTAGGAATGCGAAATAGTATGTTGTGTATCGTCTTTGTTTCTTGGGTATGTGCAGATATCCAAGTGTGAGAATGAGCAGATCGTGATCTATCGAATCACGAGCGAGAGGCAGCCATTCTCTCGGACGACACAATAATGCAGGACCTACAGTAAGTGATCTACCAAGTGTTTTTTCATTCTTAACTAGGAATTGATGTCATAGTGTGTCTCATTTGTGGCTAGACCCACTCCAGGGCTAGTGGGATCGCCTATGTCCGTAGAGAGGATTTACCTCACCAAAAAATTGGCGACTTTGTTGGGGATCAGTGCGAGTTTCTATTTCATCTATTAGATCTTCTTCTTTGTCTTTTCTTGCTTATATTTCCTTTTCTGGTTTTTTTGGTGAGTCTTAGGCCCTTTTTCAGCTCCAGAGGATCAGATCTGACCTCTGGTTTTTCAAAATTTTCATCTTTTCAAGGTTGGCTTTATTGGCGCTATATCTAGCTTGACAGTCACGCCCACTGGTGTGAGTTGCTAGTTTATCACCCGTGCCATCCCCTGTCTGGTGCAGATTACAACCAGACAGTTGCGCCAATTCCTGTATGTGCTAGGGTTTTCCCTGTTTTGGATTTTTTGGTCCATCCATGTGTCTCTGGGTGTTTTCTTGACTTTATTTGGATGCTTTGGGTTTGTTTGTGAGTGTGATCAGTCTTCTTCCTTCAGTTTTTTGTCCATTTCTATCAGCATCATGGCTTTAGGGCTTTCTAGTGCTTTGACATGCTAAGCCTCCTATAGGAGTTTGGGTCTCTAGTTTCACAGTCACCTTCGTTATTTTCTTCGTTGCATTCAACTCCCTGGATCCATTTTGAGTGATTACATTTTGTGGAATGAGTCTTGAGTGAGTCTTGCCTCTTTCATTAATTTTTTCTTCTTGTCACTCCAAGCATAGCTCACGTTGCTTGTATGGGTCCGTTTTGACATCTTTCTTCGATTTGAGAGATTGTGACATTGGTTTGAGTCTTTGTTTTTTTTGCTTGTGAGTTGATTGAGTTGTTTCACTTCGACTCTTGCATTAGAATTCTTGAAATAGTGTGAAGATTTGTTTTTCATGTTATTTAGTGCAATGTTTTCTTTATTACATTAAAAAAATCAAAAAAGATATTTTGTGCTTGCATCTTTGTTTGCATTATGGAATTGAAAAATATTTCTCATAACTAGCATTAGGCATTCTAGGAAAGATTTCTCGTTCTCATTAGTTTGCATCACGTTCTGTAGTGAATTCTTCTGTGTGTTCTCATTATTTTCTATTGCTTGAAAACTCATAACCTTCTCGTAGATAGCTCTTCATTGAACAAAATGGTATTTTATGGCATGTAGCTTGCATTCAGGAATTTGTTAGATTCAACATTTGGTAGGACCTTGGAATTGAAACATAAATACAAGATCAACTTAAAATTTATTCAATTAACCTAAGGCAACATTGAAACTTAAACGAAACATTTAATGGTCTAAGTTAGAGACGTGTTCTAGTGTCTTAAATCCTAGCCGCTATCGCTCACCTTCTGGCTTCAGAAAATGCTAGTACGGACTTGTGCTCCCCGTAACGTCGAGTATATAAAAGGAGACCCCTATAGGTTGCAAACATTTTATCCGTAGGAAGCCGAGTCTTCCGCCTTATAACCATGAGACATCAACCACAACATTCGGGGAGACTACCTACACGTACGTCAAGTCCTTGGTTGATTCTTCTTTCATTTTATAGCCAAGGTGTATATGGCAGCTCACGGGAACCTGGTATGCCATTTTACCTAGATTAACTAAGCAGTCATTTTCGATCTTTACTGACTTCATAAATTTGAAAATATCATCGAGCACTTGTCCTTTCATGCTCGTTTCAACTTGAAAGTGATGGAGTCACCTTTTGCCTATTTCTCGACTCTTAAAATATGAAACGACAGAGTTTTGTTTCGATGTCTTAAAAAATTAACTACCCACGAAATATTCCTGGTTAAAGTTAGTTTCCTTAGGGTGTTGCTTTTAAGTTATTTCTGATGGCAATGTTTCCAGAATTCACTAACCTAGGAACCCCTTCCAAAGTGAATCCTGGTCCTTTTCCTGCTTTTGGGAATGTGGGTGCTCCCTATATAGCAACGTTATCCCTGCCTGGGTTAGCTGTTGGGTTGCCTGTTTGGTTATTCTCAACCTCTGTGGTCTCAAGTGTTCCGTCCACTGTACAACCATCTCCTCCACCTGAACAACATAGTGTTGAGTCTAAAGTGGACCTCTACAATTCTTCGCTTGTTTCTTCATCCTCCTCTCCTAATTCGCCTGGTGAAAGTCTGGATTCTAGTAACCAGGTGGCTAAGAAGAAGAAGAAGTCAGATAAAGGAGAGGCTAGATCTGCGGCTATTGTGCCTAAGAAACCATCCATTGATAAATCATCCAACCTTCCACGGAAATTCAAATTCCCTTGCATGTTGTGAAAAGGTAACCATCTACTTCGAGACAGCCCTGGCATTCCCAAGGTACATGAAGTATGGTTCGACGGTCGTCCGTCATTTCCTTTGGCTTCCGGAAGTCATATTGGTGGCACATCTTCAACTAGTGTTGATAAGACTCATAAGAAACAGGGTAAGGTTACCAATCCCTATAAGTTGTGTGAAGGGCATCACCCCATTCACCTTTTTCCATACATGGATGAAGCCAAGAGAGTGTTGGACAACTCCACTATTTCTGCACCCTGCCTTCTAGCTGGTTATCAGAAGCTTTCTTTGAAGCCTCCGCTAGTTGATTCCATGATCGGTCAAGCATCATTCTTGCTCGATCCTGCTCCCCCGGAAATTCAAGTTCAGGAATATGTTCTTGACCAAATATTGGTCGAGGAATCAGTCGATATGACCCCATCTGTGGTTAATTAGGTATTTTTCGTTGAGAGTGGATCTTTTCCCCCTCATTTTCTTCTTGTTTCTTCAGATTCTTTGGACTTGGAGAAAGATTCATCCATCGCTGTAGATCAAGAATTTTCTCCTCCTACTCCTATGTTGGAAGTCCCAGAGGATGATCCTCTTGCTCCGGTAACACCATGGGATAACCATATCAGTTCAATGGTATCCCCTCCAAGTAGTTTGGTCGCTTCCTTTGATTGGAGTCAATTTGCTGGATACCGCCTTCCGTCTTATGTGCCTTTCTAGATAACGGTACAAACCTTTAATCTGGTCGTACCCAACACTATTGTAGATGAAGGCACATCTATTAGTGTTATATCTTCCACTACTTGGCAAGATTTTGGTTCTCCGCCACTTATGCCTATTACCCAGAATCTATTGTCTTTTAACAGAGGAACCAATCAATCGCTAGGGATGCTTCCAATGTTTCTTGTTACTTTGGGAAGGAAAACCACCCATATAGATGTCATGGTTGTTCCAGGCCCCTTAGATTTCAATTTTCTCTTGGGGCATGACTATATTTATGTCATGGGGGTAGTTGTCTCCTCCCTCTTTCATGTGATCCATTTTCCACACAAATGTTGGATCGTGACCATTGATCAACTTTCATTCATTGGTCCTGACATGACATCTGGTCCACCATCATTCCTTCCGAGTCTTTATCCACTGGTTTTATCGGTGGCACGGGTTAATTATGTGGTTACCTGTCCTGTGACCTCATTCAGTGATGGTGCCATTGTGCATCATGTGTTGGGGGCATTGGGTCTTGATTTTCAAGATGTTGTTCTCCCACCAAAGGCAAACCCCTTGTAATCTATGATCTCTTATTCGTTGCAATGAAAGGTTGTTGGAGCACAGTTCATTTTCTTGTGTCAAGCTCCTTAAAAAATGAAACAAGCACTTCCGAGGATAGTTTGTCTTCTATGTAAAACTCGTTAAAAAATGAATTATGTCTCGAGGATAGTTCTTTTAATGTGTCAACCTCGTTAAAATAATGAAACATGTTCCTGTTCAATTCAAGTCTTTGCCAAATCTTGTAAAATACTAGTTGAGTCTTTCTATTGATCTTGTAATTTTAACCTTCACTCCATCTACCGTTCATATGGACTGAAGCTTAGGGGGCATGTACCTCAAATTGATTCACCATGCTGGGAGCATGCTTACTTTTTCAAGCATAGTTTGTTTCCATTTCAAGCTTTTGTAAAAATGAAACCGGTTTCAAGCATAGTTTATCTTTGTTTCAAGCTTGTGTAAAAATGAAACCAAATTCAAGCAGAGTCTCGTGATTTCAAGCTTGTGTAAACATGAAACCATTCCCATTTTACCTCTCGTTATTTCCATTTTATCAACCTATTTTGCTAGATGAGCCTTGGTTTTTTCATTCCATCGTCCCTATCTGCTTGGCCGATCATATGCCTTCACTTGCTTGTTTCACCCATTCCTGAGGAACCGCTGCGATGAGTGGTCTTGTTAGCTAGCCTCTTGACCTTTATCTTGTTCTGAGTAGTTCCACCATTACCAGAACCAGTAGCTACCCTTAATACCACTTGTTCCTCCAGGAGGAGTAATCTTTCAGCTCTTTTCTGACTCTCAAAAATTGAAAAGATTGCCGAGTCACTCGTCGTTTTGAATTCATTAAATTGGCTGTGAAACTATATCTACCTAGTATATGTTTACCCCTTTTTCAGGCTGGGATATATTATTTATGAAAAAGGAATACCTTAGCCGATCGCGAATAAGGGGTTCTCTCAGACACAATTTTCTACCTTTTCGGATCTGTGAGACTATTTACGAAAAGGGACTGCTGGAGTTTTATTTTCTGCCTTCTTTTCAAACTCTATAAACATGGAAAGATGTTGAGTTCTTCCTTTGTCAGACTCATTAAAAACTGATGACATCGGACTCCGTCGTCATGACATTACTCGAGTTCCTCCTTCCTAGGTCTCGTAAAATGTACTAGGTTGGATTTTTCTGAAGGAAAAACTTACATTACAAGCACATGCTGTCCCCTTCAAGCTTGTTTTAAAAAATAATTGGGGTACTCACAAGAAATGGTGGGGGGAAATGGAACCAAGATTATAGTCGTGTTGGCAGTATGTCGCTTTTGAACATGGCACTTGTCTACATTCATGTTGGGTTGGGCACATCTCATCTCGTTATTGGCTTGCCTCCATGAGTTTGGGTAATATATTTTGACCACTCATCTGCTCTTTGCCACGTCACCATGACCTTAGATACCTTGATGTCAAATACTACCAAATCCAGTGTTGTGCCGCCAATATGTTCAAGGGAAGTTTGCCTCTATAGTTTTCAACCTCCCTATGATTCTCTGTTGGTCTTGTTTCACAAACATCATATTCCTCTGTCTCATGTCAATGATGTGGGAGACATTATGGACCACCTTCAATCAAGGTCACTTCTTGTCGACTCCAGATCATTATCTAGGTAGTGGATCTAGAGACTCCCTTCAGGTACCTTGGAGCCTAAATGCCTCAATGGCAGGTTCTTCGCACTCAACGTAAGGTCCACATCATTGTCCTTCGATCGATTGACTCTGCGGGTGTTCAACGTCAGATCATTGTTCACATGCCGTGGATTGTACCTTTTGTACCTTGAGATCCAATGTCATTATTGGTGGTTTCTCTTGCATCTGTTAATAGCTTTCATCATTGGATGGTAATCAGATGATGTTCTTGCATGTTCGACTTCAGCTCACATATTCGTATTCTCAAATTTGTACTATGTTCAGGTCGAGATGGAGCGTAAGACCCTAGGTTTTGTCTGATGAAGTCCAGGCTGTGGGTTCTTTGTGGATTATTATGACTTATTGTATGACTCTTGTGATTGGATGGCTGCGACCATACCTAAGTCTATTTATTGGTCCCTACTGCTGGATGGCTATGTCCATACCTCAGATCTCATTTTTTATGTACTCTCTTATGGATGGTTGTGCCCATGCCACACATCATGTATCAATTGTATTCATACTTGCAGGTTTTCTAACAACAGTGTTTTGGTCGAATGCATTCTCATAAAGCATTTTACCCCTCCCTCTCTCTCAGACCTCATGCTTTAGGGGGCATATGTTACAAAACATTTTGTCACTGTCCCTGCAATCCCTCGCCCCGCATATTGGAGGGTCTTTCCCGTGACCTGTGAGCAATGCCATACTCTGCAAATACCTTCTTTGCATCCTTATGCATAAGGACATGATTCCTCTTGTTGAACATTTCCTCAGAAAGCACTCAAAAACCTATGTTTTGGCATTGGCGCGGTTAGAGAGTTCACCCCTCGTGCCAATGGGGAATATTTGCATTAGAGCCTATGCCAGCTGGTGCTCTGCCTCTTTTTTGTACCTGCGCCAGCCTTTTTTGGAATGTTTTTTAACAAATTGGAGGCGAAAGTTTCCTTTAACCACCTCAGGAATGACTCATTACAAGTGGCTAAAATCGATAAGCCACAGATCTCTTCCTTTAGGAAATGATTGATGCAACATTCTTGGAGGATAGGAATCCCCCCATGATTATAGGAATCCTAACCTCTCCTTCTCCCTCTATATAAACAAGCCTTCTCCCTTTACAAAAGCTAGCTGAACATATAGCTAAGAAGCTGAACTTGGAGAAGAGATATTATAGTTGAGTAATCGCTATAGAGAAGGTTGAACCAAGGAGGATCCCATAGAGAGAGCCCCATCAGAATTACCGACGAGATTTATGAGACGCACTCCACTGGAACCCTTCTAGAGGAGATCGTAACGTTAAATCTTGGTTGTACTCTTCCTTCTTTAAATGAATATACTCGGCTATGGTATTGATTCCATCTCTATGTTATGTTTATTTAAGGCATTTGATTTAGTCTTCTTCGACTGACTGATAGTTAGGAATGTGAAATAGTATGTTGTGTATCATCTTCGTTTCTTGTGTATGTGCAGATATCCAGGCATGAGAATGAGCAAATCGTGATCTTTCGAATCAGGAGCGAGAGGCAGCCATTCTCTTGGACGACATAACAGCGCAGGACCTACGATAAGTGATATACCAAGTATTTTTCCATTATTAACTAGGAATTGATGTCATAGTGTGTCTCGTTTGTGGCTATACCCACTCTAGGGCTAGCGGGATAGCCTCTGTTCGCAGAGGGGATTTACCTCACCAACAAGGGGCCCATGAGGTAAAAACAAGCCCACGATCCGCTCTTCAAAACCGATCTAGATTGGAATCACTTTTGGGAGGATTAGGGAGAACCCAGAGGAAATTAATCCCACTACCTTCAAGTTCAAGAGCAAGCTCCATTATTTGGGCAGCTGATAGAAAATTTACGCTACCGAAGGACACGAAGAGAACCAAATCTTCAGGCTGTTTATCCAGCCATTGCAGCCTATCGCCCCTAATAGATTCAGAGGAATAAATGATGACCTGACAGGATATATGGAGGGCATATTTTAGTACATCACCTAAATTATACTTTTAGTCCTTTGTGGTCCTCTAGTCTACATGGGAAAATATTTTAGATCATTTCTTAATTTGAAATATTCATGGGAACTAATTAAAGCACCATAATAATATCTAATTAAAGCAACCAGCTCAAAAAATATGATGGTTCTTTATTTTATTTTTTTGGGATGGAACGAGCTCACACTAGGCTACTTCACATTGAAGAGATGTTGACAAAGACTCTCAGAGAATGAGACTAAGCAAGAGATCAGTTAGTGAAACTGGGGGCAAAATACTGCAATATGGTAACCAATACACAATAAAATGTCATCGTGTTTATAGATCGATCAGTGTGTCCTGACACCAACCTTGTAGGCTCAGATATTAATGTCGACCCATATTCCACCATGTATTATGTTCTTCTTGTTAGTCTCCTCCAAACCAATTCCTTAGGAATTCGACTCCCGCCCACCACTTCGACCTACGACTAGACGTCCACCTGTGCCAACTTCAGACTAGACGTCTGCCTGTGCCAACTTCTGAATAGATTTCCAATTCTGTCGACTTCCGACTAGATGTCCACCTGTGCTAACTTTCGACTTTGTATCTAGATTTTGAGTGTTCGAATATCATGGAGTTAAAATATCAACTATTTTATGACTAGAATGAGAAGAAACTAATTTTAGCCGAACATCAACAATATAATGTTCACCATAAGGTCGAATCCTATCTCCCGACCTCTCCTCCTTCTATTCTCGACAACACCCTGGCAGCCATGTTAGCCCATTTTTTAGAGCCACCTGTGGTCAACCTTGAGATGAGGAAAAATGCCTGGCCTGAGAAAGGTAAGTTTTTGTTGGCTGTCATGCAGGTCGAGCCACTCTTACATACCCTGCTCTTGACTGGCCAGTTGCCTCAATGGAAACACCCACCCCCTACCTCGAGGTATGCAAAGATCCCAAAAATATATTTTTCATCATTTCCTAATTGTCTGCTACCCATCGGTTGCTTGGTACATCATGTGCCTTCTCCACAAGGCCTTGCTAATGCTCTTCATGTGAACTTTGTTGTGTCTCTCTTCATCACAGCCTATGACCATGCACCATAATCAACAAAACCCCCAGTGTTGCTGCCATTATTTCTGATCCATCTAGGTGGGAAGATGCAATAAGATCCTGTAAATTATTGTTTGCTTTAGTGGTTAATTCACTAGTCATTGCAATCACAAGGGGCCCTAATTTAAAGTTTTCTAACCTACATTGAAACAAATTACAGTAATACATTTCAAGGGAGAGCAGAGAATCCCTGGAGTTTATTTTTGTAATAAATACCATCAAATGAAAATAATGTACTTCAAGTTGGAAGGATGCTTCTACATATCCCATGGAAGAAATAATGTAATCTGGGAAGTTAATTACTTGATCCGATGGAAATCAGTAAAATCTCGTTCATTTTTCTTTATGAAAAAAGAAGTAAGAAGTGTGCATTGTAGATGAGTTCCTTTTAGATTTCTGGATGTTTTAGATTTCTTGCTTCATAGAAGCTTACCATAATGCATCAAGACACATTTTCAAGATAATTTCACTGAGTGGCTTATGAATTTCCATATTTTATTACTTTCGGTATGCTTCTATTTGAATTTACTATTACAAATGGTTCTATGTGCACATTTTTAAATATTTTCTAGCAGATGTATATCTATTAGTACTTATTATCACTCAAATTAGTTGATATTCGTAGATTATTTGTCACCACATACTAGGGGTCCATTTCTTGTAGCCTTGATTTTTATTTTTGTGCTTGGTCTATTCGCCTTCAATGGGACAAGTTGTCTACGCAATGAACATGTTAGTCATAGGTTGTTGTATCTTATTCAGATTGACACATACAGTTTTGGTGTTTAGTTGCATCATTATTTTCTACTTATTCTAATTTCTTATACATTTGTGCATTTCTTTTGAAACCTCATGTTTTACTTAGTTTAATATCTAAAATTATTAAGCTATGATCTCATGAGTCCCCTCTAGCCAAAAATATCGCTTACCCACAGTCACATTCCCAATTTTAAGTACTTCACCTAAATCATAGTTTGAGTCCTTGGTGGCCCTCTAGTCTGCATGGGAATTTATTTTAGGTCATTGCATGATTTGAGATATTCATGGGAACCAATTAAGGCACCATAATAATATCCAATTAAAGAAACCATCTCACAAAATATGATGGTTTTTTTCTTTAACTTTTAATTTATATGGATATTCATAGGGTAATGAGTTCGATGTACAATGTGATGGTCACCGTATGATATAATTTTGAGGTAATAATTTAGTTTCGTTGTATCAGACAACCAAACTAATTTTTCATTTCACTTGTATAAGGGTGAGGGAAGTCGAAGCCAAGACAACAACTTGTTGGGCAGATTTGATTTTTGTGGCATTCTTGCAGCTCTAAGAAAAGTTCCTTGGATCGATGTGCACTTTGATATTGATGACGATGATATTATCAATGTATCTACGATGGATAGGACCACTTAAGAGAATAACAAGATCATAATCATAAGTGACTAGGGTATATTAAGGAGGATATTGAGAAAATGTTTCATGATGATGAGAAATACCGGTATGAGGATGTAGTGCACATAAATAAAGTGGATTCCAGGAATTTCATGGTGAATTACACTTATAACATGAGGAACATTCTCCAAGTGATCGAGATTGATGCTCTCGAATGAACTATCCATTGGCTCGACCAAAATGAGCATTCCAAAGCTGGCAAGTTTGATGACAATATAAAGTAGCTCGAAAGTATTTGAAATTCCATACATCGTGAAGATGTACATAGGTGCTAATATGGTTTTTTTTTGTGATAATATGTGCATCTCAATCTCTAACCAAAAATGGAACTGTTCGATATGAGTCTTAATCTCAAGACTCAAAATTTTCAACTCACTCACTGAAGTGGCTGGATCAAGTAGCCTTGTTATTCCCCCGAGCTTATCTCAATTGTTGATTCCATGAATATTCGATAATCAGATGAACATGGGCATGAAAAAATAATTTATCGGGCCCATGGACAATTAGCAATCAATATAAGGATTCCCCTGTTATTCATGATGCTTGGTCTCGGTATCACTAGTGGATCGAATCTAGGTAGAAAAACTGCCTGCAATTCACTCTGTTGCTTATGGTGTTGTATAAGCATATGGGTAAGTGAACCAACTGATGATAAACCTACTGATCTACCTATTTCTTCATTCTATTTGATCTAAAACCCAATTATTAAAAGGTACATCTAATTTTTTTTAGTCCCAGCTTTACACACAAACATGTAGCATTAATGACAATGAATTTCTCTCTTAAAGCGTTTCTGTATTTTTTAGATAGATATTTGGGTTTATGTGGGGTAGATGGAGAAGCATGTCATAATTTTTAACTACTTCTATATTTTTTCATCTGGAGTCCTCATCTTGTAATTCTAAATCGATTTTACTGCAAAGGAAGCATTGTAATTATGTAGGGCATTATTTTATGGTAGAATTACAACAACTTGTTTTCATCGCATTAGAAGTAGCAAATCATGTGGTTTGGTTAGGGTGAACATGGACTATTTTGACAAAGACTTAGTTAGTTTTTCTGTTATCTAGGCCCATTTGTCCGTTGGGATTCCAATATTTGAAATTTAGGATCCCAAAATGAGTTCTCAACTGCCATAGTCGATCGTTAACAATCAGGAACACACTAGTAGCAACACCTGCGAGCCTGCACAAAATTATGTTTAGATAATCGACAATTTTTAAAAGTATATTTCTCTCTTAAGGTGTGTTTGTGTTTATGTATTTTTTAAGATAGATATTTTAGGTGTAAGAAGATCATTCCTATTCTTTGAATAGATAGGAATGAACACCATGTTAATTTTTGTCATGGAATTTGAGGGTATATTCTCAACATTTTTTAATACATGGTACTATGACACCCCTAACAAAACCTTGGTATGTATATCTATATGTGTTCTCATTTTCGCACTCTCTCACCCACACAATGTCTTTGGTTATTATGTTTTTTTCCCATTATTATAACCATCTTCATAAAACCAAGAGGTATACTAACACACTTTCAAAATTATACCCACACTTCCCTTGATTTAGTCTCACAACAAACAAATTTTCCAAAAAAAAGAAATATATGGGATTTCTCTTGTTCTAAGAAATACATTACGGACCATATACACAAGTATTTCATAAAAAAATTATTTGAATTTCAACAATTCTAGAAATTAGTAAAGCATAATTTGAACATCTTATTTCTGAACACTTAGTAATGAACTTCAAACTCCAACTATTTTCTTCAAGATTTGTAGCTAGTTGATTCCTTCTTCGACGTCTAGGATCACACATGTTTGACTCCCAACAGTAGCCATTTTGATAAATCATCTACTCTTGTTTTATGTTCTCTACTGTTGTGTAACCAGCTCCAATAATAGAAGAAAAGAGATATCAACGCCTTAGAAATAAGCCACTTCGAGGGGGCAACCTCCAATACATTACATAAATGAACAATTCTTGGATGATACAAATTACAAAACCTCCTTTCTATATATAGGAGTCCATGGGGCCACAATGTAATCCTAGTGGGCCACAATGTAATCCTAGCCGACCTTACAATAATAATGTAAGGGCACAATAATAACAATATGGGGGTTAGACTAACATAATAAGGGACTACACAATTAATATAGGGGCTTAACATGCCCCTCTCTTTCAAACAAGTGTTGTCCTCAACGCTTCATTATTTCTTGATGCTTCTGTATAAAATTCTCATCATCCCATGTCGAATATTCTACAGGAAAGTTCTTCCACTTGCTGAGATAATTTGAAATTGATTGTACTTGTCAAGTTCTTGTTTCTGTGACTGCTTCAAAACTTCTTTCGATGTGATATTGATCTTCTAATTGTTTCATTTGATTTTGCACCAAAGTTAGGTTATCCTTTGAGAGTTGGAGAACTTGTTGTTGATGCTCATTGTGATATTCCACTACTTTATCATCCATAATATATTTTATTTGATCCTTCAAACCATCCAAATTAGCCTCCATTTTTTCTTTTAAACCATCTATGTCATCTTCAGTTGCTCTTCGTAAGATCGAAATTTGTTGCACTTGGTACCGTAATTTTGATATCTCATATTGCAATTCTTCCTCCTCATGCGTCATAGTATAGCTTTCTGAGGGCTTAATGGGTCTGGAATTATTTTTTTGAGGCATAATAGAACCCATTACTGAAAAAAATTCTTCAATATGCCCTTGGAATAAATTCAACTTGATTCTTCAAACAAGACTTATGCAATTCGGAAAAAATAATACACACCTTTTTCTTTCTTTTGAGGAGCTAGAAATTGAAATTTGATTATCTATGTGATTGATAATCTTAAATATCTGAAATTTAGCACTGAAGTAGCCCTATGAATTCTCTTTTGAATGCCACAGGTCTGACCTAATTTGGATTCTCCAAGACAAAGTTGTGTCCAATCTCCCACAATGACTTAATTATGGACTGGTTCAGTAGAGCGAACTTGTACGACTTGCCACGTGTCACTATTTCATCCTTTGTCTCTGAAATTCATAGCCAAGAAACTACAGTCTGTGTAATTGCTACCACTTTTTACGACACTCCAATCTGATGCCCAGAGAGAGAGTTATTGAACTTTTCCCACGATCACCTCTTTGAGATGAAATTCAGGAGCCTAAAAAAGCACTACCTTCCACAGATCATATCTCCGTGTGCTTTCATTGCGAACCAAGATCTGAATTTTTTACGTAACATCCTTAGGATCAAAGCAGTAACCATACGATTTCGCGATTTCGTGGATTTTGGAACCTTCATAAAAAAAAGGTTAGAGCGAAAATTCCACGATGACCTGTTTAGGAGCCTGAAAAAAGACCTAACTTCCACAAATGATATCTCCACAAATATTGTGAACCAAGATATGAAATTTTTAGAAAAGCTTCCTCAGGATTTCGGCTTCGCACCATAAAAATTTCAGCTTCTGAAACTTTGTAGCAAAAACGTTATAGCGAAAATTCCACGATGACCTGTTTGGAGCAGCGAAACCCTAGAATCCAAAGCTTTGATACCAAATGTTGTGTAACCAGCTCCAATAATAGAAGAAAAGAGATATCAACGCCTTAGAAATAAGCCACTTCGAGGGGGAAACCTCCAATACATTACATAAATGAACAATTCTTGTATGATACAAATTACAAAACCTCCTTTCTATATATAGGAGTCCATGGGGCCACAATGTAATCCTAGTGGGCCACAATGTAATCCTAGCTGACCTAACAATAATAATGTAAGGGCACAATAATAACAATATGGGGGTTAGACTAACATAATAAGGGACTACACTATTAATATAGGGGCTTAACATCTACAAGCATGATGATAGGATATGTTGGAGAAGAATGTATATTTTTGTCATCTGAGCTAGCATAGGGTGCAAATTGATATTCCCCATTTTGTAGTAGCCCTTCATCTAGTCTATAACCACATCATAGTCACCAAAAATCAACAAATTTTTCACCTCCATGTCTGTTTTTAGTTTCATTAATATCATTAGATCCATCAACTCAACATAGTTATTAGTACTTCACCCAAGCTTTCATTGAAATTAAGGAGAAGAGAGTCATTTACAAATAAGGTACCTATTGCCATACAAAGAGTATGTTTCTCTTGGCTAGCACCATAAAAGTTGCCCCAATTTATCAATTCATGGTTTCTTCCACATCTTGGGTTTTTGTGTATTTTGATATATTTTTATGCTTCCAAACATTGACCTAATATTGGATGCACATTGAAATGGAGGAATGTATCTCTCTTGAAATATATCAACATTTCAAGCTAACGATATGCTCCAAGAAACCACGACAGGAAGAACTATAAAACCTTTAAGTTATTTATTCTAGGTATAGTTCTTCAAAGCCTCCTCCATCTCATGCACTTGTCACCCTTCCCTACATTTTTTTAGTTTTTTCATATCTTCCCATAACTTACCTGCATATTTGGAATTGTTAACAAATTATCCGTTGGTTCTCTTTCCTCTTACATAGTGTACACCACCCTCGAACATTCTTGTTGCATTTTTGAAGTATTTTCCAAGTTAGTGCTTTGTTCCAAAGAGCTAAGGGAATCTAAACCTTTGAATGTAGTGGATCATAAGACTTCCATGGAATCTTTCACCTCTAAGCCTCCCCTTCCTAGGTTGTATCTACAAAATTTTCTTTATACCCTAACATAGGAGTATATCCCCTAGAGCAAGGTTCCTTAAGTATAATAGAACATCATCCTTGCTTATTTCGATATGAATCTTCTTATTTTGATCCACAAATACCTTCTAGTGGTGTATTTACATCTTTTTCAAACCAAAATCCTTTCCTTTCTTCAATCTTTGTTGCCAAATTGAGGCAGATATTGTATCAACTCCCTAACGCTGCAAAGTAGAAATTAAATCCAATGGTACTATATAGGTTTATCCACATCAAATTTTTGGATTAGCCCCTATTATGATTTTATCCCATTTTCCAACTCCCCATACTAACCATACACCTACCAAAGTGAAATTCAGCTCCAATGATTTACAAACTATATACCCATTATGGATAGTTTTTTTTCCTTTATATCTCATTATTCCATCTTAAGGTGTTCAATGTGCTTTTGATATATCACATACCTCCAGAGTCCCTATTTGTAAATAATATTCCATGGAATTTTGGTAGCCAAAACTTTTCCAAAGAAGTGAATGTCTTTGAAATCCCAACCTCTAGTTTCTTTTGGTTTAGATAAGGACTAGCATCTGACAAGTGGAATGCCCTCTTTGTTATTGTTACTCATCCACAAAAACTTTAAATAATTTCTTTATAATTATTTCACTACCTCTTAGGGATGTAGGCCATAATATGCCAATATATTGGACTTTCTTCCAACTCTTCCTTGGACAACGTCAGTCTATCTCCCAAGAAAGCCATTGATTACACCACTGGTTAGTTTTTTTTGCCTATATTCTTAATCAACCACTTCTAGTGATTCTTGAAATGTTGATATTTAAATCCTTCTTGAAAATTTGAGCGCTAAAACGAGAATACATACAAGACCATTCAAATTTATTCCTCCTCTACCTAATTAAAACCAAGTGAAGATTTCCACATATTGATTTCCATCCCAAAAACTATACAATATAGGTGAAGGGTTTCTGTTAAATTATTTAAATATTTTCAACATGAAATTTTTCAATATTCTGATGAAATTTCACTGAGAAAGACATGATTCTGCCAATCGATGTTGCATCTTTCCTTTAGCAATGTTTACTTATGTAATCCAGTGTTGTCTCTTCTTTTGTGCTATTTTGAATTTTCTTTTAGTGCTGCAATTGGAATATATGATATTAATTTATGGCTTGCAATTATAGTTGTCGAGATACTATTCGTTTTCTCTATTGTATTGTTATTTGTGGTCCTTTGGGTGCTTTATTCTTGGTTATATCTACTAGTTTAAGAGATTGGAAATTTTACATTTTACCATATTTCTTGCTAGTTCTATGTAGATTTAATTGACACATAATAGGTTGTTTCTATTTTTGGTATATCTGTGAAGTTTTTTGTACATGAGATTGACACTCTATAATGTGCATCTCCCTAAGATTCGAATAGAACCTTCATTGAAAACTATGAGGGGGGTTTCAAATTCATGTTGGATAACACCCTACTCTGGGATGAAAAGTTTAAAAAACAAAATAATAGAGAAACCATCAGTGACGTCACCAAAAGTTGTAGCCTCTTCAAGGTCTTCCATCCCCTCATCAAGCTCAAGAATCTATGCACCAAATACATCCAATGCAAGTGATCATTTATGAAACAAAAACACATGAAAAAATTTAGTGAGAACAACCAAATCTAAATATTATTCAAGTTCTTCAATCCCCTTGTCAAGGTTAACTATGACTGGATCAAAGCCAACAAGACAAAACCTTTTAGTGACAACGTCAAACTCTACAAATTCTTCAAGGTCTTCTAACCCATATTCAAAGTCAACATTGTCTGCACCAAAGTCCTCACCATTGTCATCCATGCAGTCATCAAAACCATTGCTTGAATATTCCATGCCAAAACTAAGTAAAAAGAATCTAGTTCCTCTTCCAGAACCTTCTTTTATGAGAAAATGTAGCATCATATCATCTATAAATTTAGTAATGCCACAAGGAACTTCTCTCAAAGTGAAAATAAATACTTTGTAACCTTCTTTGATACCTACTTTTTCAAGTGGAACACCTCCAAATTTAAGGAGCCCAATGCCAGAAAAAACAACTTTAGCTAATAGGTGTAGACTTGGAGCCTCCAAATTTTCACGATGTAAAATTGAAGCTCCTACTGTAAACAGTCCAAGAAAACAATCATGGTCACCGAGCAGAGAAAGAGAAATAATTTGGTATGAAAACCTTACTAGTGATAGGTCTAATTTGCAGACTACCAAACTACATGGTAATGGCATTCACAACACGACAATGCCCATTTCACTTGGCAGCAAGATGGTAGAGAAATGTATACATGAAAGAAGATATCTCTCTCAAATTATAGTAAATCAATCAAATAAGTCTGTTAATTCTACCTTACAACCCTAATATATAGTGAATTCAATGTCATCTCAAGGGAACACTTTCTTTGGGAGGACACTCTCATTTGCAACCTTCATTATGGCTCTAAAGCAGATGGTAAGTATTGACTTAACAATCTTGTCTATGTAATTTGTCCTGTCATGGACCTTAATTTCATATTATAATTTTTCCTAAAATGAATGCAAATTTCCTTGAAATTTGGCCTACAACATTTGATAATTCATACTAATGGAACATGCTTGTGTTTCAATTGTGAGAATGTTTGTTGTATGGAGAAGATTCAATAAAAATTGATAAAAAATGAGATTTCTACTCTGTTGTTTTTAGGATTTAAGGAAAAATTACACCAAGTAGAATCCAATCTCATATGACCATCATGTCAAACTCATCTTAGGTTGATATTGTTCAAGAAAGAGCCACCAAAAATAAGCAATCTAGTATAGATGACTCTCCAATTGCAATAGCAGGAATGATAGTTATGAGTATGGTGCAAGAATTGATCCAAATCCTTAATTGGGAATGTTTGATGACAATTGTTTGGGGATTGAGAGAGGTCATTAGTACATTAGAATTAAATTCCAGGGAGATGGTAGGAGCAAAAACTGCTTGAAAAAACCATAATATGGAGAGAAAAAATATGGCCATACTCTCTTTTCTGACCAAGGAGTTGAAATATTATCCAATCTAATATATAATGCCATAAAATCATACATTAGTAATGAATATTATAAGAATAAAATTGGAAATGAGTATTAATTAAAATTGCACCAGGAAATAAAATAAAATATATCATCATGAACCATTTGATTGGCCACAACTGCAACATCTTGATATGCTTGTCATGAACTTGTTTGATGCACTGAGTTGTTTTATGGACACATATGCAACCTGCCACTTCTAATGTATTGTTTGAATTTTGGGTGTTTCCTTAGAAAATATAATTGCAACACAACTATTATCAGTATTTTGGGTCACTACTTTTAGATCCAAAAGAACAACTGTTATTGAGCACATTCATGCACCTAAAAATATGATTGAGAAAGTTCATGTACAAAACGTGTCATTAAACCACATGATCTTGAGAGGGTTCACCCTCATTTACCGCTGTGAATAGATGCTTACAACTCTAGATGGGATTCAACTTGGTAACATTATCCCATAGGAAATCAATAGAGACATATACTCACACCAAATTTTTTTCTAAAAGACTTCTATTGAACCCCATTCCCAATACATCTTTCTAATAAAAAACCCCTATTTTTACTGGGTGTCCCCTATTTTTACCAGATACTTTCTTTAGAATCCCTAATACATATAAATTCAATATATTGACTCTATTTTTTAGAATCATAAAACCCCTTTATGAATTAATGTTCTGAGATATTGGTCAACAAGGTGAAGTATTGGTGCATAAAGATTGGATATGTTTGTTATAGGAACTAGTTTCTGAACTTCAAGTAATCCACAAGAAATAAGAATATATATAATTGATAATGTGTTGAATAAGATTGAACTCAAATTCCACAAGATAGGAAATAATCTATGCCATTTATTTGGTACCCACATAACAGGTGACATTTGGCATAATACTACATATTTTCTTCTTAACATCATGAAGATTGTTAGTAATGGGTTGTTAGTATGCATCAATTTATAGGTTTAAGCATCATGAGGATCATGAGATCATGTCCTACCGTATATTTTTGCTTACTGGTTTCTATAGTTCTGATGTTACCGATGTCCTAGCATAGCTTTTTTCCTACCGGTTTCTATAGTTCTGATGTGATAAAAAAAATTAGCTTCGTGGCTTAGCCTTCTAGAAATTTTTGTTTCCATGGAGAAAGAAGAGGGAGAATGAGAGAAAATAGAATGTCATAAGTAAGTTCTTTGTTTTCCCAAGTAAAAATTTGAGCATCTTGGCCCTTGTTAAAATCTAAACAATAATTATTTCTTTTCATACACACAAGAAATGGAATTCCATCTCTAATAATATATTGAGCTCTAGGGAAGTTGATGGCCTAATACACTTTTTACTCTAAGAGATAAACCTATTAGGAAATGGGTGTAGTGAGTAATACACAACCAAGTGAAAGAAGTAATTGTTTACAAGGATTTTTCTAACCTGTGTCAGAAGAGTGATTAGCCTAAACCCACATCAAATGGACACAAAAAATGGGTTTTACTATTGAAATTATATTTTTTCTATTGTTTTATACATATATGACACAAACATGCAAACATTGGCACCTTTTTCTTTAGACATAACATTTTTGTGTGCTATGGTTTTTCCCTTTTATGGGAAGGACATGTGTTACACAGTAATTTGTCACCGTCCCTACAATCCCCCGTCCCACACATTGGAGGGCTTATTCCATGAACTGTGAGTAGCGACATGACCTGAAACCACTTTCATGGCATCCCCATTGACAAGGAAAATTATTCCCCTGAAGACAATTTCCTGTGAAAATCCCTAAAAATAGCCTTTTTAGCCTTGGTGCGACTAGCTGGTTCAGCCCTCGTGCCAATGGGGGAAATCCACCAAAGAGGGCACGCCAACTGGTGCTCTATCCCAGTGTATCTCCTGTGCCAGGCTTAACAAGGAGTGTTTTTAAAAAATAAATGGCAGAAGTTTGATTCCAACCAACTCCTGAACGAGTCTCTAAAATGAGTTGGGAGGTTTGGCTTCGGATCTCCATGTAGGGGAAGCGGTTTTCCACCTATCATGGAAGCTTCCATGAGGATAGGGCCAATCACACCATTGTAGGGATCTCAACTCCCCTTCCACCATCTATATAAGTTTGTCATTTTCCCTTTGCAAGCTAGCCTGAATAGAGCTGAATCAGTAGTAAGGAGACTATCGTCAGACAGCCGAAGAGAGAGAGCCTTGTCCCATCGCAACGAGCTTCATCGAGACGTGCTCCACTATCGACCCACCGAAGGAAGATCCAACGTTAGAGCTCAGGTTGCATATTTCTTTCATTGTTATTAATAATAAGCGACTTTGATTATGGTTCCATTCATATGTTTATGTCTTATGTTATGAATTGTATCTTCTCTAACTAATATATGGTTCCATGTTTTAGGTTTTATGTTGTGTGTTGTTGTTTCTTTGTGTGCGTGCAAGTGTTCGAACGTGCTAAGTGGGAGGATTGTGATCTTCCAAAGCAAAGGACGGAAACGCCATATTTTCTACAAACAACAGCAGTGTGGGACTTAAGGTAGGCCTCTTGTCGCATCTTGGTCTTTTGTAACTAGGAACCTGCGTCTTAGCGTGACTTGATTGTTTCTAGACCCAATCTGGGCTAGTAGGGATAGCATCTGTCCGCAGAGGGGATTTACCTCTCCAACAACATGTATTTGTTGAAAGGTATAAGCACAAATGGTTGTTGAGCGGTTGGCATTAAGTTTTTACCTTTTGAAGGAAAAAGGGATTATGTGATCATAGTTATATAGTTGTATGTTTGAATTTCATGTAATATCATTTATTGAACTTCACCTTAATTTGTCATTGTCTAGCAGTGACCTCTACAAAAATCATATTCAAGGAAGCATTCCAAAGGAATTTGGCAATCTGAAGAGCCTTATAAGCATGGACTTGTATAAAAACAACATTATGGGTGAAATTCCTTGATCATTGGGGAATTTTAAGGCACTTTTATTTTTGTAAGTTTTCTTTCTATTATTTCTAAGTAGCGATGGTGGAAACATCGAAACTAGGATTATAATTTAGAGATATTATCTCAGGTAACAAACTGAAGTTCTCTAGTTTTCTTTCACTTTTCACATCATATTATTTCTTGTTGATGGTTGTATGATCATTACTTAATGAAAAACTACCTAAACAATAATTCACTGACTAGACAAATTCCAAGGGAACTTACTAAAAATTCAAACCTTAAAGTCGCATAAGTTGATTTATTCTACATAATATATGTTTTTGTTTTTGTTTTTTTTTCTTTTCTATTTACATGGAACAATTGAATATAAAATTTAAATTACTCCAAGTCTTAGTGGTTTATTGTTTTGATTTGATTTTCACTTGCAGGGAGGTCTCTAATAATAATTTGTGTGTGTCTATTCCAACAACTAGACCATTTCAATGCTTTCCAATGACAAAGCGAGGATATTTCTCTTAGCATCTTTTCTACCATTATTTTGGAAGATTTTTTTACAAGAATGTTCGCACTTTAAAGTTTATCGTATCCATTTGGTCATGTCTCCAAGATTGATTATCTCTGTGTATTTTTTGTCTCTATGCTTTGCTTCCATTGTTTACATTTGCTTTGCTATTATTTAAGAATCCTAGATGCAAAATACAGAGTACTAGTGTAACATATATTTTTATATTAAAAATGTATATTATACTATATTATAGAATTTTTTCCCAAAGGAGATGATTTTTTTGAACTCCAACTAATCTTATCCTCATCTCAAAGATATTAATTTGTATGCCCACCAACCTATTCATGGTGTTTGTGAATGTTAGATGTGCATGCTAAAGTACTATAATCTCAATTCAATCCTACAATTTCTTCCTTATTAGCAAAGCATTCAACTGATTGAAATAATCACAACATTTGCACAAATCATCTAGTGGAAATTATCTATGACATATTTTTTTTTCTTTTTGGTAGCATGAGGACCTGCTTGATTTCAGAATTTTGAAAGGTAAATATGTTTTGGATTTTTCATTTGACATTCCTTTTAAGACCTTTCAATAATTGTTCAAAATTTCATGTTTCTCGTCATTCCCTTTATCAATATTGTTTTATAAGGACCATGCATTGTAACTACACTATGCCAATGGATAATACTTGTTTTGAATGTGATGTCTTGTGTCATGCTTTAAGATCCATATTCCAAAGCTATTAACATTGCAAGGAAACAAATGATTATTAATAATGGCTTGACTATAATCTTATTGTGCTTTGTTTGCTTCTTCCTTTTTATCATACACAAATTATAATTCATTAAAAGGAAACTTTAATATGAGTAGTGATAATACACAGGAAAATTATTGTTTTCTCTCTTGTCTTCATCCCTTACTCTTCAGAGTGAAATTTACATGTGCCTCACATTGCTTTGGCTGCTAATGGATATGAAAATAATTTTTTGTATGATTTAGTTGGATTCTTTGGTGTATGCTATGTTTTACAAATATGAATGAGTTTCATGCACTACGTCATATGGCATGAAAATTATTCGATACATAGACCGCATGTTGATTCTTTCCATGAAACTTAATTGATGCTTGAAAATACAACATTACTTACTTCTTGAAAGTACTCTTGTCAGTACATTTATCTCTTGAATTGGATGAATTTTAGGATTAAACAAGAAACTAAGTAGGTTAGTCAAAGAAGCAACTTTGCAATCATCTCATTGTGCCATGGATGTGCTTTATGGATTATTCCTTCCTTCTTTAAACAATCTAAATACAACATAATGGAAAGGCATTTCCTTTCTCAGTGGTAATATTACAAGCTATTGAGAGGTCAAATTTCCTCTCTTAATCTCTTCTCAGCTACCATTACAAATGGTTGGTGCTATACATACAATATTTATATGATATTGATAGACAATATTGTGCCTCAACTACTTTATTATATTACATTATGAAAATCCTATTTGATTTTTTTAGAAAGTAGGCTCATGTTCCTTTAATAGTGGAGAAGTGCATTGCATATTTTTTACTTTCATTTCATGTCATCATATGGGACATGTTGATGAGAAGATGAGAGCTGTAGGAATTAAAAAGTAACTTTATTTTTCAATACAATTTGTATTGCTATAATTCCTTGTTGTTGAACATATATAGATTTATCTCAACGATGAAAAGAGATTGAGAGTCAACAACATATTTACTCTATACTAATCATTTTTTAGTGGATTTATACAATTTAATCTTTCCATTTGTTCTTTAAAGGACGATCTAATAATAGAGATATTTTTTTCTAGTTTTGAAAACAACCCATGCCTTAGGGGTGTTAAATTGCAAGGGGGAGCAACATATGATTTAGGATGTTGATGGAAGAAAGCAGTACGCAAGGAAAGTTTTGTGGAGATGTCATTTTGTAAACAAGGATAAATTCCAGTATCTCATATATATTTTCCATGCGTGATTGAAAAGAAAGTTATATGGTTAATGTTCCTTTATATGCAGCTACATGTAGAAAATTCCCACCAACTTCTAGACTTGCTTTATTGGTCTATGTAGTATTTTAATTGAACTAAATATGAGATTTACTAAGAAATCATAGAAAATATTTCCAAATGCTATGTCTGAGCAATACTAGTTCTCTACCATATATTGATGTATATGACATGAATGCCAATAGATAATTAAAATCCTACTACATTAAATGCATGAGAACTTGTGCTCCTATTGTTATGTGTTCAGTTTTTATTACAATCTCTCTTTGAAGAAAACCATTTAACTCTTAATTTTTTATTGTCCTTGGTGACATCAAGTATGGAATGTGCCTTTTCTTTAGCTCTAATTACAATTCTCAACGGGGCCTGAATTTGTTTGTCTCCAATTTTATAATTAAATTAGCTAATGGAAGTGATGGGGAAACATTAAGGTAAATAAATTGCTCAATTCAAAAGAATCTAATATTTGTGAAGGAAGTAAAATCCTCTCTTCGATTTTAAATTTAATTGTTACATTAATGTATACATGCACTTGTATGCACTTCTAGAATAGATGAACACATTGAAGTCAATTTTACAATTTCTTGTATTCTTTAGTGTCAATTTATTCCAAAAAGTCACAAACTGTTTTCTTGAATTGTATTAATTGTGGACTAATAATATTTTGGTCTCATATAACTACGAGGTGGCAATAGCCGCAACCACAAATATACGTAATAGGGGATTTTTTTTCCTTTTCATTATTTCAATATGCATGTCATCTTGGTTTGTAGCTTTTGAAAATGATGTGGCATAATTTAGTAAAGAGTAGATTTAGTTCTAGAATCTAGGGCATGGTAACCTATTTAAGATATATTTTACTGTTTAAGACAATCTAGTATATGAGGCTATCCTATTATTGTATCTTTTTTACTTCATTTCATTTTATTCTAGACTTAACTTTCACATTTTCTAGGAGTTTTGTTTGTACTCCCACATTGTATAAGTAATATACAACTTGAGTTCTTTAGAATGTAACTTAGATGGCATGATTGTTCCTAATATTTCATTGAAGGTTGAATATTAATTTTACTAAGGTTTTATTTTCTATGGTGACATTTTATTTGGTTTTTTATAGAGGTCATGTGGCCACATGGTCAACACTATTGCCCAACTGAAGAAAACTTGTTCAAGTTTCTTGCTTTTATGAGGAAAAATGACAATACCAATATCATTGATGTTGAGGTATGTATCGTATAAATACTTTATAGTATAATTTAGTTTATATTCCAGTGTTCATCATCTTTCATGTCTTATAAACTGTATTGTATATTCTTTCTTTTTCGGAAAATGAACTCAATATTGATGGTAAGAAGCAGGAATTGAAGAAAGAGGAGAGAAATAAAATTGGAGCGACAAAATGTGAATTAAAGAGAGAATAAAACTGGTGTAGTGGTACTCATAGATCCAATATCACGCATAAGACACACACATATATACTAATGGTCAAGTATTTAGAGTTGGTGAATTCACCTACAATGCCTTGACAACACAATGATAATGTTTCGAAGTACTGATGAAACAATATTTAATGTGTAAATTGTACTCTAACAAATATTAAGTTTGAAATTCATATTGTAATACTTGAAAATTTATATAATATAATTTATGTGGTTGAAATTATTTATAGGTTCACTTGATATTATTTAGTATTGTAATTAACAAATGTAGCTTTTTTTTCATATTAGATGAGCATGTACATTATGTGACATTTTTTTTTAATTTAGTTGCAAAATCATACTAATTAATTTATGTTAATTAATAATTTATGTTAACTAATAATGAACAGTTAAAATCAATCCAAAACTACTAGAAAAGTAGTTTATGTTGATCAATTATGAACACAAATAAAATGAATATATGACTAAATTAGTTGCTTATAATGATTGTTAATGAAAATAAGTGGAATGAATATGAGTTATTAAAGTATTCATTTATATAATGAATATGAAACAACCAAAAAATATAAACGATTACTGCAAATGATAAATTTGTGATTACAAATGACCACTAAATTTTTCGTATATACGACTATTAGTAGCTAATTTACAGTATCTTATAACACAACCAAAATTTAGTCATATTTCTTTGGTCATTAATTGGTTTCAAGCAATGACTAAAATTTACATCTATATGACTAATAGTAGCTAAAATTTGTGATTACAAATCACGACTAAATTTTTCATATATACGACTATTAGTAGCTAATTTATAATATTTTATAACATGACCAAAATTTAGTCATATTTCTTTGGTCATTAATTCGTTTCAAACAATAACTAAAATTTGCATATATATAACTATTAGTAACTAATTTACAATATCTTATAACACGAACAACATTTTGGTCATATTCTTTGGTCATTAATTGATTTTATCAAGTGATCATTTAGTAATTTATTTAGTCGTATATTTGGTCATTAATTGTGGCAATTAATGACTAAATTAATGACCAAATTTATTACTAAATATACTACTATAAAATAAGATTGAGACAACCAATTAATTACTAAGCTAAAAACGACTAAAACTTGGTCACATTATAAGATACTGTAAATTAGCTACTATTGGTCATCGGTTGAAAAACAGTTGTTTATATGCAAATTTTAGTCTTTTTTTAGTAACTAATTAGTACTTTTGTACTACTGCAACTCTAAGAATTAATCAAGAGACAAATCCTCCTCTAAGAAGGAATGAATACAAAATACCTTTACGAAAAGATAAATCATTCGAATACGCAAATTTGTTTAATGGTTATTTTTTTTATGTTCTAACTTTAGACATATGTTTAGGGATTTCCAAACTTATAACACATACAATTATCAAAGATATTATCAATGGAATCAAAACCCTAGAAGTAGGTTTCCAAGTGCACAACATAGGCTTCACTATGACTTTGACAGTACGAATTTTACATCATTTAAATTTCACAAATGCCATAACTATGGGCACATAGCTCTTGATTGCAGGTACAAGAATCATCCATGAACGAAAACCCTAACAGCAGGTACTAACAACAAGTACATAAAATGATAACAAATGCAAGAAGATCAAGAAAATAATAAATTTCAATAGTAATGCTTTCCAGCTTTCTAAAGGAAAAAGATATTGAGGTAGTATCAAGTACATTGTACAATGAGAAGGGTCGAGATGGTCCAACCAAAGAGATGGGTAGTACATTATTTTGAATAATATAAAATAATGATTTACTGAATATTTAAGAGGGGGAGTCAAAGCAGCAGTATTGGAACATTTTAAAATCAAACATTGACAGGTTAGGTTAACATAAAGGAATATTATGGACAGTTTCAGTAGTGAGAAAAAACAATCTATATTGATAGATAGAATCAATAGTAATAGTTTGTATGGAGCATAGTATATCAAGCAAGCATTAAGAAAAATAATTTCAAATATGACAGGTTGCAAGTTGAGGATCGATGATTCATAAAAATATGTGGATCAAAGGATCTCCAGATATATGAATGGTACTTTTCTATATGTAATAGCTTCCAGGCCATATGTGATTTAGGTAATTTGGAAGGTTAGAAGATTCCAAACAGCACCAAAGCAATCCCATGTCATTGTGGTAAAAAGTATTTTTCTATATCTTAAGGGAACAACAGAATATGGAGTATAGTATCCCAAAGGAAATGAGCTAACCATAGAAGCTTATATCGATGCAAATTAGGCAAGAAGTGTTGATGATCGTAAGAACTAGTAGAGAAACCTTTTATTTAGGTGGTTTTCTTGTTTCATGGTTAAGCAAGAAGAAATATTTAATCTCATTATCCACAACCAATGTAGAATACATAGCAGCAACAACTTATTGTACCCAATTCCTTTAGATAAAACAAACCTTGCACGTTCTTCAAGTGAATTTTGATGAACCCATTTCAATAGTTTTTTGATACCACTAGCGCCATCAATATCACCAAGAATCCTATGATGCATTAAAAAATGAAACACATTATGATAAAGTACCATTTTTTTAGAAGACAGACTGTCGTGAAAAACATAAAGGTTGAATACATTGGGATGAAAGAACAAATCACTAACCTATTTACCAAACCTTTACCGCTTGAGGCATTTTAGTATCTTAGCCAAAAGCTTGGGATTCTACCAATTTCCCATTAGACTATTCTTTTATCTAGTCAAGTATAAAGGGGGAGTGAAGGTAGGTTATAGGTCCACAAGAGAGGCAAGTTTTCAAGGGGAGTTACCCTTTTCCATTTATGACAAAGTGGGAGAGAAAGCATAAGGAACATTAGAAGCACGATTCTAGGTGGAGTTATGATCATAGGGGGGGTAATTGTGTTTCCATCATTGCCAAAGGGGGGATTTTTTATAGGTGGTTGTCATTGATGTCAAACCAATCAACACGAGGAGCTACCCCAATCTTCCATGGAAAATTTTACATGTCAATTGCATGGAATATTGTCTAAATATACTTCTATCTAGTTTCTCCTCAATGAGTTGTTTCCATTGATATATGGTATGCACTATGGTTCCTTCTAGTTTGAGATAAAATTGAGTTTAAAGTTGAAGACCCTATTTTGTGGGCTAAAACCCCAGGGGATAGAGACAAGACACCTTATTCACTAACAGTTGTAAATATATTATAGGGATTTTCACCATAATATCACCACATATAAGTTGAATAATTTTAAGACTTAAAGGCACTAAACCAACCATTGAATTCACAACTAGGCAGGACCATATGCACTAAGCCAATCATTGATTTCAAATATTAAATAAGTTTATAATTGTTAATTAAAAAAATTAATTTAAAATGTATTAAGCGTTATTTATTATTATTAATGGGATTATAATATTAATATAGGATATTGAAATATTCCTCTCTCATAATATGTGGCTCAATATTCAAGTTAAGTTTTATGAGTCCATTCCAATATTCTGTGATACACTGATTTCCATAAATATCTCCAAGAATCCCATGATGCATCCAAAAATGAAATAAATTCCAATCAAGTATCGTTTTTTTAGAGAAATGCTTGCCGAGAAAAACATCATGGTTGAATACATTGGGGCGAAAGAACAAATCGCTGACATATTTACCAAACCTTTACCACAAGAGGAATTTGAGTATCTTCTCTAGAAGCTTTGGATTCTCCCACGTTCCCGTTAGACTATTATTTTATCTACTCAAGTAGAAATGGGGAGTTAAGGAAAGTTACAAGTACGTAGGAGAGGCAGGCTGTTAGGGGGAGTTTCCCTTGTCCATTGATGTCAAAATGGGAGAGAAAGAATTAGGAAGGTTAGAAGAATGATTCTAGAGGGAATTATGATCATATGGGAGTACTTATGTTGCCATTAATTGCAAAGGGAGGAATTTTTGATAGGTTGTTTTCATTTATGTCAACCCATGCAACACCAAGAGCTACCCTGGTCTTACATGGAAATGCATGGAATATTGTGTCAATATATTTCTAGAATGTCCCTCCTCGACGAGATGTTTCCATTGATATATGGTAGGCACCATGGTTCCTTCCAGTTTGAGAGAAAACTCTGTTTAAAGATGAAGACCTAGTTTTATGGGCTAAAACCCCAGGGGGTAGAGACATGACACCTTATTCACCAAAGGATTTAATATATGACATGGATTCTCACCGTAATATCGCCACATATAAGTTGAATAATTTTAGGAATCAAAGGCGCTAAACCAATCATTGATTTCACAACCAGGTGGGACCATATGCATTAAGCCAATCATTGATATCAAGTATTAAATAAGTTTTTAATTGTTAGTTAAAATATCTAATTTAAAATTTATTAATGGTTATTTAGTATTGCTAATGGGCTTATAATATTAAGGTACAATATTGGAATTTTCCTCTCTCATAATATGTGGCTCTCACCATTTAATAACGATAAAATAACTCATATTCATTCTATAACAACCAACGACCTTCCCTTAGTACATAAGGTGTTTATTATTTAAATTTTAATTGTTTCAAGGCCTTATGAGGCCTCTGACATGCATATCATAAATCCCCTAAATTATTTTTTTTTAACTTAAAAATATATAATATCCAATGGTCATCTCTTAAAACAGCCCCTTTTACGTCTATAAAAGAAGACTTATTATACCTTAAACTAAGAAAAAAATGACGAAGAATTTGTGAACACTTTCCATCTGAAATTTAGGTCACCCTAGGAGCATTAATACAGAAATTTGAAGTTTGGGCTTTTGGGAATCATTCTTGCATTTTTGGATTTTCATTTAGGAAATTATCTTTGCATGTATTCAAGAGAAAAGGTTTAAAATACAAGACGACTCACTTTAGTTTACGAGAAGTCAACAATAATAAACCTGTAACTACACAATGCAAGGCTAGAAAAGTGAATATCTAAAATTTATATTGTTCTCAGACTCATGAAGGATAATCTCAACCAGACCTATGGATAATATCGTATTTATATATATGATCAGCCTTGTGGTAAGTTACCTCCTTGAGACTGTGTATGTAAATTATTTTTGTACACTGTATGTAAATGATTGTTGTATTGTGCATGTAAATTATTGTTGTAGATTTTAGGGTTCTCTTACAGCACAAATTGATATATTATAAGAGTAAATTTTGGGATAGTATTTAGGACTATGTCAAGTTTTGAATTAATTCTAGGTCTGTGTTCAGCTTGATTCCAAGTTCTGACCAGCATTGGGTATAAGGTTTTATCAATTCTAAGTTCATGTGCAGTTTGAAATTTTGTGTCAAGCATGGAGTCAAGGTATGTGTTAAGTCTGTCTATAATTGAGGTATGTCATTGTATCATTCTATGTACTTTAGAAACATATAAATGTCATCAGTGTTAAGCAGTAGTGTACAACAAGCAAGGCGAAACTTCATCACATTAAGGCGAGCCACGTTTGTTTTGAAATCTTTGTAGAATATTACAGTGATTATTTTTATTATTTAACTTACTTTTGATTACAGGAGAAGGTAAGTATTCAAGGTTGAGATTTATTTCAAATTTTTATTTTTAGTTGGGATGTATGGGCACATTCTTTTTCAGGATCAACCATTACACTGAATACAAGAAAAATGAGTAGTGAAGTACTTACGAAGAATTCAAGACAAGAAGTCAGTGACAATAAGATCAAAAATATAAAATAAGAATTTTTCGCTTTAGTACAACCTAATCATCAAGGATAGGGCAGACATATTATTGAGACAAAGAATTATTGAAGGACATATTTTTGCGGGACAGTGAAAAGATTGGAATCTCTCACTGATGCAGTACATCAGATACATCGATTTCATCACCAAGTTTAAAATCAGCGACAAGATAGAAGAGACAGGTCATTAAAGAAGTCATTGGATAAACATTGCAAGTCTTATAATTCGTTTTCCCAAGAGTGAGTGTTATTTGTCAAACATTATATGTGTGAGTATCCCTTGTAAGGGAGCTCACATTTGTAAGAAATTTGTGTTGTTTCTTAGAGTTGAAGAAGGAAATTTTGTTTTGGGATAAGGGCTTGTGTTGCTATTGTATAAGGTTCTTGTTTTTTCTAGACAAGGGTTTAGGTCCTAGAGTTGTTGGTTAGTCAAATAAAATTCAATGAAAAATATCATGGTAACGTGGATTATTGTCCCTGGTACGGTATTCCACACTTTTATTTTATTTTAGTCTTTATAGGGTGGTATGGTGGCACTAGGCTAGTGAATTAAGTCACCTTAAAGTTGGGGCTTGTAAACACTTCCGAGTGGTAGGGTGGTGCTAGGGTGAATTGTGTCTCACTTGGGTGTTGGGCATCCTTTCAGCTAACTACTAATAAAACCAGGGTGTTCGGGTGTCCTTCCAATGGGAGCTGGAGAAGAAATTTTTTCTAGAGTTCTAGGAAGTGGTAGCTTTATTTTTAGTAGGGGCTGAAGGTTAAATAACTTATTAGAAAAGCATTCAGTGATTTTTGACCTGGAGGGCGTTTTCCACCTAAACATATCATTCCTACTGTCTCTATTTTTGAAAAAAAAATTAGTGCTCTTACTGAAAAATAATAATATTAACTGAAGATTAAATAATGCATTGAAAAAAATTATTAAAGTGTTGATTTATAATAAATACTGATTCACCCCTCTCTCAGTATTTCCAACATTAAATATCATATTCTAAGAGAATAGGTGCTTGAAAAAAAGGTCAAACTAAAATATTTTCTGTCAAAAGAACAATTGGCTTATATATTTACAAAACCACTTCCACGTGATTCATTTGAATATGTCAGAAAGAAATTAGGAATGGTCATTTATTCATCACTCTGTTAATTCTTCTGATAAACCCTTCAAGTTCAGGGGGAGAAATGTATATTTTATCTTGATGATGATTCTCATGGTTGTTTTTGATATCCGTCCTTTTTATTACTAACAGGGCAACTAGTATAGTGACAGTGAACAGGTTTAGATATTACATGCTCAGGGGGAGCTATAGTTCTAAATTTTAGGTACTTTAATTTCCATAAGTGGATCCTATAAAGAAAATTCATGTATATACATGACTTTCTACTTAAATATTCATGTATGTTTTGATATGGTGAAGAAACAAACTCCAATTTTTCTTGCTAGTTCTGGAATTGGTTGACTACAGTGTACTGACGTTGCATTTAGTTTAGGAGGAGCATTTGCATTGTTAGAATCATATTTACTTGCAAATTTATTGGTACATAATGTTGTTGAAGCTACTCATATAGCTGATTTTGTTGCCACCTTATTCTTTGAGGTCTATTTTGTCTTGGTTATTAGTGTCATATCTGTCTCTTGATGTAAAGTTCATGTGAATACCTATTATGTAATATTTGTAATATTCAGTCATGTTTGAACTATTGGGGTCATATCAATTATGAATGTAATCCAATTTTGGGTGGATGATTTAATGGTGAAGTCACATATGTAACCTCACTGTGATTGGGTGGTTAATGTAAGTTTGAGTCCTTGGTGATAGGAAAATTCATATTCAATTGAGTGATAGGGTCATGTACTTCATTGAAAATATTTCAGAAGTTTCATCATGTTCTCAGAAGGAGCATGGTTAGTATATATCACAAATCAATAGTGCTCATAGAGTCATATCTCTACAAGGAATGAGAAACCTTCAATAAACATTGGTCAACCCTTTTCCCTTGATGTCAAAGGGGGAGAGTAACTTGGTGTTTGATATGTTTTACATGATATATTTTATAGGTATCTACATATTGTGATGACCAAACACCAAAGTGGTTGAGATAAAGTACAAAGGGGGATATTTTTGGCATTATGACTAATGTGTTATCCTTGATGGTAGCCTACTTGATGAGTTTTCTTTTGATGGAAACCTGCATGATGAAAATGTCAACAGGATGTGTCTACATGTGAAAGAGGATTTGGAAAAAGGTATATTAGTTCAGATATGGAGGAATGATGAAGGGTATTTTTTTATAGGTACACCAGGGATCTGCGAGAAAATTTTGTGTATATATGCAGTTATGAAGTAGAAAAGGCATGTACATTTTCTGCACCATGGTATTCTAAATACCAAGGGTCTTTAGCATGGTATTGGCTGATAGTATTGAGCAAAACAATAGAAATTTGATCCCGTCAAAGAATACCATTGGAATCAGTGTGGTTTTGACCTGTGGTATTGGCTAAAGGCTAAGATATATAAGGATATGAATATCAAAGTGCTTGGGGTGTGAAAGTGATGAATATTTCATGAATAGTTAGATCTGAAGCTAGTGTGCATGTAATGTGATATTAATGAATTGTTTGATATGAAACTAAGTATGCACCTAGGAATTTGATGATGGATAAGATCCAATAGATATGAAATGAAAATATTGATAATGGGTTGGTTTGATCTGTGATATTATGTGTAATTCATGTTTTACTATGTATGCCGAAAAATGGGCTTGTTTTTAAGGTTTGATGTGCAATGAAGCTATTAGTCAATAGTTTCAAATCTGTACGCCACTTTGATAACCTAAAAGATGCGTGCGTACGTAGTGTTAGTGCCAGTATTTGCATCCTTCCACCAGTGATTAAAAAATCTCTTTTCATATCTTTTTAAGGGTTCCATTCTGAATTTTTTTTCATTCCATTAGGTCATGATGCAAAATTTTGGTCACTTGGTGCAGATTTAGGTCAAACATCACTTCTTTCAAAATTTTATAACTTGCTGGCTCATTTCACTACCTTGCTAAGTGTACCATAAGTCTTGACTTGTCATCATTATTTCATTAATTTTCATTGTGGTTTCATTCAATCAAAGTCTCCATTAGGTCTTAGGGTTTTCAAGGTCCATCAAATCAGCATTTGCATGCATAAAAGTCCAGCAAGTAAAAGAGTGACAATAAACACATTTTATTATTAAAGTTTGATTTGTAAATTTAATTTCAATTTCAATATGTAATTTCATGTTTTTTATATGGAATAAGTACTCACGGTTCCAAACTAGCTGAAAAATCAAGCTTCCAATTGATAAGAAAATCAAATTTTGAAAATTCTTGATGTTCAAAAAATCCACCAACTGATCAAATTCAAAAGATCAAATGAAAGGTAAAAATTGCAATGTTTAATTTGAGTGTGAAAAGTAAAGTGAGTCCCAAGACCAATTTTTAAAATTTCATCAAGGTATAAAGGCCATCAAAGACCAAACAGAGGCTCATTTTCACTCTCAACCATCGCTCTCTCACTTCCCCCAGCTAAAAAAATGAATTTTCAGTGCAGAAGGAAAATCTATTTTGGAGGCACGGTGCTCTTGGTCTTGGCACTGTGCTCCTGGAATTTTGGTGTTACGCTCCTGCGAAGAGAAATTTTCTCCTTCTTTCAGTGTTGCGCTCCTATGTATAGCATTGTGCTCCAGTTTTGAGTGTTTCACTCTTGTCAAACTTCTTCTACAATCTCCCACAAGCTCTCAAACATTATTCCAAGTTGTCAAATCATCAAGTGAGGTTATATACAGTTGCTAGCAAGTAAGTTACATCATTTCACGTCCTCCTATGATTTCATGATATTAAATATGTTATGATAACCCTCCTCATGCATAATTTCATGATATTCCCAAGCTTCATTTTCCAAAACCCTAATCCCAGGCTGCAAATTTCCTAGGTAGGCTCACTATCCGTGTAATAAATTTCCCCACCACATTTATCTAAGTATTTCTATCTGTTGAAGAGGTAAATCCCCTCTACGGATAGAGGCAATCCCTACTAGCCCAGATCGGTTCTAGCAACAATCAAATCATGCAATGATGTTGGTTCCTAGTTACAAAAAGACACAGTTTGCGACAAGTAGCCTACCTCAAATCCCACGCAGTTGTCGTTGAAGAAAAGATGATGTTTCCCATCCCTCGCTCGACGAATCATGATCCTTCCGTTCGACACGTCTGAACACCTGTACACATGGAAGGAGACAACAACATACAACGTAAAATCTAAAGCATGTAACCATATATCAGTCTGAGAGGATATAATTCATTGCATTGCATAAAGAAATGAACACATTAATGGAACCATAATCAGAGTCGCTTATATTATAAATAAAAAAAGGGAGATTACAAAAATATGCTCTAACACTATGATCTTCCTTCGGTGGAGTTGACAGTGGAGCGCGTCTCAACAAATCCCGTCGGGAATCTAGACGAAGCTCTCTCTCTTCGGCTTGGCTCTCAAAGGTTACCTAGCTATAGTTTCCTTCCTACAAGTTTAGCTAGCTTGCTAGTGGAGAGGGAAAGCTTTTATAGATGGAGGAGAGGGAGTTCGGATCCCTATAATCATGGGATAGGCCCTATCTCTAAGGAAGCTTCCATGATAGGTGGAAAACCACCTCCTATACATGGAGATCCGAAGCCAAACCACTCAACTCCTTCTAATGATTCATTCAGGAGTTTGTTGAAACCAAAATTCTGTCATTTATTTTTAAAAAAAATCCCTTATTAAGCTTGGCACAAGTGAAACACAGAGACAGTGCGCCAATTGGCACACCCTTTATGGTGGATTTCCCCCATTGGCACGAGGGCTGAACTGGCTAGTCATGCCAAGGCTAAAACATATGTTTTTATGGTTCTTCAGAGGAAATTTTCTTCGGGGGAATGTTTTTCCTTATGTAAGGGGATTCCATGAAGGTGGTTTCAGGTCATGTCACTGCTCACAGGTCACGGGAATAGCCCTCCAATGTGCGGGACGAGGGATTGCATAAACAGTGACAAAATGTTGTGTAACACTATCCAAAACCACTTCCTAAGCTCCCTAACACCCTTACCTACTTCCCTAACTTTTATTACACTCATTTCCACTCCCTAAACCTACTTCCTACCCCCCTTCCCATTTCCTAGGGTTTTCAAAAACAAAAGAAACACATGGAGGAGGAAAGAGATTTCATGGAGGAGGACAGAGAGGAAATAAAACCACACAATATAGGGGGGGTTTTTAGGCTTGAACCATCTCACACTAGAGATTTAATGGCCTCACCCATGACAGTCAGTTACTTCAAACATGTGGGTTGCTTTGATTTTTGTGAGCTAGTCCAGAGAGTTCAACATCAACCTGCTTTGACCAGGGTTTTCCTCTCCAATCTTCAAGACAATCAAGTGACCATTGCATGGGTGACCTTTACCATCTCCACAGATATTATTACTTCAACCAAAGGGATACCCAATGTGGGTGAAAAATGGTTCAATGCCATAAATATAGATTCGCAAGACTATGAATAATTCATCAATCCAAGATACAAAAATGATAACAAGAAGGTTTTTCCTTTCAGCCACCTACTTAACAGATTTTCTCCCATGATGAAGATCATCATCAAATACTTCACTTGTGAGGGAAGATTCTCCCGATTGTACTCATATCACATCAGGTTTCTCATGCACTTCACAAGGGTGAAATTTATCAACATCCCTCATTATTTGTACAGGAGCATTGACAATATGGCCTACAAAGTGCAGAGAAGAGAACCATAACATCAGATGAACAACCTTTTTCATCACTCCCTTATCAAGATAATTTTCCTTCATCATCTCAGTCAACTGAAGCTTGGGAGACCTTCATTGAGAATGATATCTTCATCACTCCACCTTCTCAGCCTGCTAGACCAATACTACCACCAGTATCAGTGCCTCAAAAATAAATAGGGTCATCTAGTAGGGCTACAGTGAAGAAGACCAAAAAGGAAAAACAAGTCAAAACCTATTAGAGGGGACCTAGGCAAGTGTTTGCTCCAGAGATTGTGAAAGGGGTCTTTCCTTCTTCATCAGCAAAGAAGGTACATCAAGATGATGTAGTTGTTCATAAGGAGGAAGATCTTTAGGAATAAGAAACTGAGTTTGATTTTGTAGACTTGGATGTACAAGATGATCATCAAGTCTCAAAATTTATCATAAAAGGGAAGGGTGCCCAAATCAAAGAACTGCAGGATAACTTGGTCAGAGAAAGATATGTGATCTCATACTTTGAGCAAGAGAACAAACAGCTAAATGAAAAACAATTTCTCATGTAATTGGAGCTATTAAAGGCTAATAGGCAAAACAGCAATGGTTCTGATCAAGCCACCAGGGAATGACCAAGAAATAGAGGTCTTGAGAAAGCATTGGAAAAACATAAACTTGAGGCTAAAAATATCACTTTTGAGGAGAGGATTGTGAAAGAGATTGAGGATGAAAGAGAGGTTTGGTTTGATATAATTAACCTACACCTAGAGAAGCTCCTTAAAAATGCCAACAAGGTTAGAGACATGCTAAGAAACATGGTCAGTAGGTACAAGATAGGGAATCAGATCAGCAACATCAAAATCAAGCAGTTGAAGGAAAAATTGAAGGAAATCCTAGCAAAGAAAAAGGACAAGGGAAAACTTTAAATTCTTACTAATGCTTCCTTAATTGCTTAATACACTTCATGAGCACTCTATCTACCAATTTTGAGGGTTTTTGGCCAACTTCTTGTAGTTTTCTACATTTTGAAAAAATTTCACTAAAATTCGGCACAATGAGTTTTTCAAAAGCACAGCGCCTTCTAGGAGCCTCCAAATGAAAAATGGCCACCACCATGGGATTAAAAATGCTCTATACATTCAATTTTGACTATTATTACTCAAAACTTGGACAATATGGTAGGGCGAAATGGGAAAAAAACCTAAAAAGTCAACTTTCTGCCCCTATTTTCAGGTTGGTGTTGCGCTTTGGAGAAGTGTTGGTCGATTTCACTTTTGGAGACCTTAAACTCATCATTTTCAGAAAAAAAAGGGCCGTTTTGGAAACTATAAAAGAGAAGCTTTTGAATGAGCTATCATAAGGTCAATTTGGACTTCAGTAATTCCCTCAAATTTAGCCTTGAATTTGGCATTGTGTTCCTGCTTCACGCGTTGCACTTTTTCCAGTTTGTTGAATTTTTCCAAAATTTCCATATTTTCTCAGTTTGGTCAAAGAATTCATTAATTTTATTTATATAATTTGATGATGTAATTTTCATTAAGTTAATTTTAGTTACTATAGGGTAAATACATTAGGTAAAAGTGTATTTTTGGATGAATGAATCAGTTTCACCAATGTTAGGGATGAGTTTGTGAACCTCCCTAGTCTTTAGGTTTTCAGTTCAGTATTTTGGGGATTAGCTCCACAATTTAGAGATTCGACCCCTAAGAGTGGGAGAAATTTTTTTTGGCCTATATCTTCCACCTCCTTTTTAATTGCATGGGTTGGATTTTGTTGTATTAATCATAAAACACTATTGTATCATACTTTTGGTAGGAATTTATTAACAGAGTTGCAGCTATTTTGCTGGGATTCATGTGGTAATTTATTTTGAGATAGTTTATTCTTTTGTTTACATATGTGTGAATGTTTTTTACTTTCCATGATCATTTCATTTCTATAATCTGTTTGATTCTTAAGTGAGATAATCATAATCCAATTTTAATGCTCTTTTTTGGGAGAATCATCATAAAAGTGTTTCATTTCTTCTGTTTAAAAAGAATTCATGTATTTCATGCTCCTTTTAGCACCTCACTAATCTAATTAACTCCATAAAACCTCCATAAAGTGTTAAATTACCTACCTACCTTGCCCCATCATATGTCTGTAATTGTTGGTTATTTTTCCTTGACCCAGTTTCCTCTTTGACCTAATTCACTCATCCAACACCCAAATAAACTAATAAAAACCCTAGAGCTACTATACGTATCCTAAAATATAATTGATCTAGCTCTCTTGGCTATGATCCCTTGGAGAGAGCCATCTCCTAACTAGTAGGGCTATCTACTTGGTGAGAGCTTGGTCTGTAGTTACCTTTGTTGGACTCCTTCTGAACCTTCAGAGATCTGGTAGAGCAGTAACACATAGGTTCGATAACCCAAAAGGCACATACATACATGGGTTTCATGTTGGTAATTCATGTGTCGATCCTGCGATTTAGAAATATATGTATGCAGGTTTGATTCTTGAAGTGCGCATATAAATGCAGAAGTGGTTTGTAGAAAGCACGTATATATGCTAGGATTTTGATGAATGGGATGTTTAATCATTATAATCAATCTTACTTTGTTTCTATTGTTTGTCAATGAATTTGTACTTGATGATTTGGGCTTAACAGTGATGATTAAACTTGAATTTATTGATTGAAGAATGATGATGCTACTAGTTGTATGTGAGTGAAGATATGTGATGTTTATGTGATCATTTCATAGTAATTCAGTGGTTCACGGTATAACTCAATTTTTGTTTCAGAATGACAATGATTCAGTTTCAGGGTTCAATGTTTTAAGATCTATACGGATGTTGCTTCAAGGAAGTTGCGTATACATATTGATTTGCTAAAGTAAAGTAGTGTAAATATTTTGACATTTTATTGATCAACTTTTTTAGTTGGTTCAGTGATTTGATGCAGTGTTTGGGTTCAGTTTTGGTATCCTGGTTACTTTGATATAATTTCTTTGATTGTTTGAAAATAATTTTATTTGGGTCTCATTTGGTTTAGTGATTGGTTTATTCGATTGATTCAATAATTGTGTGATTTGTTACAGTGGTCGGTTTCAATTTTGATATTTGGTATCAAGCTTAAATGATAGTAGTGGGTCCAGTCTGAAAATTTTATGAAACGTGGCCTACAAATTGTCATGTTTTGAATCAGGGGGTTGAAGCTCCCTTCCAATAGGTGCTAGAGAATGAGAGAAGGTTGTAGCCTTCTGAAAGTGGGTCCTTGCGTGCTGGTATGAGTCTGTGCTAGTACAATATTGTAATAATTATTTCATCATAATAAAAAGAAGACAAAGATGAAAAAAGTGGTGGTTCTCTCCCACATTGGGTTTCCACCTAAAAATCATGGTGTTCATATGTGTTTCTCATCTGTGGTGCTTTATTCTATTCTTATTGCACATGGTTACTATTAATGAAAAACTAACATAATAGTTCAAGATAATATTGACTCAAATATTAAGTTTATTGGATATACACTAATTTTCTGAATTAAATTTGCATACATACACAGGTTTAGTTCACAATAGTCATGTAAAAAAACTAGAATAAGAAAATTAAATAAAATTTTTAAAATACTGATTCACACCCCCCCCCCCCTAGTATTTTTCCGAACATGTTTCACATGTAAATTCATGTGAAAATTAAACTCATCATCTTTGAAGAGGTTGTGAAACTAATTTCATCTTTAAATGCCCATAATGTTTAATTTGAAAATTTTTAGAGGATGATCGAAGGTTTTCCTCCAAATTAGAAAATCATTACTACACAAAAAATGTGAAATGCATGAAAACACATGATTGTAATCATGTTTTTTTTTTTTTTTTTTTTATGTATTTCACATTTGTTGTGTAGTATATTCCATCAGAAGTATGAGACATGAGTACTCCTTGGATGCATAATTAAATTCCTCATCCAATGATTTCTCTTGCTCGAAATTTGACTAAAATTATAGGGAGATAAGTTGAAAATACGAGTTGAAAAAGTATCTTTTTATTTTTTCCCTCCAAAACGTCATGAGGTAATGTAAGATTATTTTCTCATTTCCACTATAATTTTATAATATTCATTAGGAGGCCCATTTTATACCTCAAAATTTCTCTGATGGGTTTATGCAATAGGAAAATGTTGAAATTTTCTTAAAATACATTTATCTACAACAGAGACTTGTAGCCCTAAAAAAATTAACAATATTAGTAATCTACTAGTTAATGGTTAATGATGAATATGCTTGAGTAAATGTTGAAAAGTGCAATACATTGTATTTTTTTCAAATAGGGTCCATAAAATTAAACATCTATGTGGGGAGAGAGGCAAAATGATATGCCACCTATTGATGGTAATGAACGCTTTTCCTTGTTGAAAATATGGATAGGTTTTTAATTTTAGTTTTTTTGCTTATATTTGAATTTTAAAGTGATTTTTGATTTGATTGGTGTTGTCAAATACTCAAAAATGATTTTTCCCTCCAATCCTAATATTGTTTTCTTGTTCTTGTGTGTTGGTAGTCTTAATTCTAGCAATACTTGGAGTCTTTGGTTTTGGAAATTCCTAGATACAATCATGTCATGGATAGTTATCCTCCTAATATAGGGTGTTATAGTGATAAGATGCATGAGATAATTAATGATATAAGACACATATCCAATAAATTGAAATGTCTGCATAAGGCCATGGTCTACATTAGTACCAAGATGGAATCTCAAATGAAGAAGAATGAAGAGATGGAATTATGGTAAAGAATCCAAGGACCCTAGTTATTAATGCAAGGTATGGTGGACAACATTCCATCAATATGGTGGGAAAAATTCAACCCATATATTTCCCTAGGAGGATTCCATTTATCCTATTGTTACACCATTTTATGGTCATCTAACCTGTTACTATTAGATGGACCTAAGTACACCATGTAAGACCAATTTTACCCTAAGTAAAATTGCTTTCATTATGAAAAATAACTTAGTAAAACACCTTTATTAAGTTTTTTATTCTCTAAACATGAAAGCCCATGAGGAAATATTAAATAAATCCACATTTGTTTGATTTTCCTCAAGGAATAATTAGTTAAACAATAGTTTAATTAATATTCCTGGTCATATTTAACCCAAAACAAGAAAATTAATTAGATAAATTATCATTTATCTTATTATTTTCTATGAATAATTATTTAAACCTTAGTTAAATAATATTCCTTGTTAAATTTGACTAAATCACTCATAAATAGTTAAATAAATCATTATTTATTTAATTGTTACTCAACCACATCCTTAAAATGATAAATAAATCATTTATTTATTTATTATTTACAAATAAAGGGATTTGACCCAAGTCAAATTCCTTTTGCCTCCAACAAAAATAATAAAATATTCCATAAAAGTTGGATCTTGATTTGGTTAATAATCTTTTAATTATGCACCAATATCTAGACTAACTCAATATTTTGTCATAAATAGAAGGGTTTTTCCATTCATTCATCACCTTTTGTTGCCTAAAGGTCACTATGGATCTATGCTTTTGGCCTGACTTTGATCCACCATCATTGTCATATTTTTCTATCTTTTTGCTTGTGAGCTCCCTTTGAGTTCCATTTTTTGTCTGGGTTTTATACACAATCAAGATAGAGGAGTTTTAGATCTGAAGTGCTGAGGACTTACAAGAACCCATCCCATTGAGAAGAACTGATAACATCCTTCTATGTTTTCCTCCCAAGTGCCCTTAATATAAAATTCATTCAACATATTCTTGTCTTGTCTATTGGATGCATGGAGTAAATCTTGTTTTTATTTACTACTTAATGTATTTTGATGAATAGATATAGATTTTTGAATAATTTATCTTGGTCACCTAATTGCATATCTGAAGATATTGGCAGCCATATTTTCTGTTAGGGTTGTTTTTTATGCACAACTAAAGTAGTCTTTTTTCTTACACTTGCAATTAAGATTCATACTAACAACAGGCGAATCCACACAGGTTTACGATTACGACCACTGTCTTTTTTCTGATCCCTGCATATCCAGCTGCTTCAAACCATATGATTTCTCTTCAAATTTTTGTTTTTATTTTATTTATGTTGCTTTTAACCTATAAAACCCTAAAACATTGAAAATTCTAACTTCCATGTGTTTTCGGACCTATTGCGCAGGTGACAGACATTAGCCGCAGTTGAGATGACACATTTTGCTGAAATTTTCCGCCGAGAGTGCTGGAAGTGCAGGTCTCACTTTTTGGCCCTAAACTTGCGACTTGGAGCTTCAAGACGTGGAAATCTTCCCAAAAACTGCAACCTCAGAAAGAGAAAGGTCAGAAACCACAGCTTGGACTTTTTGTGGGATTTTTTCTGAAAGTTTTCTGGGTTGTCTGGGCCTCTTTTCAGGGTTGTCTCACTTCCGTCTCTGCCCATTTTGGACCTGTAGTTGTTATTTTTTACTCAAATAACTAGGAACTTAGCCCCCTAGGGCTTCAGTACCCTCCACACTTTGTGTAAAAGTTTTAGCTGCTGCAGGTTGTCTGAAATTTTTAGAATGTTCAGCCATTTTTCAGATCTGATATCTCACCTTCAGATCCACTTCAAATTGGTTATTTATCCATCCAAATCACCTCATCTAGTTTTATTTTGGTTTTCCTCTAGGGTCCACTCTGTTTCCCTCTAGAAGATAGCTTTTCGCCACCTTATTTACAACAATTTTTCCTCTGATTTTTTGTTGTTTTTATGCACCACTTTCTAGCAGATCTCACCTTTAGATCCCTGTCCCTCCCGACCTTAGATATATTGGCTATTTTGTTTTCTTTTGACTAGTTTTTTTCTCACCTACAGACTACTTGTTGAAAGCTCGCCTTCTTGGGTTTATATTATTTCATTATTAGCTGTTTATTTACTGTTATTTAAGTTTCATATACTGTTATCTACAGGTTTATTTACAGTTACACAACACACTTTTTCTTTTTCTCTACAAATTTCTGGGTTTAAAAATTAAAGTTTACACACTTTGCACACACACCCTAAGCGAAAAAGAGCTTCGTTAACACCTCCAAGAAAAGACTCTAAAACATTGAAATCAATTGATCCTGCACCTCTTTTCCCTTATTTCGACATTGTAATCAGTTGATCGTACACCTCCTTGCCCTTGTTGGTCTCTTTTTTCCCTTTGTGTCATGTTTGTGTCATTATCATTGCACCAAAAAGGCATTTATCTCGGAGACTTCTTGGCCTTCATCCTTAGTTTCCAGTAGGAAGAATTACTCCTCCGCATAGGATTCGAGTTATTCCTCCACCAAGTCCACACTCTGACTCTTCTTCTGGTTCATAGGGTTCTCCTTCTAATTCTGCCCCCAGTATTCCTCCTATCACCTTCACCATGTCTGGTTCAGGACCTAACGCTGGTGGTAGCCTCGGCCCTAATACTGGGAATACTACTAGTGGGACCGCAACAAGAACTATCCCAGCTTCTCCCTTGCTCCCCTATATGGCAGGCCTCAGTCTTCCCGATTTTTACTAGTTGATAAATGACCCTATACACCATGATTCTATTTGGCTTGCTATGCCGACCAAGCTCCCTTCCAAAATCCCCAATTTTGAACGCCTTGCTGGAGAAGATCCTACAAATCATGTTCGATCTTTCCACATGTGGTGTTCGTTTAACTCCATTACCTATGACTCTGTCCATCTTCGGTTGTTCCAACGTACGCTTACAGGAGAATATTCTAAGTGGTATGTTGATTAGGCCTCATCCTCTCACACCACCTTTACGACTCTTGCTCGGGTGTTTCTGTCTTATTTCCAGCTTCCCCTTAGTTATGACACTGGTACCGAACTTTTGAATTTTTTCCGTCAATCATTTGCGACCCACCTATCTGCTCATGTCTTGGAATGGTAGAGAAGAAAGAGCCTATGTCAAGCCCCTACCTTCGAAGACCGTGTCTACATGGATTGGTTCCTTATATCTCTCTTTCCTCATATCGGTAAAGATGTCGCATCGCATTTCTCTCAAAACGAAGAAGCCGCTCTCCAAATTGCATTAAAATATGACCTAATCTATGCTCAGTCGGGTTATGTTTATACCGTTCTACCTGATCTTCCTAGACCTGGTGGTGCCAATGCACTGGGGGCATCTCATGCCACAGAAGATATCGTTGGAGCTCTCTCTCATCCATACGCTTAGCCTCCCATGGGCAATGGTTTTCCTCAAGGGGTGTCAGCACCTCCTGCACTTATCCCCCTCCCGATAGTAGGTATCTAGAATACAACATGCCTCCTCCTTTTTCCCAACCTCCTATTTACCACAATGTTATCCAACCTCCTTATTATCTGTATCCATAGCCCGGTGCTCCATCTCCTCCAGCATTAGCACCTCCTCCTCCCTTCCCCTCTCAACCCCCGCAATAGCAACCAATGCCCCCTCAAGAGAAATTGTATGCATAGCAGGGTGCGACTAATCCTCCTCCTTCCAAAAATAAAAGGAGAGGCACTCAAAATAGATCTACTCCTGGTAATACTAGACCTAATCCTCAAAATAATGCTCCTAACACTACTAAAAAGCAACAAAGCACTTAGCCCAAGCAGGATAGGCATGTTCACACGAACAAGCCTTATTCTTGTTGTGGTGTTTATGGTCATTACACACATGATTGTCTTATTTTACCACAAATGAAGCAGATGTGGGAGTCTCAAGTAAGATTGCGAGGACAACAAGCCTCCCCTTTCGTCCCTCCTAGTGCTGCGCCTAGTCAGCCGGCTGTGTTTTCTAATTCTTTCCCTCAGCAAGGATTTGTGGCTAACCAACCACCTGAAGGTTAGGTGGCCACTCAACCTCTTCCATATAGTACCTCCGATTACTAGATTCTCATGATGAATTTTTATCAACCTCTAACCGTAGACATCAATCTTCAGACTTGGTCCCGTCAGTACAACAAGCCTCTTGCTACGTCTATCCTCGAGCCACCTCCTTTGGTCTCTACAGAGCCTCTTTCGACACCTAATGGTCCCTTACAGATCCTTCAGCCTAAGGCAGAGGTTCATACCAAGATCCCTAAGGGATTGCTACACTGAAATGCAGCTTCTGGCAAAGCTTCCCATTCATATAATATAGTAGATGATTTGGTGCAATATCCTGCTGCCATTTCAAAGTTCGAACTCCTCCAGTCGTGCCCTTCACAAAAAAAAGCTCTAATATATGCCTTGGGCATTGTATATCCTTTTGATGATCGATTGATCGTATTTTATGTTTACTGGTTAGAACATCCTCCTCTCCCTGCTTCTGTCGCCTTCCAAATCCCAGTCAAGATCCGAAACGCCAATGTTTCCCAGTGCATTATTGATGAGGGGGCATCCACCTATGTGATTTCCGCTTTAGTTTGGAAGCAACTTGGATCACCTGAGTTGGTTCCTTCCACAATCACTCTCCGAGCATGGGTTGTCCAAGCCTCCGAGCCCATTGGCGTATTCCAAAATTTTCCTATTACTCTTGCGGGAAAGACTGTTTTCGTTGACATAGAAGTCATTGATGGCCCCTTATATTACAAAATTATATTGGGTCGTAGCTTCACCTATGCGATGTATACTGTCCCATCTGTGGTTCACCACAAGATGTCCTTCCCTCATAATGGAAAGATAGTCACCATTGACCAGTTGACATATTACAAACCGAAGTCTCAGACCTCCCCTGAGTCCATCATCTCTTCGGTGGCCAATAATCAAACCGTCGATCCTTTAACCAGTGCCTCACCCGGAGACTAAAAATACTCCTCATTTCTTGGTACATTCCCTATTCTTCCTCCTCCTATCTCTGATCCTAGCTCATCAAATGTTTGCATGCTGCAATCGTCTCGGGTTGCCCTCAAGTGGTGTGCTTCGGCTAGTCAGCAGCCTCCTTGCCCTCTGCAGCCTGCTCCTAGCCCTTCGATTTATCTTTCAGGACCTTCGCCTCCTATCCCTTCACCTAAAATTGGTATACATGAGCCTCTTTACCCTCTTGGAATGGTTCCTATAGGCCTTAACCATCTTGGAGTCGTCCCCCCTGGCCATTACCCTTCTGGTCAGATACCGTTCCTATCTCCCCCCCAGGAGTGTACACTGTACTTGTCATGGCTACCCTATCTCTCCCTAATATAACCCTTGGGATTCCCGTCTGGTACCTTGATCCTCCAGCCGCTACCTCGCCTGGTCAACCCAAACCTTATCTTGCTTTAACCTCGGTCCAACCGGTCCCCATGACTTATCTCACTGCTCCAGTGCCTCAACCACCTCAATAGGAACCACCTCTTGTTGCGACCGCTTCAGGTAATAAGGGAAAATCTCGAAAAGAGGCAACCAAATACAAATCCACCCTGATAAACCTTGCCCCTCCTCGACTGCCAGAACGCACTATCCAATGTGCTTTGTGTGATGTTGTCGGTCATGCCACTCATACTTGTCCGGAGTTGCCTCAGCTCAAGTCCATGGTCAATGAGACGTTTATGGAGTTTGATATCCCTGAGGTCTACGTAACTATACCCGATTCCATCCCGAAACTCAAAACCTTGTGCACCAATCACCCTTGTGCTTTGTGCAACTTCCATGGCCATTACACTCACCTCTGTCCCTGCCTTGAAAAGTATCGTTCCTCTTTGGAATATTTCCACCAATTCGAGGCCAAGCATGACAATTTCACCTCTCACTTGTTTGTGAGTTCTGCTCTGGCAGAACCAGGGGATCTGCCTGCTCCTATTGACATTCCCCTCCCAATGTTGACATGATGGAGCCTTCGGCCACCATTTTCTACCTATCATCATCCATGAGACCCTTGGTGGAAGTCCCCTTGGATACTTCCCCTGATGTTTCGCTTAACCTCACTTCAGCAATCACCCTGGGCTCAACATCGGTAGATCCCTTATCTACTTACTCTTCTGTCATCCCCCATGAGCTTGCGCATGTGAGCCTTAATTGACATGATGATGAGTTAGGTAGCTCTACCGCGTCAGATGGTATCTCTTCCTCCAGTCACCCCATCTTCCATTCAGATGAAGACATTATGGAAGCCATGACCAACCCTAACTTTTTTTGGGATGATATGCACCACCTTGCGTACTTCCTCCCACAGCAGTCCCATGACCAATATGTTGTGGAAACTAAAGACTTCATTCCAGATGAAGTTGATTGGTTTAGAAATCCCATCCCTGAACCAGATGCTTTCAAGAAGGAAATATGGCCAATATCTCTCCTAACATTAAAATTGACATTTCTAACACACCAGGGGTAGAAGAAAATATCACCTTGGGTGCCCATTGCACCACAGAAGAGGTTGAGGTTTACACCAAGCTATTCAAAAAATTTCATGATGTTTTCACCTGGTCCTATTCAGAAATGCCCGAACTTGATCCTGCCATTGTTGAACACCATATCGATACATGGTTGGATGCCAATCCTGTCCGTCAGAAGTTGAGACCCATTAATCCTTCCAGACGAGAAGTTGTCAAAGTCGAAATTGATAAGCTAAAGAAGGCTGGTTTTATCTATCCTATCGAATACACAACTTGGGTGTCCAATCTGGTTCCCGTTCTCAAGAAACAACACACCATCCATGTTTGCACTGACTTTCACGATCTGAAGAAAGCCTGTCCCAAAAAAAACTTCCCCACAGCATTCATTAATCAAATCGTTGATGAGTGTGCGGGGAACAAGGTTCTATCCTTTATGGATGGTTTCTCCGGGTACAACCAAATTGTTATATGTCATGCTAATCAACTTAAGACCACGTTCATTAATCCGTGGGGAACCTTTTCCTATCGAGTCATGTCGTTCGGCCTTAAAAACATCGGAGTCACTTTTCAGCAGGCTATGTCTTACTATTTCCATGACCTGGCTCATATTATCCTTTCTTATTTATATGACCTCACTGCACGTTCTAAACATCGGGCACAACACCTCCACGATCTGCATACCGTATTTCTTCGATGTCGCATGTATAATATCCACCTCAACCCAGTGAAGTGTGCCTTTTGTGTCCCTATCAGCCATATTTTAGGGTTCATTGTGTCTAAATATGGTATCACACTTAACCCATTGAAATTTGAAGCCATCCTTGAGCTTCCTATCCTTCGTACTTTATTCCAATTACAAAGCCTCCAAGTCAACGCTAATTTCCTTCACCAGTTCGTACCTGACTATGCCACCACAGTGCATGGGTTCCTTAGACTCCTCCACTCTAACATCCCTTTTGTGTGGGATGCCTATGCTCAAGGGTATTTTTATGCCCTGAAGCATTCTGTCATGTCTGCTCCCTTGATCCATCCCCCTAAATTTGATATGGATTTCATCCTGTATATCTCCGCTTCCACCTACTCAATCGTTGGATTCCTCATTCAGGAAGATGACAATGGAATTGAGCATGTTATCTATTATGTCAGTAAGAACCTGGTAGGACCTCCTCTATGGCCGTGACTAATTCCAACCCTATGGCCTTCCTATTGAGTCACCTAATCATCAATAGGAAGTACGTCCATTGGATCATCATCCTCTAGGAATTCGATCTTAAATTTGTCACACCAAAGAGTAAGAAAGGTTTAGCCCTCGTTGAACTCATTTCCAAACTACCTACTAGTACGCAGGATCCTCCAGTTAATGATAATTTCCCCGATGAACATTTGTTTTCCATTACCACCGATGATCCTTGGTACGGTGACATCCTTACTTATTTGTGAACCCAAAATTTTGCCCTCCATCTTAACCGTGATGCTCGACGATGTATCCGACACCAAGCCCCACGCTACCTTCTTATCAATGATGACCTTTATCGTCGCAGTGTAACTCTGTCCTTTTTCGTTGTCTCACACACATTGAAGTAGAACAAGTCCTCAATGCCTGTCATAGCGGCGCTTGTGGTGGCCACCTCTCCTGTCTAGCCACTGCCTAGAAAATCATGCGTGCTGGGTACTTTTGGCCTTCTCTCTTCGGTGATTGCATTGAGGCAGTCAAACACTGTTCCAATTGCCAGCATTTTTCCCATAAGGCAAGAGCCCCTCCAGCTCCCCTCCATCCTGTCATCTCAGCTGGTCCTTTTTGTAAGTGGGCCATAGACTTTATGGAGTGTCGATCATCGTCTGCTGGTAACCACAAGTATATCATCGTGGTGGTTGACTATTTCACCAAATTGGCTGAGGCCATGCCAACATTTAACAACATGGCAACTACCGCAGCCCTCTTTTTATTTAACTATGTGATCGCTCGATTCAGAGTTCCGAAACAATTGGTCTCTGACCATGGTCGACATTTTGGAGATGAGATATTGCATGAGCTATCCTCACTGTTGGGCTTTGAGCACCAATATTCCTCCTCCTATTACCCCCAAGGTAATGGCCAAGTTGAAACAGTTAATAAAATCCTTAAAACCATGCTTCAACAGACGGTGGATAACCACAAAACCAACTGACACCTTATTCTCTTCCCTACTTTGTGGGGCTATAGAACTTCTGTTAAAACTGCCACCAGGTTTACTCCTTTCCACCTTGTTTTTGGAATCCCTTCCCTTCATCTAGCCGTCGAACTTCTCCCTGACACCCAACCTTTAGAAAAATGACTTATCATGCTTGAGTGTGCTTCTGAAGACCGTCGTGTTTCATTGCAAACCATTAAGGCAGCTAAGAAATGCACCAAAGCTCAGTATGACCAGAAAGTCCACCCTCGTACTTTTCACGAAGGTGATCTTGTTTTGGTGTATGACTAGGCCCATGATGTCCTCGGTCATGAGAAGTTTGAATCATTATTGCTAGGACCTTACATCATCAATAAGGATTTAGGTAAGGGGGCATATCTCCTAGAGGATTTCGAAGGCGATTCCCTTCCCAATCCTCATAATGCACTCTATCTTAAGAAATATTACCCTTAGCATTTCCTTCTGGAAATGCATGTTTTATTTTCTTTAAGTAGCCAACTCATGATTTTGTGATTTGGTACTTCACCAAGACACATTTTTTCCACGAAGAATCACTTCACAACTCCCCAAAATCAAATTTATTTACTTGCAGCACTTGTACTTGGGGCACCACTTTGCCTTCACACTTGTCCATGCTCATGTCAATTTTCACCGTGAGTAACCATTATGTACTCATGTTTTTATGGTCCCCATTGGACCTTTTCTGTGTGGCAGTATCATCAAGTCACCCTTTTTTTAGAGCATTCGAGTTGAGTCATCATCATGTTCATGGAGTCTATCCCGAGTCCCTTTGTGTCCTGCTATAGTCCTCCATCGTTCATTACCTAGTTTCTCTCTTGTGTCGCACATTATGGCCTTTAGTCCTACTGTCCCCTATCCCTCATGATATCATGTCAGTCACTGCCAGGTCATCCATGCCCTTTATGCTCTAACAAGAGAATTCGTCCATCTGCCACTCAGTACCCCCCATTTCATCATAATCATCCCTGGTGTCAGTCTGTCAGTCGCTCTACTATTTTCTCTTGTGCCTTACTTTAGGATCCCTTATTGCCTCACCTATGGCAGACCCCCTTCTATCGACATCATATCATTCATTTCAGAAGACAGGACTAGAGGGCGGTGTACCTTGGTTCCAGCTTCTAGTCTTGTTCAATGCCTCAGATCACACAAAGGGACACCTTTTCCCTTTGACTTGATTATTTCTCAGCTCCAGTTCCTTTCAGCATGATCGAAATCTGTATACTTGATGGTTCAGTGATGCAGCAGATAATACCGATGATTCCTGAGTGTGTATGAGATGTTTCAGCCCTCATGTGGGGGTGGCCCTACAGGTAGCCCCCCACATGCTCAGATGACCTCTCCATTACAGCCTTTGATGTAGCTCCATATATTTGATGATGTCGGTCTCAGTTGCTTGCAATGCATTTTTGTTTTCGTGTATTAGTCAGATTTTCAGAGCCCTTTCATATTTACAGGGGCATTTGTGTTGTATTTGTATCTCTTGTACTCAGATATTATTGTATAAGGCCTGGTTGTTATCCCAGGCATAGTATGTATGTGGGATTCATTATCCTGTTTTTTCCTGGCTCATGTTTATGCCAGCATGTACTATATTGTTCAGTCCCTTAATCACTAGATGCACTATTCTTTGTACTTTGTCTCGATGGGCTTAGGTATGCCTCCCCTGCCGCCTCTAGCATAGCTACTCACTCATAAAAGAGACTTGTCACACCTGTAAGTCTTGCCTCCTCAGGGTCTAGTCCTTTAGTGCTTTGGTCTACCTTATATTTCTCTCTCTTTGACTTCCCCTTCAGTGTCTAGTGATTGAGTTCTTACAATGTACTTCAGTCATACGATTAGCTCCTAATGCTCACATGCTGGGGGGGAATTTGTTACACCATTTTTTGGTCATCTAACATGTTACTATTAGATGGACCTAAGTACACCATGTAAGACCAATTTTACCAAGTAAAATTTCTTTCACTATGAAAAATAACTTAGTAAAACACCTTTATTAAGTTGTTTATGGTCTAAATAGGAAACCCCATGAGGAAATATTAAATAAATCAACATTTTTTTGATTTTCCTCAAGGAATAATTAGTTAATAGAAGTTTAATTAATATTCCTGGTCATATTTAGCCCAAAACAGGAAAATTAATTAGACAAATTATTATTTATCTTATTATTTTCTAGGAATATTTATTTAAACTTTATTTAAATAATATTGTTTGTTAAATTTGACTAAATCACTCATAAATAGTTAAATAAATCATTATTTATTTAATTATTACTCAACCACATCCTTAAAATGGTAAATAAATCATTTGTCTATTTATTATTTACAAATAAAGGGATTTGACCCAACTCAAATTCCTTTTCCCTCCAACAAAAATAATAAAATATTCCATAAAAGTTGGATCTTGATTTGGTTAATAATATTTTAATTATGCACCAATATCTAGACTAACTCAATATTTTGTTATAAATAGAAGGGTTTTTCCATTCATTCATCGCCTTTTTTTGCCTAAAGATCACTCTGGATCTATACTTCTGGTCTGACTTTGATCCACCATCATTGTCATATTTTTCTATCTTTTTTCTTGTGAGCTCCCTTTGAGTTCCATTTTCTGTCTGGGTTTTCTACACCATCAAGAAAGAGGAGTTTTATATCTGAAGTGCTGCGGACTTATAAGAACCCATCCCATTGAGGAGAACTGGTAACATCCTTCTATGTTTTCTTCCTAGGTGCCCTTAATATAAAATTCATTCAAGATATTCTTGTCTTGTCTATTGGATGCATGGAGTAAATCTCGTTTTTATTTACTACTTAATGTATTTTGATGCATAGATCTAGATTTTTATAGCATTTATCTTGGTCACCTAATTGCAGATCTGAAGATATTGGCAGCCATCTTTATTGTTAGGGTTGTTTATTATGCACAGCTAAAGTGGTATTTTTTCATACACTTGCAATTAAGATTCATACTAACACCTATCATGTTCCAGCCATATTCTAACGAATTTTACAATTAGAATGTACATTTTTATTTGGCTAAATATGGAAAAGAAAGTTATGTTGCATATACTCTATGTTGTAAGAAATGAAAATTAACACATGAACATATCAATATCCAACTAACTTGATTAAATTTAACTATTGATACCTAGTTATCCATCCAGATAAAAAATTTAGTCCACTTTTTGTTTTGTAACATGTCATTTTCGATGTTTTTTGGATGACGATCATATTTGTCCTCATGTCAAAACATGGCACATGGACTTGTTAAACTAATCAATATACAATTTTTTACATTTTTCTAGGAAATAAAAAATATATATATCATTCCACATATGAAATATACTTACAAACTTACAAATCAAGCTCTGTAGACCTTTTTAGCCACTGTGATGTGTGTCACTTAATTTTGCAAGCCTAGATTTGGAGGCCTTGTCGTGAAACATATACTAATTTAATTTAACTATGCACAAATAAAAAATAAAAATATATATAATCTTATGAGAAAATTCAAATAGATGGGTACTCTCTTCATTAGACTTCCTTCCTTCATCCAGCTTCTCATATATTTTTACAAATTATTTCCATATTTTTATACATACATCAAGTGGCCTTCTTTTGACCCTTTACTCGTGCAAGAGATTTTTAATCTTATCTCTTTAATTGCACCTAAATCTCTTACAATTTTGAGATATCTATAGTTTAACCTTTTTTACATACCAACCTACACCAAATTCAATCTCCATGGTAGAAATTATTGTTTTCTGTAGGTGCAATGGTATCTTTGAGAATGGAAAATGGAGATGGTATTTGAACAATTGAAGGAATTATTCCTTAAACCTATTCACAAAAACGTTCCCAAAATTTGATCTACATATTTTGCCTAAAACCATGTCATATTCTATCCTTGTATTATAGCTACCAATGTAAGATTCATAGTCTGGCATGGTATAAGAAGAGATTTGTGTCCCAAGGGTGGATTGGGTATTTGATTTCTTTGTTTCCTATTCCAAATTCTTAGTAGTAATGCGTAATTATTTTGAGTCCTTGATCTTTTTATTGATGTAGGAGTGGTTTGGGAATCAATTGATTCCCTTTCAGCCAGTTGACGTGCTTGCAATGTTTCAGTGGTTTTAGTTGATCTCTTTTCTATGTATCTAGCAATAACTTTCAAGTCCACATCATCAAGTTTTTTAATTTCCTCCATCCCCAATATCGAAGCCAATGCTTCTTTGTCCTGGTCAGTCTCATGTCCCTAGATACATAAAATATATTTTATTTTTAAATTTTGGAAAAAAAAAAATCAAAGAAAGAATTTAAATAATTACATATATATAATTTCACAATAACTAACCTCATTCTTTTCATTGTCTGATTTATTCCCTCTGCTCAAAATTTAAGGTTGGACTAGCAAATCCTTCCATGGAGGGAAGCCAAGGAAAATAGCATGCAAGGAAGGAGATCACAATGTGCAAAGGGAAAAAATTCAATCCAAGGCAAGACATTTGGCCATCACATACACACATTTTTCCTAAATTTTCAGCAAACCTTTATGATAATCAAACAATTATGCACCAATACATGAATAAATATTCTTCAATTTAACCTTAAAACCACCCTTTGTTCACGGAACCAACAATTCCTTACTCTACAAGTCCGATTTTTGGACCAGAAAGGGATAAAATTAAATATCTTATGTAAGCTCCATTTGAATCCTTAAGATCCTTTAAAATCCATTGAACATCATCAAAACCTATCAATGTTTTTGCAATATTCAAATTGCCACCACGAATCCAAGCAAAATAAGGCAATATTGAAACTATCCATCTGAAACATAATGGGTGTACATCAAAACTCCTAAATCAAGACCCAAGTAGGGGCATAGGAGCATATTCTTTTATTTCCTGATTTGTACCTATCAATAGTGAAAAAAATTCTCAGAGCAGAAGAAAAGAGTATGTTTGTTTTTTAGTTCAATATTTGGTGGGTATTTAATTTTGAAATTTTGGCCTGTGGAAATTTTAAAATTCTGACTTGCCCATCGCTAAAAATATTGATTCTCCTACCATTGACTTTAACATCAATTCAGGTGAAATAATGTGATCATGTTGGGGCATCAAAGTCAACACAAATGGTGCCTAGTCTAGCACAATCAAATTATTTTTTCCATAAAAAATCAGACATGTTACAAGAATATAACATTATTCTCAAATAAAATTAAAGATTAATCGAATGCATTTAGTAGAATAACCATAATTTCTATAATCTTCTACATTCACTATATATTAATTTAATTAGCTCTAAAATGAATTCATAGACTAAGTTATAAAGGAGGAATGAAAATTGATATACATACTAAAGGGTAAAATGTGTTACATGGGGAAAAAATGTTAATCTCAATTAATATTTATGTTGCAAGGACAAATAATACTATTCAAAATATAGTATACCAATAATTATGCCCCTACACTTATTGTTTTCATTTATGATAATTGAATTTGATTGATGTACTAAAAATTATTGTCATTATTGTATATTACTTGATCCAAAGGAGGCCATGGACATAGGATGTTGACGGTGTAGAACTATTAAATTTCAAAGAGGGAATTGGGTCGAAGAATATATGACAATGGAATCTGCAAATACAATATAGTTAAGAAGACAAAGCAACCTCAACCTAAGGAAGAAGGCCTTTATGATTTCACCAATACTACAACATAGAGGAGAGAGGCCTTTCAAGTCAAACTTATTGGTTGAAAATGCACACGAATGGTGATTAAATTTGATTCTATGATCAAGGGAATATTTGAAAATGAGGGTGGCCATGTGGTATAGGGATGTTAGATACTTTTCTTATGGAAATTTTGGCTGGATGTATATACCTAAGGTCATAAAATTATTTTTATTTTTCAACTCCAAATTAACATGATATCAATATGTCAAATATACGACTAAAGTGAAGTTTTTTTTTTCATATCATATTCATAGAAATTATATAATTTATGTACTAAACATTATTAACACAATTACCAACCAAACGGTAAATGTACTGAATTCTCACCTTTTAGAGGTAGAAAAAAATCATTTGATTTTGAGAAGTGTTAACTCAGAATACACATTTTATTTTTCGAGCATATTTTTGACATTATAAATTTTCTTATGTATCAAGTATAAACATTTTTTTTTAAATGTTAGTGATTTTCATGTTGATTTCCAAAAGTGTTGATGTAGCATCAACCCCTTTTTTTGGGAAGCTTACTTTTGACACTATAAATTTTCTAATGCATTAAGTGCGGATACATTTTTTTAAATTTAATAATTTTTTAAGTAGTCGTCTTCTTCTTCTTCCCTGAGATATTTATTTTTAAGTGTTTTTCAGGTTTGTCTTTTTTTGTTTTTCTTTTCAATTTTTTTGCAATGAAATTTTCAATTTTTTGCATAATTTAAAAAAAAAAAGTCAATATTTTAAAGTTGAGATTTCCTATATATTTATGTATCGTTAATTAATATTTCAATGTACATAAAATCATTGTCACTAAAAAAACAATAATTTTAAACATTTGACAAAAAAATACACATTTTGAATATATATATATATATATATATATATATATATATATATATATATATATATATATATATATATATATATATATATATATATATATATATATAATTTTAAAAAATACACATTTTGAGACTTTTTTCGCTGAAAATGACATGTCAAATTAATGTTATTTATGGAAAAAAATTTACAAATATTTTATTTTAAATAACAATTTTATGAATTCATGTCAAAAATTAATAAAATTCACAATTTAAAAAATAATAATAATAATGATTCACATAAAAATTAAAGTGAAAATCAGATAATACAAATATTAAACATATAACAACAATAATTGAATACTTATTCTTCTCATAAAATCTCAAAGTCAAAACATTACAAGTATAAGATTTGAATAATTCTCAAAATTGAGCTTGATTTGCAAGCATAAATTAAATTTAATCAACAATATCATTTAATTCATGTCCATTATCTTCAAGAGTTTCATTCATATCTTCTTCCATAGTATTTTGTGCTTCAGTTTTGTCATTTTCCTCTTCTGACGGATCTTTGATTTCTGCAAGTCTCCCAAAGTATCCCTATCCAATAATTCCATTTAACAGTGGTTGAGGTACCCTTTCCTTTTTTCCCAAACGTGCTCCAATAAATCCTCTTTCCTCAAACCAACTTCTTTCATTCCATATAGAAGAAATTGAATAGCACCAACATAGATCCATCTTAAGTACGGATCTAACATGAGCCAAGAGGGGTCAAATTTATTCAAGCGAAAACTTATTTAGAGTGAAAAATACAATCTGTTATTTGTCATTGTTTAGATTGTATTTGTGAATGCTAAATAAAGTATATATGACCAAATAAAAGTTTTAACCATAAAAATTTAAAATTTTCATTATAAATGTCACATAATTGAGATTAAAATATCTTACATAACATATACATGAGACATCTTATCATGCATATTGAAATGGTATTTTATTATTAATATATTTTAAAGTATATGTGAATATTAATTCGTATTAAATATTTTAATGATAACTCACATTGAATATTTTTTTATATACAACATTAAAATATTTTATTTTAACATTTTTTAATATATATATATATATATATAATAAGTTGATATTGACATAAATTAGTTAATATATATCTTCAACTAATTTATTTAAATTTATTGTTGAAATATTTTTGAAAAGTATAATATTTAAACATTTTACTCACACATTTTTTTTACTTTTAATTAATTTACAACATATTCATTTTTTTTATTATACCCAATATTATTTTTCTATTTATAACATAATCTTGTTTTTCTTTTTAATTTAAAGGGGAACGGATGGATGGACAAACCTACACATCCCCTCATACTGGGCTATGGAATGAGCCTCTTGGCTCAATTAATTCTTTGCTGAATAAAATTGCATTGTAGTGTTGTTTTATCAATGATTATGCATTTTCTTCTTTTTTGTAGGTAACATGCTAGTGTTGTCCCTAATCATCAAGTATAAAATAAATTATTATGTAAATTAGTATAAACACATAACAATTAAAAAAGGAATATTGAAATTCAATTTTATATAATAAAACTTACCTAGACCTAAAAATGAATCAAAAACTCAATCTCCTTCATTTGAACATAAATATATAAGATAGTTAATAAATATTTGTGGTTTATGATAAATTTTAACTCACTCTCCTTTTGCATCTTTATCTTTATAATTTTTTTTTTTACATCAACATCATGAACTAGTACTTGGCTATGACTCTTTCCATCCACTACATTCAAAATAATAGGCTTATAAATAGAAAATTTTGTCCAAGGTGAAACATGAATGAACTCACAATCACTTATAATTGGTTGATTTCCGCCAATAAGATTTTACTTTTTCCTGTAACATGAAATAGTAAAAGTTCAATTAAATTGTACACAAATAATTTTTTAACAATATTTAAAAATACCTTTTCAATGTCTTACCATGTAGGTTTCATCCTTGAGTTTGTTTTTCCCTTAAATCTAGATGATAAAATTGCAAATTTTGTGTCTAACTAAAATGTCACAAATCTCCGAAGTGGTGATGTTGTGACTTCTTGAAATCCTGTAATCACTTTATTAAAATCTTGTTAACTATAAGGCCCACTATCATGTGAAATTTTTTGGAAATTGAAACCATGAGGAATATCTGCAATAACTAGGGAATATTTCCTTTTAGGTATGATATTTTCAACGTATTCACAATTGTTACAATGAATTATTAACGCAAGTGTACGAAAAGAGATCACTTTATCTGCACATGAAAAATGGCCCTGCCAACAAAGATGGTTTTCTAACTTCTTCAGATCTGCAATAGATAGTCGAAAAAATGCAAAAAAAACTGAGATCTATGCAAATAAAGTAGCTAAAGAGAAAAATTAAATAAGATTTTCTCCAAAATATCCAATGGAAAAGACAAGAATAATAAAGAATTTTTTGTATTATATTAACACTTGGGAAGGGAAATAAGAATGATGTTACCAGTCCCCCTCAATGGGATGGGTTCTTGGCTATCCTCAAACACTTCTTCTTCATATTTTCTCTCTCAATGGTGTAGAATACCCAAGACGTGTAGAACTCAAAGGGAGCGCAATAAGAAAAAAAAGAAAATAAAAGTAATCAAAGTGTGAAAATGATAAGAGGAACAAAGTCCGACTATGATAAAAGGATCAAAGGTAAAAAGTGAATGGAAAACCCTCCTATTTATAACAAAATGTTGATTTATCCTTGATAATGGTCCATAATAAAATATTATTAACTAAAATCTAGATCTAACTACTTTGAATATTTTATTATATTTTGTTGGAGGGAAAAGGAATTTAAATTGGTTAAATCCCTTTATTTAGAAACAATAAACAAATAAAACATTTATTTATCATTTCAAGGATGGGATCAAGGAATAATTTAACAAATAATGATTTATTTTACTATTCCTAAATGATTTAGTCAAATTTAACAAGGAATATTAATTAAATAATGATTTAATTAATTATTCCTAGAGAATAATAAGATAAAAAATGATTTATCTAATTATTTCTCATTAATTAGGTTAAATATGACCAGGAATGTTATTAAACGAAGGTTTAATTAATTACTCCTAGAGTAAAATCAAATAAATAAAGATTTATTTAATTATTCCTCATGGGGTTTTCCATTTGGACTAGAAATAATTTAATAAACCATAGTTTATTAAGTTATTTCTTATATTGAAAGAAATCTTACTATGGTAAAATTGGTCATACATGGTGTATTTTGATCCATCTAATTGTAAATGGTTAGATGACCAAAATTTGGTGTAATATATTTCCCCTCAATGTGCGAGCATTAGGAGCTAATCGTATGACCGAAGTACGTTGTAAGAACATAATCACTAGACACCGAAGGGGACTCATAAAGAGAGAGATACATAATCAAAGTGAAGCACGGGAGGATGATAACCCTGAGGGGGCGAGACCGACAAAGGTAAGTCTCCTTTAATTTTTGGGTACCTATTCTCAGTGAGGTGGGGGAGGCATACCTATGCCCGCCGAGATGAAAAAGTACAAAGAATAATGGTTCACCGAGTAAAATGAGATTGAGATATAAAGTACATTATATACTAGCGTAAACATGGGCAAAAAAAAAATATAATGGATCTGACATACATACTGAACCTGGGACAACAACCAGGAATGAATACAATAATATCTAAGTACATGAGATATAATAACAACCAGAGAAGCCCTGATAAACAAGAAAGGGCTCTAAAAATATAAATGGATCATCTAAGTGATACATGCATGCTATAGGCATTGCACGTGGCTGGGGCTAAACCTGTCAAATATGCAGAGCTACATCTGAGGTTGTAGAGAATGAGGTCATCTGGGCATGTGGGGAGCTACGTGAAGTGCCACCCCCTCATGAGGTCTGAAACAGCTCACACACATCCAAGAATCACTAGATCATTCAGTTGGATCACCGAACTATCAAGTATATGAATCTCAATCATGTTGAAGTGGAGCAGATGAGAAACAATCAATTCAAAGGGTAATAAGGAGTCCCTTTTCTTGATCCGAGGCACCGAACAATGATGGAAGCTGGAACCAAGATACATCGTCATCTAGATTTTCCTTCTGGAATGAATGTGTTGATGTCGACAGAAGGAGGTCTACTATAGTTGAGGCAATGAGGATCTTAAACTAAGGCATGAGGGATCATAGTAGAGCGAATTATGGACTGAAACAAGGGATGATGATGAAATGGGGGATACTGAGTAGAAAAATGATGACTTCCCTTGTCAGAGTATAAAAATAATTGATGACCTAGCAGCAACTGACTCGACTCTTGAGGGGATGGGGGATAGTGGGACTAGAGGCGAAAATGGGCTACACGAGAGAGGGAAAAGGCATAAATGGATGGGATACTATAGTAGGAGGCAAAGGGACTTGGGCCAGACTCCATGAATGAGATCATGACTCAACTCGAATGCTCCGAACAAGGGCAACTCGATGATGTTGCCACACAGAATAGGCCCGATGAGGACCATAAAGGCAAGAGAAAATATGGTTACTCATGAATAAAATCGACATGAGCATCAACAACTATGAAGGCTAAGTGGTGACCCAAGTACAAGTGGCACAAGTGCAGAAATTTGATTTGAGAGGGGGCGAAGTGACCCTTCGTGAAAAAAAGGCTTCCAGATGAAGTATCAATTGACTGAAAATGAATTAATACCCGTTTTAGAGCTTCATGTCAGCTTTCCAATAGTGCTGACGGTTTGGAAAATGGAGCTACAGTTTGGGCACAATTGGAGAAAGAAAAATTAAGGTTTCTCTTTTAATAGGGTGATTTCCCTCCAATTTGATTAATTTACAAGTGTAGTTATGGTAAATGTGAAGAGGAGGAAAAGGCCCTATATCTTGCATCATTTGTAGCGGACAAACCGACCATCAAAATAGAGATCTGTTAGTTGCAGGTAGGTGGCCTAACCATACTCTTCAATTTCAGCAGTTTAGAAGTTTTGATTAGGTGCCCAGAGCCTGAGAACAACATTTTTCCCCTCCTCACGGTCGTTTTGCACCTTTTGGGGCCTTTTCTTCGACTTGTGTAGCAGGTTTAAGAGGAAAAGCTATGACCTCGCAGGTACAAGGTTGAAAAATGTGCGAGCTGCCAAAAGTTGGTTTTTGTCTTATTTTTGGCTGGGAACTATGTCTTGATGTTTTTTAGGCAGTTTTTCCTTCCTCTAACTGACAAATTATTGTTTTTTTGCATGTATGGCAGAGTTAAATATCAACTGGAGAGAGAGATATCTCGAGGCACTCTGTTCTGAGATCTTGGGGGATCAGGGTGTACGAGGCGCACTGGAAAGATATGGGGTACTCAAGTTGGTTGAGAACCGCTTGGTGAGGGCAAGAGAGCCCTTGTTAGGCAGGATAGTCAGCTATTGCAACCTGGACCTAGAGGTATTTATAGTTCATGGGCACCTGATCGAGCTGAATATTCATGACATTTATTTCCTAACCGGTCTCCCACCATTAGGGATGGTGGGAAACATCCAGACAGTATTACCACGGGGGCAGAATATCTCTGAGTTTTTGGACCGTCGTTGTCAACCATATGTTTGTGTCAAGGGCACAACTATACCAATCATAGACCTAGAGAGACTAGAGACTCGAGCATCCAGGCCTTCCACCACATCACCAGAGGGCAGATGATGCTTGTTGAGAGTGAGTTGAGCGGGACCTACTATGGGTGGGCACAGATGATGTTGTTGTCATTGAAACGATATTTGTCGCTATGCAAGTGACAAATGAACCATGAATGTGCTTTTGGGATAGTGTTGTGCTCATTCTTATTCAAGAAAATCCCCACACTTTGACCTCATGTGCAGACCTAGGATGGGGGCCCACGAGAGCCCAAGATGCACCACTAGGGGAGGCTAATGAGGAGAGGAGGAGGTGGGGGAGTCAGGTGGGTGTTCCAACCTCAATTATTTGCACATTAGGACCAAATACTACTATACATAGAGGAATATCCATGCAGTGGGATGAACTATCAGGGGGACCCCGACTTTCCACTTCCGCCCGGCCGTGCATGGGGACCAAATTGCAAGTGAGAATTTTTTATATTTCATGATGCATTTAAAGTTTTAGAATGATGTATATGGTACTGACTCGTTAGTTTTGGTATGAATATATAGCACCGGTGGGACCAACCGGGTATATGGGATGACCCTCAGCACCAAGGGCTGCAGAGTCTAGTACAACTAGAGGAGTTGATAGAGCATATTTAAAGGCACTATTGGAGGATTTCTACTATAGATGCGATGTGTTGATGACCGAGGTATCAGAGCGTGGCTATCAAGATCTAGATGAATGATACATTAAGGCATGTGTTGGTCTACACTCAAAGTGGCGAGGGGTCATGCGACACATGGCAGTGGTCGGACAGGGTATGCGGGATCTGTGGGCTGTAAGAGCCGACCCATTGGCTCAAGACCCTTGAGATAGTGATTTGATGTAGGGGCATGAGGTGCCGCTAGTTTTTATTTCTGTAAGATTCTATGGACATGTGAAATGTATTAGAGTAGAGGACTTTAAAACGTTTATGATTTTGTGGAAACATATTTTGGGTATGCATCTTTTATATATGATGAGAATGTGGCTCGCCTTTTGTTTATTGTTATTATCTTGTGTTAAATTCATGTGATAAGCGCCAATCTATAATATTTTTTTCAATGATATTTACATAGTGATTTTGCGCTCTAGGTACATGACTAAAAGTAATGGTTTTAAATTCACGCATTAAGAGTTTCACTCATAAATATCTTCTAAAAATGATAGGTTTATGCACATGATAAATGCCATTCAATTGTCTGACAAGAAGAAAAGAATCTAAATGAAAATTAAGATGAAGGATGTGATGGTCAAGGGAATCAACTAACAAACCTATCAATGCATCATATTCGGCCTGATTATTGGTGGAAAATAAAATACATACATCATTGGAAAGGACTAATGAATGTATGGGGGTAAAAATGGCCCACACTGCCAAGGCTAGATTCCATGAGTAGCGACTTGCACCGTCAACATAGTTGATGTAGGGTGTGGATGAAGGATCCATCTGAAAGGTGTCATAATACAATAAAGTAGAATATGATGGACAATGAAAGAACTTGAATGCATGGCAGAAATAAAACACTCATGGGGGATGTTATGGGTGAAATTTCTATGCCCCTTACACTTGTTAAAGATATGGTCAATAGATGGTGTAGGGAAGATATCGTGGGAACAAGATTTATTCAAGTCACGAAAGTCCATACAGACATGAATGGTGCCTGTTTTATTGAGAATGGGATAGGAACAACCATCATGATTGAGCTTATTGATTGGGTTTTTTAGAGCCTCTCATCGAGAAATGTGTCTCAAATTTTGACGGACAGGGTAGGTATCGAGACATGTGTCTATATGGTGGTCAACAGTGGCTAGATCATGTCCAGAAATATTCGAATAAGACCTAGCAGAAAAATTACGAAATTATTTTAGTAGCTTGGATTAAGCCTCAATTTCTTCCGGGGCAGTATGTGCCCCCAAGGCAATATTTTCTTCGTCGAAAGCATCGGATGCAGGAATGGGATTTTTAAACCGATCGACCTCATCTGAGATAAAGTTTTTATATTCCACAACATACTGGTCATGGGATTGTGATGGCAAGAAAAGAGGTCTCTGGGTTGAGACCCAGGTTCAGGATGAAGGCCAACAAGGTTTTCTGCAGTATTCTAGCACAACGCCGACATTTTCACCCTGCTCCAAGGAGCAGAGAGTCTCACCCAAGGCGTGCCGTGACCTTACTAAGGTTGGTATCAGATCAGGTATCGATCAAGCATGATAGTTTCATAACCATGAAAGAACTAAGTACTTCGAGTAAGTGTAAATACTCCATAGATAATAAAACTTATGAACATATTTGGAATGATAACCAAAAATTTAAAATAACCCGCACATCTAAATAAACCAGAACACCATACAGAACTCATAACAGTAGCATCAAATCAGGTTGTATTGCATTAATAAAAAAATACAGTTACAATGCTCCTCAGAGAATTCTTGATAGGATTGATTACAATGGTGTCACGTAAGACAAAGTGGAATGAGTCATAGAGAGAGAGAACATAACAAAATACACGAATAGAGCTCTCCTATGGCTCCTATTCCCTGATCTATATTGTGCCAACCTCCTTTCTCCATTGGTCAGATACCTATTTGTTCTATTGCCAGCGCAGTTGATAGTTCTTCCTTCCTTTTTGCTTAGTTTTTTACTGCTTTTCCCTGATTATTGGGAGTTCCACTGATTGTCTTTTGCCGCTTCCTTCTACCATATGTGCTTGCTTCCGCAACATTTGTGCCACCTGCTCTTTAGTTCTTCACAAGCGTGATAGCTATGTCTACCGTGGTTGTGTTCTGCCACCTGCTATCCGCAACTCAAAACTATTTAATTTCAAAACAAGGGCCCCAACAGGCCCTGACCACATCCTATTGAATCGTCCCTGCGTCAATTGTTTCCTGCTGCCTCGATCTCCATCGGTCCACTTGTCTCTGTGACCCATTTTGTTTGCTCCCTTTCCTCTACGTGTCCAAAAAAGGGCCCCAACTCTGGGACCCTATTAGTGTTGTTTCTTTGAGCTCTCGGAAGCTAGAATGTATTATTACTATCCTTGCATGAGAAGGTCTATTTCTGTTGTGACCTGGGCGACTTCTTTCTCTCCTGAGATGACTGGTAGGCTACCAAAGATGTTATTAATTTGAATTTTGGTCTCAGCAGATATTTGTTACATTGATTGGGAAGTAGTCTTCATAGGCTGCCTGAGCTATCAGAGGGCTTGTTTGGCTGTTGCTAAATGCTCCTCAATTTGTTGTATCTGGACTTCCAGCTCCTCCACTTGAGTATACAATTCGTCGAGTCTGTTAGGGTTTGTGGCTTCTTGAATCTCTTTCGATATCTGTTGTAGTTGTGTCGAAACTGGCTGTGATTTCAATGTGAGTGAGGTTGAACATTCATGTAGACCCTTCATTAGGTCATACACTTCCTTTTCCATAGTACTCAGAACTTCCTGCACCCTGGCTACCTGGTTCTATCTTTCGGTTATCTTCTTCGTGTAGATGACTGCTAGGTTTGGTAGCGTGGGCCTGGTTTCCAATGTTGCTTTCAGTTCTTTATTTTCTCTACTGAAGTTCGAACAGGCCACTCGAACATGAATGGACCATCTGACTGTGTCATTCTGTGCTATGTCATCTGGTATCTGAGTGTTGTGTACTGTCACCGTGGGCCAAAGATCCCAAAAAACCTTGGTCACCACATCTAGTTGGCCCTGTAGGTTGTCCTTCTCTATTTTAATTTGTTCGTGCTCTTTAGTAAGTGCAATTATTTGTACCTGTTGCTACTCGAATCTCTACTGTATTTTTATATGAAGCCCTTTGGCCTGTCGTGCTGCCCACTGAATGAAATTGTACAGCTGCGTCATTCCCCGGGTCTGAACGTTGTCAGCTTCAGAGATATCTTGATTCGAATGTCGCTCTTGGAGTGGTTGACTACTTGCAATGGACTTTTCCGACTGCTCCTTTGGTGATTGCGGTGGTGTTGGTTGTGGTAGCAGATTATTGGGGTTACCCATGTTAAGGTTGGGTTGCACCTGCTAAAGTATCAGGTTGGCTTGTTGAAATGGGTTCAACTCTTCAGTTGGGGGTGTTGTATTTGCAGTAAAAGATGCCCCTAGACTTAAAATTTCTTCGAAACAAACCTGTTCAACTAGGGTTTGTTTAGCCTTAGGTATTGCTGTTGTACTAGATTTAACCTCCACCTCGGTGTCCCCGTTAGTTTTACTTCTTACTCTGACTAGGTCAGATATGGTGGCTAATGTGGAGGGTGTGTGAGTGGGATGGTCTTGAGAGGCGAATGAGGTGTTGGATAATGAGTGGTGAGTGTGAGGAGGTGATGCATGGACATTTAGAAAAGAATATGGATTTATCGAAGGTAGCTCCTGAGTCACCTGGGGCTTTGTTACTGGCTCTTCTCTGATTGGGGCACCCATATCTATAAGTTGCATTTGATCTTCCCTTGTGATATCAACAACTTGGCTGGACATTGTGATTTTTTCCTTCTTGGCCTTTGGTGTAGCTACGGGTGGCTTTGGGGCTTTACTCTTTTTAATGAGAGTCGTGGTTGTGACTGGTGGTGAATTAAACAAATTAAGTGGTATGGTTGTGACTAGGGGGACTGCGATGCAAGAGGATGCAGAATTTAAGGCCTGAAATTTCGTAAATGTGGGAAACAAAGAGGAATCACTTGTTAAAGTTTGGACTACCCGGTTAAAGCTCTGTACCTTTGTATTCAGATGCTTGATGATTGGGGTCAGCTATAGTCGTGACATCCTAGCCATCGCTTCCTCTGATGTTTCTCCTGGAAATGGATCCAGCAGCATGCCATCAAATGAATAGACATAGACTCTGCTTCTGATATCCATTGCTACTCCTAGCCATGAGCATACTTCTATTTGGAAATCCCACTCATCGATTTGAAATTTCAACGACCTCATCTTAAAGGTCAATTCCGGCACACATGCTGACCGGATGTAGGTTTTCTTATGGTTAACCCAAAATCATACTTGCCTAGCATAGTTGTCTAGCAAGTTCCTTGCAATTCTCTATTGGCTCATCGCGACATCCACCATCTGACTGTACCAGAATTTGAACGCTTCCTTGTTGCTTTCCAGGGTGTGAACTTCATTGCTAACGATTGGCTTGCTACAACTTCCAAAGGCTACCTGATTCCGCGAAATGTCCATTTCCACATTACCAGCACCATGATGAGATACCCGTAGATGAAGCCGTGGCCCTCTTATAGTTGTCCTCATAGGCTTCAAACAATTAATTAAGCAAAAATGAACACCAATTCAATTATGCCTCCTGGATACAATGCTCCGCAACGAATATGGTATCCAGCGTGCACTCCCCTTTTGTGCAGTGTCTCATAGTTTTTCTTGCGATCGGATAGCGGGAAAACTTGACTTATGGCTTGTTGATCAAGTCTATCTTGGCCCCTTTTCCCCCTCTCTTGGTGTTGTACTTCCTGTAGTAGTCACCATCTCCTGCCTTCTTTTCTCTCTTGGACACAGTTTGGAAAGCCGTGGAGACGTCTCTCCCTTCTTCCGACAGCCCGGTCAATCTGTGAATGTCTTCCACATGAATTGGTATTTGTTTTCCCATCCACAGCGACCCATTGTGGATTCTGCTCAGAAGAAACTTGGTGCACTGCATTATAGCCCCTATAGTGCTGAACACTAGAAAATTTCTTATGTTCAGTATGGTGGATTGTTGAACACCTTGAACTCTGGAAGTACTCTTGCTACTTCCTGTCCTGCTTCTGTGACATAATTCTCCATGTAAACCTATTTCTTCATCACTGGAAATTGGAAGGAGTCGATTAGGTCAGTATCAATTAGTGATGTGCTATCATATTTTCCTACCAGGGATTCCATCTTCTGAATCCTTTCATCGAGCTCATGCTCAACAAGTACTGGTGCTACTCTGGTCATTTTAGCTCTGCTCTGGTACACTTGCAGAGCTACTCCTTCTCTTTCCTTATGAATTCTGCTTCTGGACACCTCCCTTGCTCTTCTTCTGGTGATGTTTCCCTTGCTACCTTTTCTATTTCTGGTTATAACTCGAACTTCTCTAGCATTATCGCACTTTTCTTTCATGCAGGTTATGTAAGTAACCGACACGCATGAGGTTAATAAGACCCCATTACTAATTAATTTTCCCTACGTTCCCCAGTGGCTATAATCATGTGATTAGTTACTGGGCTGAGGTGGGTTCTAAAAAAGCTGACTATGGCTTCGGGTTTTGGGAAGACGCGATGGGTGATGATTATGGCTTGTTATGGAAAATTTATTGTAGTATGGACGATGCTAATTATGGCAATTATTTCTCAAATATAGGTAATCCTATGGACTGACATGGTTACTATGAGTAATGATGATGGAATGATGTTTGACATGATTTTCCTTCTGAAATGGATGACACGTTGGACACTACCCCCCCCCCCCCCGACCATAATTTATTGTGTTGCGGTCTCCCCATAGCAACATTGAATTTTTCTTGTGCTATAAATTTTTTTTATTGGGAATCCTATCTAAGCTCTACTCAAGTGCGAGAGAGTTATTAACTCTATCTAATATAATATAATATACACTACTGACTCCTCTCGGTTGCGAGAGTTATTGAAAATGAATGCGGAACTTACTCGTGGTAGGGTTTCAGGCGTGCGTTGTTCACCCATCTTGGCAATATCTGGCCGTTTATTTGTGCTAACCAAATTGCTCCTAATTCTTTTATTTCGATTATGTGGTACAGTCCTATCCAATGCATTTCAATTTTCTTTAGTTCCAATGTTCATTTTCTTGGTTTTTAGTGGTAGCAGATGAATGCCTTTGGTTTTCAGGTGTTCCTGAATATCCTTCTCCCCCTCTGTTTCTTCAAAATACAGATGTCTAAGTCCCTCTAGATCATCATCATCCATTTCACTATTTATCTTTTCACATGCTACCGACTATATGATGCTTTGGTTCGGGAATGGTTGCTCATCCTCCTCCTAATTTTCCAGGAAGAATAGTAACTTTTTAATAGCCTGCAATGCTTGTGTGACTGGTTCTGTTTTTCCTTCAAACAAAAATCATTGCGTAAATTTATTTGCAACAGATTTCCAAGTACTGATCCCCCTTTTTCTCTCTTTAGTTAGGTACCAAGATTGTGGGATCACATCCAGTGAATGTATAAACTTGTGGACCCACAACTCCCCCGGGTATCCTACAATGTTCCATTGATCTTCACACTCTTTCAAATGTTTTCTGGGGTCTGAGCCCCCTTGGAATTTCTGAGTGGAATGTGGTTCTTCTTCTCCCTTGAACCTGGCTTTCGGTGCCGCAACTTTGTCCCATCGCGAGAGTGAGCCACGGTGGTTACTCTACCATCTTTCATATGTGGACTGTAAAGCCATGTCCACGAGTGGGACCCTATGGTCCTCTGGTACTTTATCTTCTATTTTTGTAATGAAAGCATTCACATCATTCATATCGGAAAAGGATGGGTAATCTCTTATCTCAGTTCTGATCTAATTAATTCTTCTGATGTTGGCAAATATTCTTGTATTGGTCTCATATCCCCCTTGCTGCCAATCATCCCAGGCTATCTCTGAGCCCAAGTCTGAGCTTTGAATTCTTCTCCACCTCACTGATCCCCCCACTGTCAGGTTGATATAATCTTCCCTTTTACCTGTAGTCATCTAATACAAATGATCGAGAAGCTGAGCATCTTCTCTGTTGTCAATGAACTTTGTGTATCGAGGACCTTGATATGGGTTGAGTGGCTGAGTGACTCTAACCTCTCAATCCTCAAAGATCATCAGTTCCTTCTTTAAATCTATTACTGCATAATTTTCAAAAGTCCATTCAATCCCCAGAAATGATGGATAGGGATCTTTGTCCCCCATAATGCCGATGACCTCAAAGTCTGTGTATGTCTTTACTCCCACAACATCGACTTCGACATCCTCCAGTATACCTGTGGGCACGATGCAGTACTGGTCCGCCATATGGAGTTGAGTTGGTGAGTAGGTTAGCCTCGGCTTTCCCAATCCTTCCCATGTCTTTCTTTGCAAGATATTTACATTGGACCCCAGGTCAAGCATTGTGTCCTTAATTTGGAATCCCGCAACTTGAGTATTCATCCGAAACTCTTTTTCCATCCTTCTCTTATTTCTCTTTACTCTTCGTATATATTTCTGTGTTGTGTCGGTTGACTCCCCTGGTCCTGTGGCCTTCTACACTACCTTTTCTAGGTTCTTCTTTAGCTATTCTAATGTTGGCGCGTTGTTAAAAATTTTTAGAAATAGATAGAACCATTCATCTGCCATACAAAATTGAGTTGGTGAGTAGGTTAGCCTCGGCTTTCCCAATGCTTCCCATGTCTTTCTTTGCAATATATTTACATCAGACCCCAGGTCAAGCATTGTGTCCTTAATTTGGAATCCTGCAACTTGAGTATTCATCCGAAACTCTTTTCCCATCCTTCTCTCATTTCTCTTCACTCTTTGTATATATTTATGTGTTGCGTTGATTTACTCCCCTAGTCATATGGCCTTCTGCACTACCTTTTCTAGGTTCTGCTTTAGCTATTCTAACATTGGCACGTTGTTAAAAATTTTTAGAAATAGAAGGAACCATTCATCCGCCATATGGAGTTGAGTTGGTGAGTAGGTTAGCCTTGGCTTTACCAATGCTTCCCATGTCTTTCTTTGCAAGATATTTACATCGGACCCCAGGGTCAAGCATTTTATCCTTAATTTGGAATCCCGCAACTTGAGTATTCATCCAAAACTCTTTTCCCATCCTTCTCTTATTTCTCTTCACTCTTCATATATATTTCTGTGTTGTGTCGGTTGACTCCCCTAGTCCTGTGGCCTTCTGCACTACCTTTTCTAGGTTCTGCTTTAGCTATTATAACATTGGCATGTTGTTAAAAATTTTTAGAAATAGACGGAACCATTCTTCAATCATAGTACTTGAACTAGATTGCTTCTCATTATTTTCCTTTGCCTGTGGAAATTCAATGCCTTTGATTCCCCCAAGCTAGGCAAATGTTTCCACTACTTCTTGAAGAGTTTCTTCTATCTTTCTGGCTTGAACATTGGCTTTGGAGATGCTGGCCTTATCAATTTTATCGGGTCCATCATCTGTGCATCCTCCCCAATTCGTTTTCCTCCTCACGTCATTATGGCCACGTTCTGCATACGTTGAGCCTCTATTATTCTCGGCTCTGCATTTACCAGATTTGTTCCTCTTTGTCTGGCTCTTTCTTCCAATATTTTAATGAGCTCTGGGAAGTCCTTTGTTGTGTGCGTGTTAACCTTGCACTGAGAGCACTAGGGTCTTCTACGAAGTGGAAATTCCCTAGCCACGTGACCTTCTTGGTCACAGTTGTAACACCGTACTGGTCCCCTTCCGCCCGCTCGACCTCCTCTCATGCCTCCTCCTCGTCCTCTGGGGGCCTTGTTCACTCTATAGGAAGGCTTATCCAATTGTTCCACCAAGGCATTCAGAGCCCTACATTGCTCTGTGCTATGTGAGGTAGACGCACAGAACTCACAATATATGTTGTTCAGAATGTTGGAGTATTCTTTCAATATGGGGCATAGGCGGGGTGAATGACTCATGATTTTACATATTTCACAATATTCAGTTGTCGTTGAATTTTGTTGCATGGGGAACCTCGTGTACGGGTGTTGTGGAGGATATAATCCCTGGGTGTTTATCTGCTCAACCCCTCCTGCTGGAAAATCTCCCAGTGCCCCTATTGTTGTTGTTCCCACATTCTTGCCTCGCAGTTGAGGACATTCAGTTATCACATTTCCTTCCATTAGACAGTGTGTACACCATACACTTGGCCTTGTTGGACGCATTGGTTAAATTTCTTTCAATTTATCTACCAGGCTAGCTACTTGATGTTGTATTCCCAGTATGGAAGGGTATTGAGCTGATGCTCCTCCTTTAAATTCTTGCAAATATCCTGCCATGGCCTCTATCTTCATAGCCTGCTCCAATGTGTCTTGAAACGTCTCGATCTTCTATTGTGTCAGCGGAGCTCTTGTTAGTGGGAGAAGGTCCTTGATAAACCAATCTCTCTGATGGTTTGGATCGATTGGATAGCTGAGTTTTCCAATTGCATCCTTGAATCACCTCATTAGATCCCATGTAGTTTCCCCTTCTCGTTGCTTGATCTCCCACATATTTGACAAACCTACTGATCTGTTTGGGGTAGTTTGAATTCTTTCACAAAATCCCTCTTTACTTCGTCTATCGCTGGGTTTTGGTGAGCCTCAACCACTTTATAAACCAGTGTAGAACTCTCTCCCTGAGATTACTTTGAAATTATACCAACTTACATGTTTCTAGTGTCTGTCAAGCCCTCAATATGGCTTCACAGAGGTACCAGTGTTGTTCCACATCATCATTACCCCTCCACGAAAACTCTGGGTACCGGGTAAATGATCCTGCCATGCTTCCTTGTGTGGGGGTTACTAGAACAAAACCCTTGACTCCCAGTTGTGAAATGGTGTTACTAGTACCACTGCTAGTGTGTATTACTGCTATAGACTAAACACTATTCAACTTACTCAATTCCCATAACTTAACAAAACTTTCACCTAGTGGCTAATAGAGTACCAGGGGAAGGTCAGGACTAGAGCTACTTGAAGCTTGGGGATAGAGTTACCTGGGATTATGGTTGTTGGCCCTTCTCGGAATAGCTGCTCCATCACAACATGCAACTCCACATCGGACATCTCCTTGGGGTGCCCGTCATCTCCGTTGTAATCATTTCCATTCTTTTCTAGGGATGGGATCCTATACACCTGTCACACTTCTTTAGTGATCCCCCCTATATCCTGGGAACCCATCTGACCTTCCATCTCCTTCGTCGTCTAAGGCGCCTCTTCCTTGTATTTTCTATTCCTTTCCCATCTTTCCAAATCTTTCATCACCCTTTCTCACCACTTCTCAAGGCGCCTCTTCCTTGTATTTTCTATTCCTTTCCCATATTTCCAAATATTTCATCACCCTTTCTCACCACTTCTCAACGAATTGCACCCTCCGATGTGCTCTTCATTCCCTTAACCTACTGGAGGTCTCAACATTTATACCCCTATTCCCCTTTTTAATTTACTTGTAGCATCTTTCCATTAGCTCCTTCCCCCGGTACTATAGATTTAGGTATCCATCTCAGATTTTTGGAACCCCATCAATCCTTCATCTACCATCAAAGCCTTGATTCACAAGGTGATCTCCTTCAACAGCTCTCCACGCATCCCTGATCTAAATATGTCCTCTGCTTTTGAGAAGGACTGGTAGCATTTAACTGTGAACTCCACTATGTATCCTTCCAAGGTAGATTGCACCAATAAATCTACATCTCAGGTCAAATCGATATCTAACCAATGGAGTGCTACCAGATCTACATGCACCCACTTGCAACAGACCTTCCGCGAGCTTATTTATACTGTCTTGGCATGTAGTCCTTGTAACCAATTTTAGAGTTTCTTTGGAAATTTTCCCTAGAATATCTTGTAAATATCGTTGGCAGATTCAGATAATAGAACCTGATTCTTAATAGCTTTCTCCCTTTGCTGTCTCAACTCTACTTGCTGATCGATGAACTGATCTAGGTGATTATCCCACCAGTTTCGTATTTCTTTTTTGAATATTCACGATACCATGATCTAATTCCATAATGAAATTTCAAGTCCCGGCAATGGAACCATTTGTTGGCAAGAAAAGAGGTCTCTAGGCCGAGACACAAGTTTAGGATGGAGGCCAACAAGATTTTTTGTAGTAGTCTAGCACAATGCCGACATTTTCACCCTGCTCTAAGGAGCAGAGAGTCTCACCCGAGGCATGTCCCGACCTTACTAAGGTTGGGATCAGATCAGGTATCAATCAAGCATGACAGATGCATAACCTAGAGAGAACTAAGTAATTCGAGTAAGTGTAAATACTCCACAAATAATAACACTTATGAACATGTTCAGAACGATAACCAAAAATTTAAAATAACCCGCACATCTAACTAAACTAGAACACCATGCAAAACTCATAACAGAAGCCTTATATCAAGTTGTATTGCATTAATAACAAAAAATAGTTCCAATGCTCCTCAGAGCATTCCTGGTAGGATTGGTTACAACGGTGTTAGATAAGACAGATTAGAATAAATCAGAGAGAGAGAGAACAGAAAAAACTACATGGATAGAGCTTTCCTATGGCTCCTGTTCCCTGATCTCTACTGTACCAACCTCCTTTCTCTGCTAGTCGGTTTCCTATTTGTTTCGTTTCCAGAGCGACTAACAATTCTTCCTTCCTTTTTTCTCTGTTGTTTGTTTCTTATCCCTGATTATTGGGAGTTCCACTAATTGTCTTTTGCCACTTCCTTGTGCCATCTGTGCTTTCTTTCGCAATAGCTGTGCCACCTTCTCTTCAGTTCTTCGCAACCGTGATAGATCTTTGTATATTGTGGTTGCGTTCTGCCACCTGTTATCTACAACTCAAAACTATTTAATTTCAAAACAAGGGCTCCAACAGATTGCTACGGAAGGAAGTATGCACAGTGGTGCATATCATGCCAAGGAAATTCAGGGGTGGTCATTGATTCCATAATGTCTTCATTGAACTATAATATGGGGGGACTGTCAAAAGAAATATGACATGACGCGACGAGGCTACGTGACACATCATCATGAGATATATGGTTCACATACAGATCACTATGAAGGGTAGACGAATAACTAGTAGATGAAACATTTATTGATGTTGAGCCCAAGGTGATCACTGAAGGAGGTTCATTCGAAACAGAAGGGAATGCCTCGGAGGGGTTTTAAGCCAAATTCTCATGAATGATGATAAATAGAGTATATTGGTTGAAGGTTCCTTCATCTCGACATCGGGTGGAGGCATGACAATCTCTTCTGGTTCAGGTTGAGCCAAATGCACGAGTAGAGAAGTAACAGGTTTGCTACGTTCGGCCTCGATTCGGCGGATGACTTCAAGGGTGTCGAGAAAATATTCGAGACAAGGAAAAAGGTGAGAATAGTGGCCATAAATGTCACACAAAGCACAAGGTTCATTCATGCACAATGTCTTTAGTTTCTTAGCTGAATCAAGTAAGGTACCATGGACCTCCAAGATATCGGATTCAGGAAATGTTTTGTTGACCATAGGTTTGAGAAGAGGAATTTCAGGACAATTTTGGGTAACATACACAACAACATCACAAAAAGCGCATGAAGGTGAATTATTTGGAGGCTTTGGAGGATCAGGATTTGTTTGGGCATCCATATCCTAAGGTTCCTTCTTTTTGGGTTCCCCCCCTAGTTATATTCTTTCACAACAGGAGTAGATTCCTATTGAGGTGGCTAAGGCACTGAAGAAAAGGTAGGAGTCATGGTGACTAGTTGGACTAGGGACAAAGAGGTATAAGGTTGGGGGATCAATGTACCAGACTGGGATCCCCGGGGTCAAATTGGGAAGGCTCAACTTAGCCATAACAGGAACCGAAAAGACTCCAAAGTGGGGAGAGAGAAATGGTATCTGAGCGGAGTGTTGGAAATTGGGTTCAATGATCCCCATGTGTTTCATGACATGGACTAACCGCCTCTTCTGGATCCTCACTATGGACGAGGATTAACGCCTATGGTTTTTTGTCTAATGGAAATCGTGATTCCAACAAGCGGTATTAGAGCGATAGGTCTCAAGTTCGAAAATCACCTACCTCGTGTTGGGGGGGATATTGTTGGACATTGGGTTCAATGCTCCTATATGTTTCACAACATGGACTAACTACCTCTCATGGATCCTAACTCTAGTGATTGTAGTGAGGACTAACACTGCAGGTTTTTGTCTAACAACAATTGTGATTCCAACATGGAGGGGTAATGGCATGGCGGAATTTCTCCCAACTGGTTAAGGCTAGGGGGAACCATTCCTAGTTGAAAAGAAGTGGAAGAGACACCATCACAAGAGTAAGGTCCTTGAAAGGAAGGCCCTTTTGGCTCCGTTGAGTGACCACTAGTAGGTTGTGGAGGCGTAGGCTTCTGGGTGGTTGAACTAGATCTCTTTTGGTTAGTCGAAGACAATTGCATCATGCAAACATTCAACGAGCTGGGATTTACGACGAGAGGGGAGGGACCAGGGAAAGCACCTAGAAAGGTGAAATTTTTATAGAATCCAGGTGAAACAATGGTAAGAGGTGTGAGTGATTGCTTATCGGCCACCAAAGATATGATGGAATTGGGGGAGAGTTGAGACTTTGGTTCGTTATATGTCAACTGATCAATGGTAACAATATTTATAATATGAGGAAAGCACATCTTACAGTGAATCACAAATGAAACAGTAGACATAACATAGGTATAGATACGAACTAATAGGATGTTGTAATCCAAGGGGGCATCAATGAATTCAATGTCAATACAAACAGTCTTTCCCGAAAGAGAGATAGGAAAATTGCAGTACATGCCAAGGGGTTGAGAAGAGTGACCATCCCAAGCACACAAAGTGATGGTGGATGGGGATAACTCAGTTGATCCAATTTTATTCCAAATAGAAGTAGACATCACGCATGTGGATGCACCCTTGTCAATAATACAGTGCGAAACATGGGCATTCTGAATCTTGACTGGTATTTGGAAGGCAACGGATGAAGGTAAGGGGGAATGTTTTGACTTGTCAACATCAAATATGATCAAACGATCATCTGAAGGATCCACAACACCTACAGCATATAATAGAGCTTTACGTTGTGAAGGGCACGAATGGAGGACTTCTAGCATTAACATAGCAGCAAGAGATCTGCTAAGTCATATATTATGTTGTAATTATGGGTGGCTTTGGAAGAAGCAATAGTTCGACATAATAACCCTTTGGGGATATTGGGAGGGACCTTTGCCCATGGCCGAGGGTTTTGTAAAGGGGCATTTAGTGTCAAACTGGACTCTATGGAAACTTTGGTTTGAGACTTGGGTGCAAAGGAAGTAGGTGGCTTGCCGTATTAGCGCGACCGGGTTTGAAGGTTCACATCAGTGGTATTAACCACTTCATAATTCATCATGATAATATGGTAATCAAAGGTACTATATTGTGAGGGTTGAGGTGCAGCCTGACCTTGAGGGGTTTGGGAAGCCACATATCCTTGTTGCGGCAAAGGATCAGTAAAAATAGATGGTTGAACAAGCGTAGTATTTGGAGGAGTCGAAACCATGGCTTCATGTCCTCTAGATGTTGCTTGTGCTTCCCACAACTGACACATTTGGGGTAAAATGGGACAATCATGAGTATAATGGCCATGGACACCACAAAAATAATAAGGCTTGTTCATACGAAGAGGCCTCTCCTTCTTGGGATGATTTCCATATTGCAGGTTGTTAGTGTTTGGCAGGTTCCCTTGGCGACCTTGATTACCTTATGCGAGTCGGTTTTGGTTGCCTTTCCTCTTTTTCTTTGAATTGGGAGGATCATTCGTGCTTTTTTGGGCATACACCTGACTTGGAGGGGGAGGTGGCTGCTACGATAGGGTTGAGAAGGCATAGGAGGATGGGGTGCTAATGCCGGAGGGACTGGAGCATCGAGTTTTTGATAATGATAGAAAGGAGGTTGAGAAATATTGGGGTAAACAGGTTGAGCAATCACAGAACTTGGAATTGGTTGATGCAATGGGGAAAATGTGCTTTGTCCTAGATACATGATGGTGGGAGGGTGATAAGTGCTAGAGGAGCCAGCCCCTCCCTGAGGGAAACCATAACCCATGGGAGGATGAGTATACGGATGTGAAATATATCCAATGATATCGTCAGCAGTGTGAGATGCCTACTGTGCGTTGGCACCACCAGGTCTAAGAAGATCAGGTAAGATGGTATAAACATAACCAGACTGGACGTAGATGATGTCATATTTCACTGTGATTTGGAGAGATTCTTCCTCTTTCTAAGGAAACTGAGATGTGACATCTTTACAAATAGAAGGAAAAAGCGTCCCTAGAAACCAATCCATATAAATACGGTTGTCAAATGTGGGATATTGACATAATCTCCTCTTTCTATGCCATTCTTGGACATGGTCAGAAAGGCTGGTGGAAGAAGTTTGACGAAATGCGATCAAAAATATGGTACCAGTATCATATCGGAGAGGTAACTAGAAGTAGGACAAAGCAAGAGTCACAAAAGTAGAATGAGAGGTAGATGCCTAATGGACATACCACTTTGCAATGTCTCTAGTGAGCGTACGTTGGAATAACCAAATACATATAGAGTCATCAGTGATATAATTGGATGAACACCACATGTGGAAGTAGCGAACATGATTAGTAGGGTCCTCTCCAGCATTTCCTTTGAACTTAGGGATGTTAGAAGGAATCTTAGTTGGCATAACAGGCCAACCAGGATCATGGTGTATAGGGTTGTTAATTAATTGGCTGAAATCGGGGAGGCTCAAACTTGCCATAAATGGTAGCATGGGATTAGCCAGTGGTAGGACCAGTACCTAAATTTTAGCCTGACATGGTGGGAGAATGAGGTAGAGGGGAACTGGGTTCGAAATCAGAGTGAGGGTCTATGGACAAGAATCAGAGTCGGTATAGGGACTTGGCGAAGGACTAAATTGGCATCTACGAAGTGGAGTAAGTATTCCTAACAAAAACTGAGGATGAAGGCCTAGGAGTCTCCGGGATAAATGCCTTGGGGGTGCAATGGTCACAAGACACAAATAACCCAATAATGAAGAGAGATAAACAAAGGCGTATAGGGGAAGATGAATTAATTATGATGCTTAAGTCTTGGTGGTGTAAACCAAGTGCTCTTCGCTTTAGGTGTGTCTATGTGAAATCTGCGTGTTAATTTTAATTAATCCAAAACAACTGTGTATAAAGAAAAAAAATGATGTATAACTATAAACAAAACTAAAACAGAGTGAAATAAAAAACTAAATATGCATAAATTCAACCCAAAAATAAGGGCTCCCAATCAACTGTTCTAAGAGGCAAGTGAAATTGACACAAAACACACAAGGCAACCACAATATCTAAGGTCTAAGGCATAGGGAAAAGAGGTGTAGAATACAACAAGAAGTGAGAGGGAAAACTGCTGAAAAATGGGAGGTAAAAAAGTAAAAACCTAAGGGAAACAAGAGGGACCCTAAGGGAGAGGTTAATCAAGACTCAAGAGGGTGTTTTGGATGAGATAATAAAAAATCTAAATGGATCTGAAAGAAAGAGATATCAGACCCTAAACAATGGTTGAAATCGTTGCAAAATATCAAACTACCTACTCATCTAAACCCCTCCTAAAAATGTGGAAGCGTACTGAAACCCTATGGAGCTTGTTCCTAATTCAAAGAGAAAAATTGAGCATATCCAAGCCTAAGACACGAGGAGACAGAGGTCATACAACCCTGAACATTGCTTGTGGAAAACCCTGAAAATTACAGAAAAACCCACAAAAAATTGCAGCTCGTACGTATTGACATGTAGGCTAGTGAACTCGTAGTTTTTTTCCTAACAAATACTATATGTGCCCTAAACTTGCATAAAGGTGTGAACTGCACTTTCAGAAGTCTCGGGCGGTAGGTTGTGGAAAAAATTGTCATCTGTGGTGCGAACAATACCTGTTACCTGCAGAAAACACCCGGAAACATGCAGAGGTTATATTTTTTTATTAGTTTAGCGCATAAAAGGTAAGAAACAACATTAAGAGTCTAAAAAATAGTTGAATAAAAACCCTAGGTACTGAAGTAGATGGTCACGTAGGAAATTTGGATAGAACCCTGTGGAGTCTCCAATTGTTAGAATAAATTATTAAGGAAAGTGTACGAAAAGAGATCACTTTATATGCACATGACAAACAACCCTAAAGAAAAATATGGTTTTCTAACATCTTTAGATCTGCAATATAAAGTCGAAAAAAATGGAAAAAAAAACCTAGATCTATGCGAATAAAGCAGCTAAACAGCAAAATGGAATAAGAGTTTCTCCAAAATATCCAATGGATAAGACACAAATTATAAATATTTTTTTGTATTATATTAACACCTAGGAAGGAAACTAAGAATGATGTTACCAATTCCCCTCAATGGGATGGGTTCTTGGTTGTCCTCAAATGCTTCACCTTCAGAGTTTCTCTCTCAATGGTGTAGAATACCTAAGACATGTAGAAATCAAAGGGAGCTCAATAAGAAAAAAATAAAATAAAAGTAATCAAACTGTGACAATGATAAGAGGATCAAAGTCCTACCATGATAAAAGGATCAATGGTAAGAAGTGAATGGAAAACCCTCCTATTTATAACAAAATATTGAGTTATCCTTGATAATGGTGCATAGTAAATTATTATTAACTAAGATCTAGATCTAACTTCTTGGAATATTTTATTATATTTTGTTGGAGGGAAAACGAATTTAAATTGGTTAAATCCCTTTCTTTAGAAACAATAAACGAATAAAAAATTTATTTATCATTTCAAGGATGAGATCAAGGAATAATTTAACAAATAATGGTTTATCTTATTATTCCTAAATGATTTAGTCAAATTTAACAAGGAATATTAATTAAATAATGATTTAATTAATTATTCCTAGAGAATAATAAGATGAATAATGATTTATCTAGTTATCTCATTAATTGGGTTAAATATGGCCAGGAATATTATTCAACATAGGTTTAATTAACCATTCCTAGAGTAAAATCAAATAAATAAGGATTTATTTAATTATTCCTCAAGGGTTTTCTATTTGGACCAGAAATAGCTGAATAAACTATGGTTTATTAAATTATTTCTTATGGTGAAAGAAATTTTACTATGGTAAAATTAGTCTTACATGGTGTATTTCGATCCCTCTAATTGTAAATGGTTAGATAACCAAAAATTGGTGTACCAACAATTACCTTGCATTAATCGATATTGGACAGTGTCGAGCCCATTCCAAATGTAATGATTAAGATGAGGATCAATCTCAACATTCTTAAGTTGTTGCTTTCTCATCCTTTCAAACTTAATTTTTTCAATAAAGGTTTTGAAAATATCTTGTACTCCATTTCCATCCTTTTTCGACATCTTTAATGAAATAAAAAAATATATGTATGAGTGATAAAATAAAAATAGCTTACATATGAGTAAAATGAATGTATAAATCAACATACCTTTTTTAATGCAAGATAAAAATATTTTGTATTGTTGTAGAACTTGAATATGGGTATTTGCGTACAACATCATCCCAACTCTCTTAATTCAAAATTTTAACCAATTGTTCTTGTATTTTCAAATAAATTTTATCACTCGATAAATAAAGTAAAAAAAGTTAATATAGCGATATGTATAACAAATACTACCAATAATAATACTTTATATTTAAAAGAAAAGTATAATCCAAAAATAAGTAAAAATAATTCAACAAACTTGCTTTCGGAATTCCTCACACATTTCATTCAATGATAAGTCACCTGACTTCACACGAGATAATATTGATTTAACAAGTTTGTCATCCTTAACTCCTTGCATTTCTTTCCAATGTGTGATAGTCATATCATCTAGAATATTCTTGATTTCAGGAGTTGTCTTGCTATTGGTACATATTAAGAGTTTAGACTTTTTAACCTTATGATTTTTTATGCCAATATTCTCTCGCATGTTGAAAATCTCATCAATCAATTCTCATATCTCCCCAATTCTAAATTCCAACTGGAAAATGTTATCCATACCTTTGAATATATCTGAATTTACTTTTCCACATTTTTCATTGATTTTTTCCTCAATTTTATAACCTATTTCCATAAAAAATTCTTTCTGAAAGCCTAAAGAAACTTTTGTCCTATTCCTGTCACATTTTTATTCAAATTAAATATGAATAAATTTGACTCTTTGGATAAAATTCATAGACATATTATACTCATTATTTGTATTATGATCCCATTTCAATAAATTTTATTTTGTATCTTTTAAACCAACATAAATGATACATTTCATTGTTTCAAAACATGAGTTATTGGTATATTCCTCCATCAATTTTCTTCTAACCTCTGCAGAATGGTTTCCTCCAATTACATAATATTTGTATTCAAAACATCTTGACCTATCAAATCTCTCTTTGTTAGGAACTTGAATTGGATCATCAAGAACCACATAATCAACCACATGTGCATATGGATTGTACCTAATCAATTTTTTGAAATTATGAATATGCCAGTGGTGTGGCTTTCTAATTTGATATTTAGATTGTACTTCATTTGAATTATAGAATTAGTTGACATCAAGTTGAAATGTATGGCTATCATCAAGTAAGTTTCTCTTTTTCAGTTGATTTCAAATGGAATCTTGTTTTGTTTTAATAATTCCATCCTATAAATCAACACATGGTGTTATGATTTTCTTGCTTCCTTTAGAGCTTTCACTGTGATTTCACTGTTGCCCATTATTTTATTATAATGACCAACGTTTTATTTCTTCCTCCTGATTAACAAATTTTCTTCTAAATAAAAAATATTATCATCATCAACTGGAAGAGAGACACCCGTATACATTCTTCTTTTTTTTCTTTTATATATTTTATCATTTTCAACAATAGTTATAATATCATTGTCACTAATGGAAACATAATCTTCATCTTCAACTTCCACATTTTCAAAACTAACATGTCTAGCTTTACTATATTGATGCACTTTAACCATTATTTGTTTATCCCCTTTATGTACTCTTATAGTTTCATGAACTATTGTTTTTTTCTTCTTTCTCCTATCTTGTTCTCTCCTTGTGTGGAAATTGTTGATCACATTCATAATATTTGGCCCTAGATAATAAATTCCCTCCAACATTATTGAAAGAATATCAGAAAAATATTATCATACCAAAATATAATATGTCGAAGATAAATAAGTCATATACAAGTGTAATATGCAGTGTCGCAACTTAGTACCTGCCTTTTATGCAAAAAGAAAAAAGCAATTGACAACCGAAGTTATCGATATTAGTTTCTTTTCCATTCAAACATGAAAGTACAGTGGTCTGTTCTATCTAATTATTTTTATACTTAATTATAGACACACACCTATATACACTTAAGAAATTAGTCCTTAAAATACTTTTTAAATCTTATTATCTCCAAATCAATAGAGAAATGAATGGATTTTATTAAAATTATAGAAATATAGAAAGTTTATAGTTTTTAACATTTTACTATGTGATAATTTTAACTTATTTGAAAATTCTTTTGCAACTAATAACATATGGTGAAAAATACTTGTGACTAACAAAAAATCGAAAAAAAAAAAAAAATCAATTGCTTTTTTGAAATAAGTATGATAATGAATGAAAAAATTTATTAATTATGGAAAAAATATATTACACAATTAATTGTATTTCTTATTCCTCGGTGTTTTAATAAGAAAACAGAGTGAAAGCCTCAAAATTTCCAATTTATGAGGACACTTAGTGATTAGAGGTTTTTTTATATTTTAATTTTTTAAACAATTATTAATTTTGACAAATTAATTTTAAACCACATAAAATTAGACATCCACCAATAAAAAATTATAAATTCAAATTTTACAAATTCAAAAATTAATTTTCAATTTCTAAAATATATTTTTAATATTCAATTTTACAAAAACTTTAATAAACTTTAGAAATAGTTTTTTTAAAATTGAAAATTAATTAAGAGTCAAAGAATTTTGACCCAAACTTATTACAATATACTATGCCTTTGGTAGGTATAAAATTATAATGATACTTGAAATAATGCATAACAAATAAATATAAATAAGCAAACGTACAATGTTTTTTTTTTGTAACCTAAAGGAACCCAGCAACTTGCTTGACACGTAACTACTACCAAACCTCTGGGGGCTATGATGTGTCCTCCTCCCCACAGCCCCGCTCACAACAGGGGGATTTGAACACGGGTCTTTCAAGTTACAACAATTCCACATTTCGCAGATTAACCAATTGAGCTACCCCCCATGGACATCAAACTTACAATGTTATTTACAATTTTGGTTGTGATTTCTTCACACATATTTATAGAATATTCATATGTGTTATACTTATTCTTTAAGAGATGATGGATAATCTTCTCATGTGTCTTGGGTAGTTTTTCAAGAACATAAACAATATTTGTATTCGACACCAAACATATGTCTAGTACTTTTCCCATCACCTCATAATTTCCACCATTGTAAAGCATACCACATTATAGATATATTTGTACACCTTCATTGATTTCTTTATCTTTAGCATGTCATGTAAATTATGTGTTATCTATTTCTTGTGCTTTCTTCCATTCTAAAATAATCTTCGACGGATTTGAGGAGCCACTTGCTTGAATTTTACCATGTGTCTCAGTTCAATTTCATTCAACATTATTCATGGAGGGTCCAACTGCAACTTTAGATGATATAATTGATGCCCTTGTTCCTGAAACATTCACAGATACCTTCTTTGATGTCATTTTCCTAATTAAAAAAATTAGAGAAATATAAGTTTGTATTTTATTATTTTATTAGTATAAGTAACTAGTTAAAATTAAATATATTCATTATAATTTAATTATAAAAACAAATATAACAATTAAAAAAATTATCAAAAAAAATTAACATTTAATTTTCAAATTTTAAAATAAAATAATATTCATATTAATTAATTAATTAATTTAAAAACTTTAAAATGAGAATTTAAAATAATAATAATAAACAAATTTTAAAACAAAGAAATTAAAAAAAAAAAAAAATCGCACCTGCTCGCGACCTTGCGACCCCTTGCCTACCAAGTGGTGGTAGGGTCATGGGAATGCCTGCCCACTGGACGTCCATAGCCCTACAACCCCCTGGAAGGTGAGTGTTTACCCCGGCACCGCCCCCACCACGGGGTCGAAGGTTGTGAATAATGTTTTCAATATATATATATATATATATATATATATATATATATATATATATATATATATATATATATATATATATATATATATATATATATATATATATATATATATATTGAAATAAAAAAAATCTCTATTTGTTTTTAGTAAATGTAATTATTTTTTGAAGGATTAGTTTTTTTATTTTTTTGTATCTGAGAGGAACCCAACAACCCACCTAACACGTAACTACTAGTAAACCTTTGGGGGTTTACAATCTATCCTCCTTGCCATAAACCGAGTCACCTCAAGAGAATTTGAACCTAGTCCTTCCTTGTTTCAATGAATTCATAAATTTTGAATTACTGAATTGAGTTTTCCCCCAAGATGAATAAATGTACATTTTAAAAATTGAATTTTTTTAAAAACAAAAATTGAACAATGGTTTTTTCATTTCAAAGTCCTAAAAATATTTATTTTTTCTCCTAAAAATCGTATAAATATGAGGTTTTTCGTATTTTTCCCTATAAAAAGATAAAATTTTTGATATTTTAATGTGGTTTCCCCCCTATAATATGAAATTAAAAAAAATCTTCAAATAAAAAGTAAAATAATTACAAAAAAATAGTTTTTCAACATAAAAGAAATATCACAACATATTTTCCCCAAATTCTTCTTTACATGGTCAAAATAGAAGGAAAACTGACCTTTAAAATGTGAAAATCTCTCGTTGAATGTCATATTGATGACAATGGAACTCCTTCGCAAACTCACCCGAAACGTTTTAATGAATCCTTCATAAAAAATAATGTGATGTAAGGAATAGAAACAATGAAATTTATTATTATAGCGAAGAATGTGGGATTACTTAAACCTTTTCTTTTTGTGGGATTAAAATTAAAATTAAGAAAAAATAAAATATATAGTTAATATTATAGGTTTAAATAAACTGTTGTTAAATGCGGGATAAAAAATAAAATATGAAATATAAAAATTAACTTAATTACCTACTTAATGTTAAATAATTTAAGTAAAATATTTATTTTATTTTTGAAGGAATGCATTAAAGGAAAATTTATGTGAAAATATTGAATAGAATGTAGGGTCAAAATTTTCAAGGCAAACCTTTAGTAGAATATTTTGAAGAAAATTTTAAAGGGAAATTTTGGAGAGAAATATTTAAAACAAAATTTTTGAAGGAAAAAATTTCGACCAAAATTTTTTGGGGGGAACTTTGGAGGGAAATTTTCATTCTCTAATCTATAAATTGTCATTGAGAGAGAGTGAATTTGCATCATTCAACATCCTCCATGAAAATTCATGGATTCTTCTGATAGTGAATTTTCTCTTTCTGCAACATCAACACCTTCCTCGCGTAACGAATCTATTCATATTGATGAATATGACATGAATTCTTTCACTATGAATGGATATTCGAATTTTCCACTTAGTGCTAAATCCTACAGATTATGAGGTCACCATTGAAAAAGGACAAGATTAAGAATTTCCTATAAATAGAGAGTCAAATTTTCCACTTAGTCCTAATCCTAAGGATTATGATAGTACCACTAACGATGGGGAGGATCAAGAATTTCTTGGAAATAAATATCCAAATTTTCCACTTAGTGCTTATCCTAAGGATTATGAGAGCACCACTAACAAAGGGCAGGATGAATAATTTTCAGAAAATAGAGAGTCAAATTTTCCACTTTTTCCTAATCCTAAGGATTATGAGAGTACCACTGACGAAGGGGAGGATGAATATTTTTCTATAAATGATAATTTTACTATGAGTAAAGAGTCCAATTTTCCACTTAGCCATAATCCTAAGCATTGTGATAGCCACCACTAACGAAGGAGATGATGAATAATTTTATGTCAATGATAATTTTGCTATGAATAAAGAGTCAAATTTTCCACTTAGTACTAATCCTAAGGATTATGAGAGCACCACTGATGAAGGGGAGGATGAATAATTTTCTGAAAATAATAATTTTAATATGAATAGAGAATCAAATTGTTCACTTAGTCCTACTCCTAAGGATTATGAGAGCACCACTAATGAATGGGAGAATGAATAATTTCCTCCAAATGATAATTTTAGAGGCACATATGTGTATAATTTATTTTCTCTAAGTTTGGATTTTAAAGGCGCTCATGGTGATAATGAAGTTCCTCCAAGTGGGGATTTCAAAAGAAGAGATGACGATGGTGAAGGATTTCCTCCAAGAAATTATTTGAAAGGAACAAATGGTTATGACAAAATTCCTCCAAGCGAGGATTTCAAAAGCATATATGAAGATGGTGAAGAATTTTGTTCAAGTCAGGATTTCAAAAGAACAAATGATGGTAGTGAATAATTTTCTGCAAGTGAGGATGGTAATGAATATTTTCCATGCAATGATGATCATGAATTTCATAACTATGTTAAAAATGATCATAGTGAGGATAGTATTCCTCCTGATGATGATGAAAATTCTTATAGAGAGGATAATGAAATGATAGAGATGTTTCAATCAAATATTCTACCTAGAAATAGGAGTAGACATTTTCATATCAATCCAATACATTCTTGTAACATAAGGGATAGGACATAATATCTCACGAGAAGTAGTTATATGTAATATTCTTTGTTAGATTACTTCTAATAAGAATATTAGTTTTTGTTAATTTTATATTTTTCTTAATTTTTGGCTGGAAAATATGTGGGCTTGGGGACCCACAAATGTAACTTAAGAAACTATAGGAGGTTGACATTGGCTTAAGGAAAAAATGTAACTTTAGTGGGAGTGTGGGTCCAATGAGAAGGGCCTGTGCAACATGTTTGGGACGGTGCAGTCATTGGCTCAAGTGGAGGTAGCACAACAAGAGGTGGGGCCCAAGGGAACGTTGGGAAGCCTTGTACAAAAAGGAATCATGCAGCCTCATTTTTTTCATTCATTCATCATTCCCAAAATTTGTCTTTTGAGTTAGCACGCTTGAGAAATTGCCAATTCTGCAAGTGTTGTTGAGAACACAGGTATCTTTGAGTGGATATCCTAGCCTTTGAGTCAGGGGACATTGAGTGTCTACCCAAGGAAGGATATTTCACGTTGATCGATTTAGTTTGGAAGCTATGAGCTTCACCCACAATGTGATACCATCAGGAGCAGTCGAGAGTAGCACCAGCATCGCACTCATTGCACAATAGTGAGATAGGGGCACTCTGGGAGCTGAGTGTGAGGATTTTGGAGTAGGGATCTGGTGGGGAGACCAAGAGCTTCATAATAGGGATTTTGTGGGAATTTTGAGAGCCTGCTACAGCAGAATTTCCAGAAGAAAAAAATCACCTAGCAGCGTAGAGATCCAAGCCCAAGAGGGGAAATTTCTGGAGTCAAAAATTTGAGAAACCTTTCACGGGTTATTGTGGGTTTCATGAGTAGAGGTCAAGGTTAAAAGCCCATAATTTTATTAGTAGTGTACCGGGCCCTAACAACATTTGTTTGGGAGCAGCAAAAACATTTTGTCCAGGGACACCATAGAGATATAACCATGCAGTGTTCTTAAGTCCCTATATTAATAGTGTAGTCCCTTATTATGTTAGTGTAGCCCCCTTTATTTTTATTGTTGTACCCCTGTAACCCCCATATTTTTATTATTGTGCCCTTACATTATTATTTTTAGGTCGGCTAGGATTACATTGTGGCCCCATGGACTCTTATATATAGAAAGGAGGTTTTGTCATTTGTATCATCCAAGAATTGTTCATTAATGTAATGTATTGGAGGTTTCCCCCTCGAAGTGGCTTATTTATAAGGCGTTGATATCTCTTTTCTTCTATTTTTGGAGTTGGTTTCACAACATTTGGTATCAGAGCTTTGGATTCTAGGGTTTCTCTAATCCAAACAGATCATCGTGGAATTTTTGGTATAACTTTTGTTCTACGAATATTCAGAAGCTGAAATTTTGAGAGTGCAAAGCTGAAACCCTAAGGAACGTCATCGCAAAATTTCAGATCTTGGTTCGAAAAATTGTGGAGATATGATCTATGGATGTTAGGGCATTTTGCAGGCTCCTGAATTTCACTTAGAAAGGTCATTGCGGAATTTTCGCAATAAATTTTTTCTACGAAGGTTCAAAAGCTGAAATTTGTAGAGCGCAAAGCTGAAATCCTAAGGAACAGTTTCAAAAAATTTCAAAGCTTCAGTCGCAATATTTTTGGAGATATGATCTGTGGAAATTAGGCCTTTTCAGGCTCCCAAATTTCATCTCAAAGATGTGATCGTGGGAAAATCTTCATAAATCTCTCTCTGAGCATCAAACTGGATTTCTGTAAAAATTCACTGGAAGTACACAAACTGTAATTTATTTTCTATAAATTTCAGAGCCAAAGGAGCAAACAGTGACACGTGGCAAGTCGTACAAGTTCACTCTACTGAACCAGTCCATAATTAGGTCATTGTGGGATATTGGACATAACTTTGCCTTGAAGAATCCAAATCAAGTCAGACCTGTGGCATTTGAAAGAAGCTTTAGAGGACTACTACAGGGTTGAATGCCAGATATTTAGGATTTGTAAGAATAGAGATAATTTAATTTCAATATAGAGCTCCTCAAAAGCAAGAAAAAGGTGTGTATTTGGTTTTTAAAATTTCATAACGTTTGTTTGTAAAAGCAGTTTGAAGTGATTCCAATGGCATATTTTAGAATTTTTATTAGTATTGGGTTCTATAATTCCTCAAAAAAATAATTCCATACCCATTAAGCCCTTAAAATTCTATACTATGAAGCATGAAGAGGAAGAATTGCAATGTGAGATATAAAAATTACAGTACCAAGTTCAACAAATTTCAATCTTACGAAGAGCAACCGAAGATGAAATAGATGGTTTAAAAGAAGAAATTGAGGCTAAGTTGGATGGTTTGAAGAATCAAATAATAGCTAATATGGATGATAAATTAGTGGAATATCACATCGAGCATCAACAACAAGTTCTCCAACTCTTAAAGGATAACCTAACTTTGGTGCAGAATCTAATGAAACAACAGGAAGATCAACATCACATCAAAAGAATTTTTTATGGAGTCACGTTTAATTTAGAAATCGACAAGCAATGGTATATTTTTTGCAGTATTGGCAACAATAAGTGGAAGAACTTTCCCGTAGAAGATTCCACATGGGAGGATGAGAATTTTATACAGAAGCATCAAGAAATAATCAAGCATTGAGGACAACACTTGTTTGAAGGAGAGGGGCATGTTAAGTCCCTATATTAATAGTGTAGTCCCTTATTATGTTAGCGTAGCCTCCTTACGTTATCATAGCCCCCCCTAGCCCCCATATTGTTATTATTGTGCCCTTACATTATTATTGTTAGGCCGGCTTGGTTACATTGTGGCCCCATGGAATCCTATATATATAAAGGATGTTTTGTCATTTGTATCATCCAAGAATTGTTCATTCATGTAATGTATTGGAGGTTTCCCCCTTGAAGTGGCTTATTTCTAAGGTGTTCACTTCTATTTTCTTCTATTTTTGGAGCTGGTTTCACAACAAGTGTACATTTCTGGGGGATATTTCAGGCTTGTCTCAGAGGCTATCTTAAACTTTCCTTGAGCAAGCACAGGTGCCCTCATTCTAGTACCTTTATTGTACACATTTTCTGGATATTAAAAAAATGCCTTAGTTGAATTATTTGGCTCAAATAGTGTTTGAATGATTTGTTTGTTTTTTTGTTTTCTAATATCTTTGTTTCCTGTTATTTCCATAATCAAACTACTAGGAATATTATAGTGGTACCAGAGTTCATAGACTTGGCTCATCCTACAGAGAGCAGCGTAGTCTATGACACTAGAAGAAAAGTAGAATGTTACTTATAATAGATAGAGGTATAGGAGTAGAGAAAGGGAACTCAAAATCACTCCAGGCCTTGTGGATAGTGAACTGAAGGCTGAAGAGAAGAGCATGGGGGATGCAATAGAGAAGAAGAGAAAGGAGGATTAGTTTTCTCATCTCTTACCAAAGACAATGAAGGATCTCTCTAAGAACATCGAGGAGATGGGACACCAGAGCGATAATGGTAGCAAGGGAAAGACAGTCCAAGAAGAGTTCCAGGTTGAAGAAGGATGTAGCATCTCATAGCACCAGGCATCACAAAACCCAAATATTCCTGCAATGCCTTATACAGCTCCACGATCTACTATACTCACATTCTTAGCCTCAGGATGAGGAGGACCTCGAGAGTAGGAGGAAAATACCTATGGAGAGTACTTCATAGAGTACCAATATTAGGCCTAGAGTTTGGGAGGGCCATCATTTTCAACTACTTCTACCAGTTGAAATGTAACAAAAAACCTAGGGGATAGTCTAGAGGAGGCTACACATAGGGGAATGATTTGCAGCGTACCATGGGAAGACCGATCCTCCTAAATTTTTACGGCTCTTCTAAGAGCTAAACCAAGGCATGGGCATAGAAGCTAGATGTATATTTCCAGTTGAACCAAATGACTGAAACATAGGTAATACAGGTTTTTACGTTGCACTTGGAGGGATAATCTCATGATTGGTGGTTACATGGGCTAACTATGTTGGGTCACATAAGGGTGACAGTGTATGATGACTTCACCAGGAGGGTGCTTGAGAAGTTTGAGAGGAGGGACCCGGAGAAGTATTTTGGGGAGCTAACCAAGCTCAAGTAGATTTGGAACATAGAGGAATACATTTCAAACTTCTTGAGACTATCAGTGATGGATCCAGACCTGTCAACTTCTACGAATATTTACATGCTTTTTGAGGGACTGGAAGAACCATTATGGGGCTTATTGAGGTCCAATAGACCTACTACGCTATAGGACACAATGGGGAGAGCTAGAGATTTTTAGGATGCTCTAATTAGGGCTAGAGAACCACTGCCCAATAGACGAGGGTTCTAGCAAAAAGGGAGACACATGAGAGCTCCAACCTCGAGAGAAAACCATGGATGGGGAAAACTAGATGATGAGACCAAGAGGGATCTTCAAAGGAAGAAACTTGTGCTTTACTTTCTAGAGGCCATGGGCACAAGGCCATAGGTGTGCAACAGGGAAGGAACACTACATAGAGGTCTTCTCAGATAGTGATAAGGATGACGAGACTTACTTTGAGATGGGAGGAAAGGAAATAGTAGCACCCCTAGATGGAGGGCCTCCACCTCCACCCCCACAAGCAGTAGGAGGAGTTGCATTTTCACCTTTAGTAGGGGTCCCCGCACCAGTGCATGGGGTACCCAAGTATTTGACCTTAAGGATTAGAGGGAAAGTGTAGGGGTAGTGTGTCTCAGTGTTTTTGGACATTGGAGCCACTCACAAATTCATTTATGCCCAGATGGTGAAAAATAGGGGCATCACTATAAAGGGGTTCAAGGGAATTTTAGTGGTGGTACCAGGAGACAGTACCATGTAGTGGACATGCTATGTCTTGTCTCTGACTGTGACCATGGGGAATTACTCTATGAATAACCACTTCTTCATGGTTGACATTCCAGACACCAACATAGTGTTGATATTCTAATGGCTCTACGCACTTCGAAGAGTTTACATTGATTAGAAAATATTGGAAATGGAGTTTTTGGATACTGATGGGAAACAGGTGTTACTAAGAGACATGCATTCTTATCCACCATAGACAGTCTCATATCACAGGATGAAGGTGGACTTGAGGTGTGGGTACATGGATTGGGTCATGTAGTTGAGGATCTCTAAGGTTGGGGATGTGACCAAACCACCACATCTAGAGATTCAGGCTATCCTTGATAAGTACTCAATAGTATTTAAAGACATACAACCTGACCAACCACCTAACCAAGGATTTGAGCACACCATTGAGCTATAGAATGGGGTCCAAGAATTTATCACTACTCCTTATAGGAATCGTAAGGCATACATGGATGAGATAGAGAGGGCTATCCAAGAGCTCTTAGAATTGGGGAATATCATGCCCAATTCTATTCATGTCACCACTTTAGTTGTCATGGTGAAGAAGAAGGATGTATTGTTGCATATGTGCATCAATTACAGTGCCCTGAATAATAGTACCATGAAGAAATGATACCCCATCCCATGGATTGATGAGTTGATGGATGAGTTTATGGGAGCTAAGTTTTTCTCAAAGATTAATATTCAATCCATGTACCACTAGATTCATGTGAGGGACAAGGATGTCCTTAATACATTGTTTAGGTGCCATTCTAGGAATTTGAGTTTTTGGTGATGCCCTTTGGGCTAACCAATGATCTGGATAGCTTTCAGTGCTGCATGAACCACATATTCCATGCCTAGTTGAGGAAGTTTATGCTGATATTCTTTGATGAAATATTGATCTACAGTCGACTTGGGAGGAGCACTTACAACACGTAGAGACAATACTTTGTATCTTGGAGGAGTAGCAGTTTTACGCAAACTTGTCCAAGTGTGATTTTGGGTTGTCCGAGATGCTCTATCTAGGGCATATCATTTATTTTGATGGAGTAAGGGTGCATGAAGATAATATCAGGGCCATCTAGGTTTGGCCATAGCCCAAGAACGTGACGGATATTTAGGGCTTTGTGGGAATCTTCACCTGTTATAAAAATTTCATGAAGGGATTCTCACAGCTAGAAGCACCCCTTATGGATATGAAAAAGAAGAGGGCCTTCATTTGTACCACCACTATGCAAGAGGATTTTTAGTGCCTCAAACAGGTGATGAGTATTTTTCTGATACTCACACTTCCTGACTTCACATAGCCTTTTTATTTGGAGTCTGATGCGTCAAGAGAAGGAGTGGTGGTCGTTTGGATGCAGGGAGGGCACCCCATAAATTTCAAGAGTCAAAATCTACGGCCACATATATATTTTACTCCATATATGACAATGATATGCTAGCCATCATGCATTCAATAGCCATGTTTCGACAGTACCTATTGGGGAATAGATTCAGAGCAAGAACTGACCACAACATCCTTAATTTCCTTTTGGAGTAGAAGAAGCTACAAAAGAGGCAAAAAGAGTATGTGAGTAAGCTCTAGGCTTACAATTTTAACATTGAGTATGTCAAGGGGAGGCAAAATGTCGTCATTTATGCATTATGTAGGAGGTCAACTTCCCTTTCCTTCATGAGAATTGCTCCAGATTGGAAGTCTCAATTGTTGGTGGAGTACTCCAAGGATTGGTTTGCATGTGAGATCCTTGAGGGGAATGTGGTTGATACCAATACCAAGTGATGGATGTGGTGATATACTATAGAGACCAAATGTATTTAGTGGAAAAATCCCAGCTACGAGAGAAGATTCTAGAGGCTACCCACAACTCACCTTTGGTAGGGAATCATGGGTTCAACACAACTTATAGGGCCATTAGAGAGAGGTTCTCTTGGAAGGGCCTCAAGGATGATGTTTTTTAGCACATTTGGGAGTTTGAGGTGTGCTAGCAGAAGAAGGGGGAGTTAGAACACCCATCAAGGTTGTTGCAGTCTCTTCCCATCCCTGACGGAAATGGGAGAGCATCTCGATGAACTTCATCATTGGGTTTCCCATGGTATATGGAAAAGACTACATTTATGTGGTGGTGGATCTTTTAATGAATTATTCTCACTTATTCATGATCTCAGCCAGGTACACAACCTCACAGGTGGCCAAGATATTTTTTAGAGAGATATTTTGGTTACATGGTCTTCCTAAGATCATTTCTAGTGACCAAGACAGTCGTTTCATAGGAAATTTTTGGCAGGAGTTGTTATAGTTGGTGGACACGGAGCTCACTCCCAGTATGAGCTACCATTCCCAAAAATATGGACAGAAATAGATATTTAACTATCAAGTGGTTGGAGGGCTACTTTTGCAACTATATTATGAGGCAACAGAGGGCCTGGTTGCAGTGGCTGCACATGGGGGAGCATTGCTACAATACCACCTTTCACATGCCGATAGGTATGTCTCTATTCTAAAATTTGTATGGTTATGATGTTGTGACATTTCGTGATGTCATATTTGGAGATATAAAGGCCCCACAGATCAAGGATTGGATCCAAGAGAGCCAATACATATTGAGGGCTCTCAAGGATAACTTGAGGGCAACACAAAATCAACAGAAGATCTATGTAGAATGGGGCCGCTTGAAGAGGATGTTTGAGGTTGCTAACCTAGTGTACCTTCACCTTCAACTATACAAATAGTCCATGCTAAAGTATAAGGGGGTAGAGAAGTTCAATCCCTGCTTTTATGGACCATATAGAGTCACTAAGAGGCTGGGGAAGGTAGCATACAATTTGGAGCTACCCCTGGGGAGCCGAGTGCACAATATTTTTCACATATCTTACCTAAAAAATTCCTTGGGACAATAGTTTATAGCATATACTAAGTTAACCCATATATATGATGAGGGGCACTTAGTGCTACACCCACGGGACATTTTGGATACTAGGGAAAGGCATCTGAGGAGTAGGGTGGTCAAGGAACTTTTTATTCTATGGAGGAACTTACTAGATGAGGGTGCCACTCAGGAAGGGGAGAAAATACTCCAGCACCCATCACTATAGTTGCTTGAGGATAAGAAACATCTTGGCAAGGAAGACTATAGTAATCCTAATTACTAAGTACTAATTGGAATTTAATTTTTGTTAGTTTTATATTTTTCTTAAGTTTTTGTAGGAAAATATGTGGGCTTTGGGACCCACAAATTTAACTTAAGAATCTATAGGCAGGTGAAATTAGCTTAAGGAAAATTTTTGGCTTTAGTGGGAGCATGGTTCCAATGAGAAGGGACTACGCAACATGTGTGGGATAGCGTAGTCATTGGCTCAAGTGGAGGCAATGCAACAAGAGGTGGCGCCTAATGGAGCATTGGGCAGCCTTGGAAAAAAAGGAATCATGAAGCCTAATTTTGTCATTCATTCATAATTTTTATAAATTTTCTTTTAACATAGCATGCTTGAGCAAGTTCCAATTATGCAAGTGCTATTGAGCACATGGGTATCTTTGAGTAGAGATCCTAGCCATTTCTCTAGGGGACTTCACGTTCTTGCCCAAGGAATTATATTTCACCTTGATCGATCTAGTTTGGCAGTTGTGAGCTTCACCCACGCCACGATAGTTGTTATCCTCCACAATGTCCAAAGGATAAGAATAGAAATCGATGGAGGGAAACTCAAACCAACCTTTTAGTCTGGAAACTATCCCTACCAAACCAGAGAGGGCTCTCTTTATTATCTCAACCGATGTTTGACTAAAGGAAGAATGGATTGTAGGCTAGGTATGCTCGGATCTAGGGTTTTGGAAATTTAGGTTTTATGTTGGATTAGGGGGAGAGGTGAAGGAAATTAGGTCAGATCCAAAAGATGATAGTTACAGGAATACAAAGGGGCATGACAGGCATGTTCAGTGGCATTTAAAGTATTGTCAATTGTAGTTTAGGGTGAAATATCAAAGGATAAAAATGAGCATGCCTAATAATGAATTCATTTATCAAAATATTATTAACACAAGCATGAATTTCCTACCAAAACAAAGCATGAGGCATTAGGGGAATTTTGAGTTATAAAATGGGCCACCTAAGGAAATTATAAAATAATAGTGCAAATAATAAAATAAGGTTAGATTACATCATCAAATTTTAGAGGGAAAAAAGATAAAACTGTTTTTTCAACCTGTATTTTCAACTTATCTCCCTATGGGTTTACTCAAATCTGAAGAGAAAAACTTTTTGGATACAGAATTTGATTTTTCATACAAGGAGTACCCATGTTTCATACTTGTGATGGACCCTACTACATGAAAAAAGTTAAATACATAAAAATGTGATTGCAATCACATTTTTTCATATATTTATGATGGTTTCTCCATATAAACTATGCAACATGGGTTTGCCTTGGATGAGGAATTAAATGTTTCTTCCAACGAGTACTTCTGCTCGAAATTTGAGAACAAAATTAGGGAAATAAGTTGAAAATACGAGTTGAAAAGTTATTTTATTATTTTTTATCTTTTGAATTTTTTACTCCAAAAATGGTGAATCATTCCCCATGGTTGACATACTCATATTGAATCATATTGCTACTTATAAGGTTTATTTTGGTTGTACATTTTTCTTAGGAGGCCTAGTTTCTACCTCAAAATTTCTCTAATGGTAAAGATTTATGTTTAAAATTTTATAGGAAAGTCACCGAAAAGCATAGATATGGAAAGAATATAAATCAAGAATTCATAAAATTGAATTACAGCAGAAAAATATTCCATAAAATCATACCACATGAATCCCTATATATTAGCTGCAACTGAACTTGTATTTCTGGAAATGTCAACTATACACAAGACTCCAAGCCTTCTACTCACTGATGTCCAACCTTGATTCTGAAAGAAAACTAGATACAAATAGCCAAAAATCATCTTCCCCTCTCTCGGGGGTCGAATCCCTGAAGCTAGGATCAGTTCACATAATTTTCTCCAACAAAACCTAATACTAGGGAGGTTAAAACAAAAACCTCCTTTTAGCCTTTGACTAAACTACCCATATAAATGAAGTTCAAAATTACATCAAGATGACATTTAAAAGCCTATTTACATTCATCTACGTTATATAAACTCAAATAAAGGTGAATTACATCATCAAAATCCACATCTGACTGAAAAAACTCGAAAAATATACTAACATGGAAAAGCGCAGTGCCAACAAGGAAAAGTGCAATGCCGCCAGGGATAAGTGCAATTCCATCTTCCAGTGGACTTTTGACTGCCTTTCTGAGCTCCAAATCCAGATCTGAAGGTACCATTGGAAATATTAGGATGGATAGTTGTCATTAGACACCTCAAGAAATAAAAATGGCCTTTCCAAGGCTAATAAAAATGCATTTTCCCAAGGTCACTCCAAAAGCACAACACCTAGGTCAAAAAGGTGGTAGAAAGTGACATTTTGGCCTGTTTTTTGCAGTGTTCTCCCAATTTTTTTTCTAACATGGCACCAAAAGTTGACAGTTTTTCTATGCAGGTCAAGATCTATCCAATTATGTATATTTTTACTCATTTGGACCTCTAAGGGAAAAGCTCGACGCTAAGGCGCTATGCTTTTGGATAAACTAGTTTTTTTTCTGTGTAAGCCAAAAACACCAAAAATTAAAAAAATTGAAATTTTTCTTCAAAATTTCCCCATGAATTTAGGAGATGATATGTCAAGAAATGAGGGAGGCCTCATCCAACAGGTCAATTTTGTCCTTCTCCTTTTGCCTCATTAGGGTTTTCTTCAATTTCTTCTTCAATTGCTTGATTCTTATTTGGGAAATATTATTACTTGTGCAATAATGCATGGCCATGTCCCTCTGCATATTTTTTTTTCCTCTTAGCCCTCTTAAGAATCTTATCCAAGTGGAAATTTACCTTGTGAAGGAAAAACTCCTTATTCAACTCAATTTCTGCTGCAATTAGGCCATAAAAGTCTTCTTGACCTAATTGGTGGAGATGGCTCCCTTCGCTACTCTAGTGTCTTGTTGAGACCAATGGTTCTTGGTATCCTTAATTTAACCTACTTTTATTGATCCTGTAAATCATCAACATCAACAACTAACTTACCTTTGGCATCATCCTTCTCCAAATCTAATTTTGGATTGCTAAGAAAAAGTTGCTTAACTTGGAGTTGTTTGTTTTCTTACTAAAGGAAGGTGATCATGAATTCTACCTTGGAAAAATTGTCCTTTAGCTCCCTAATATCAGCCTCTTTCTCCTGGATGATATTCTCATATGATTTGGCCTCCTCATGTATTTATAAATCTTCCATATGGGTATCCAATTGTACCTATACTTCTTCATGTAATGGTGCCTCATGTGTTGGTGTATCTTCAACTGTTATAGCAAGCTGACCCCTTTACACATTGGTAGGAGAAAACATCAGCCTCTTCCCTCTAGTGTAGGTATTTTTCACCTTGGCCCTAGGTGTCCTTGTGATATTTTTTCTTGTAAAATCCACCTCTTGTTGTCTTGGTGAAGTCAATGGTGTGGAGTGACTGCTTAATTGAGTTGGAGTAGGAAAGAGTGAAGTTGAATGCATGAAACCATCCCAAGATAAGTTTACCTTTGCAAGCTGATGACAAACCAGGATCTTCACCAAGCCATGATGGAACAATATATCATGATGATCCTCTCCTTTTCTATGAACCTTCTCTGCCATTTTGACCATGCTTCTGTAAAGGTAATGAGGTAAGTTTAGAGCCTTTGCACCGGTGAAATGCATCAATAGTCTCACATGATATTGATATAACCTACAGAACCTACCCTCACATGTAAAATATTTCATTATAATTTTCATCATAAGGGCATACTTGTCAAGCAAGTGTCTGAATGGAAAGATGTGCTTTGGAGCATATTTGTATGGAGGTTTCGAAAACATCTTGTAGTTTTGAATGTCTAGGTCTCTTTTCTTGAACCATAATTCACTATTTTTTGGAATCCATGTAGCTATGGAAATAGCCTCTGCTGAAAGATTGAACACAATCCCTCCAATGGTCACCTTATCTCTCCTTAGACTAGTGGTAAAAGTACTTGTGATCTTGTCATTGAAACCAAGTTCTTCAACCCTTTCATAAAAGGCAAGACAACTTGCATCTTGCAAATATTTCCTGAGAAATAGCATAGTCATGATATCTTGTGATGTATTGTCTTATAAATACTATTTTGACCTCCCTTATGTCTCCTCTACTCTGTAGTCTCTAAATCCAGAGTAAAATCTAGCTCACTAGGAGGGGAAATTAGGGTTTAGTGTAGGGAAAAAGAGGGGATTTTGGGTAGTTTTGGAAATAGAGAGAAATGAAGGGGTTCAATGGAGTCTAAATTCTTATGAAAATTTAGGGAGGTAGGGATAGATGTTATGGAGTGAGGGGAAGTGGAATTTTAGGAAATAAATGAGGGGAAATGGTGCAAAAGGGAAAAACACAACCCTACCCTAGAAACGTGGTAGTGTAGGCTAGGGTTTGAAGTAAAATGATGAAATTTAGGGATAGGGGTGAGGGAAAATGTTTATAAAGGTATATGAAAGGTAGGGGAAAGTGAGTGAGCTTGAATGTGATGTTTTTTCTCAGAAAATTGACCAAAGAGACTATGAAACCAGGAAAATGAAGAAAACCATAGAAGAGGGAATTCCAAGCTTTCCAAGCATGAAATGAAGTAAAAAGAGGTAGATGAGTGACCCACTTACTTGCTATGATGAGCTGAAATCTCAATTTTATGAAGAATTCATTGAAAATTTTTACTTCCTAAGGAAAATCACAACAAAGGAAGGAAACGCGTAGCACTAGCAGTGAAAATCACAACGCATCACAATAATCCTCATTTCCAAGGAAAATAACTAACCTCCAAGGGGTAGCAAGCTCCTGTTTGATGAAATGATGCCTTGTGAGAGATAAAATGAAAAAAAAAACTTTGTTGGTCTTCTTAAAGGCTAGAAATCAATTTTCTTTCTTAGTGGTGATGTGGTACCACCATATCCTTTCATCAAATGATTTGATGACTTGTGTACTGCAACTTAGAAAAATTTTACATATATTTACATTTTGATAGAGATAAAAACACACTTTATAAAAATTTTATTAAACTCTTTTCCCTATTAATACTCCTTCAAATGATGATTTATATGGTGAAATGGCATATTTTCATGTTTTTAACCCTATTACCTAATGATGACACTACATGAAAGAATGAGTTGAATCATGACCAAGATGACCAAGATACTTTTCCAAAAAGTAATGACCTAGACATACTGATGTTTATTTGACCATGGGACTGAAAGGAGTAGTAATGACCTAGCTATCCTAACCAATGGTCAAATTTTTATTTGAAGACCTATTCAAACTATAAAAATTTTCCCTATGACCCTACTAGCCATATGAAAAAGCATGATTTGATCACTAGTGACTAGCAAGACTGACAGACACTAACATTGGCTCTAGCAGGGAATGGCAACTCCTTAGGAGGTGTCAAGAACACCATAGACTAAGTATCCTAGTTCATTGGGCATGGAGTAAAAAATAAAAAGAATGACGTGAAAATGAAATGACTTGAAACTAAAATGAATTGAAAAAATGAAATAAATAGACACATTGAAATGAACTCGCAAAATTTTTATGTGGTTGATCAAAGAAACCTTATAGCCTTCACCTCGGGATTAAAGCTTCCATGAAAACTCCTTCACACTATAAAGAAAAATAAACTGGTATGTTAAAAGAAGATGAGAAATTTCTAAAAAAATTAGGAATAGTGGTTCTCAAGGAGCCTACCATTAATTGGTCCTCTCAAACAATCTTATCTATCAATTTCTTGCAACACAAAGGCATTCCTTCCTCTGAAAGATGAAATTTTGTACGATCCTTTCCACAGTTTTTCAAACTTGCCATGCTTTCCCTTCTCTTCATTCCTAGAATCCCATTGGAGAACTATATCCCCCTCACTGAAATCATCTTCCTTGGTTTTCCAGTCATATATCTTTTTGATATTCTCTTGAAGCTTAGTAGTGTTCTAGAAAAATTCTTCTCGGGATTCCTGTAAATGAATCATCTAGTTGATTCTTCTCTGAATGTCATTAGGCTCGTTGTCTACTTCCTAAAAAATATTCATGCCCGAGACAAAAAGAGAAGTAGGAAAGATGGCATCCACTCCATAGACTAACTAAAAGGGTGACATACCTGTTGGTCCTCGTACATTCCCATGTTTTCATCATGAAATATCACTATTTATACCCTAAAACCCTAGGTTTTTAGACCGTTTCGTACCCTAATTCTATCACTTGCCACCAAATACTATCTATGGTTGATTATCATTATTTTTATTAACTTATCTATGATTAAATATGATTATGCTATGATTTACTGATGATAGTTTGTTAAGTACATTTATCACAGGGTTCCATAGCCGAAATCCCTCACATGCTAGTTAAGTACAGAAATGCGTAATTTAGGGCTTTGACACTTTCAGCATGCTTCTAGAGAAAAAGAGAGAGTTTATTATAAAATTTTTTGTTATAATACCTCTTCATAACTTTGATTCCACCCATCTCACTCATATCGGTGTCTAGAAGGAAATTAGCCAATTATTCCAAATCTACAATAAATTTTAAACTGTCAACGTCTGCCTTGATTTTTGTGGACCTGAAGGCGAATGAAGAAATTATGCAACATTGTTTTTGGTTCTATTATAGCATATTTATTACACCTAAAATATTTTTGAAAAATTCCTTATTGTTTGGGAGATATTCAGGGTTCTTTGAGGCTAATTTATGTAAAATTCAGAAATTCTAGATTTGTCAAAATCTCCCAAACAACCTTGTTTTGGTCATCAATAAATTCCTTCTATTCCATTTTTTTCCTCTTTGTGCCTTGAATCATGTCATATCCTAACCAAATTTGTGAAAATTCTTTCATAGGGCCTACTTCAGCTAAAGGAAAGCATGACTCCTGCACCAAAAGATGACTCTTGCACTGAAGATGACTTTAAGGATATATGTACTTAAGAAATGATTCAAAATTTTTACTTAAAATCACATAGGGTGATCAATGCTTTGACATCATCGAGCTTTGAATTTGAGTATCAATATTTATTATGACCACCAGCTTCCAGAATCAATTTTGTCTTATCTCCATGGCTACGTATGGAGTGTTGTTAAGCATCCATCTTTGAATGGGCATTGCAATCAGATTGTACAAACTAAGTCAGCATAGTAATCTCTTTTGATATTATCTACATGGATCATTTCCTATTTTTTAATTCTAAATCAATCTATAAATCCTGCATCTAAAGAATTTTAGAGGAGTCCTGAATTTATGAGCTTTTAAACTATTTGTTGTCAAGTGTATTTTCATATTTCAATTCAAAGACTACATTTGTCATGTCCTGTAGCATGTGTTATTCGAGTTATGGAATGAAGAGATGATATATAAGGATTTGAATTAGTTTCTTGACCATATTTTATTTTCCATAAGTTCCCTTCCAAGGAGTAGCAAGGGCCCACCACAATCTGGGAAGTTTATTCATCATACGTATAATTTTAGATTAGTTGTGTGCGATTCCTTAATTAGTTTTGATTTTTTTACACTACCTTCTAGCTTCGATTACATTGTTACATTATTAATTTATTGAATAAAGGTTTTATTTTTCATATGTAGTTGTGTTTCAACATATCTCAGTATGTCTTTCATTCTTGCAATGATTTCCTAAGATTTGCGTTCCAATTCCCATTCACTAAATCTCTCCATCGATTACAGAAGAACACTTACTGTCTAATTAAATTTGGATCATATTAAAAACCATTGGCTGAGTATTTCTAATTAATTACATAGGAATCCTCTATTTTACCTTCAACGCTAGTCATGGTAAATTGATTGAGCCAAGCGTAGAGACAACATGTTAAATTTGGTTTGTAATCTCTCATGAAGTTGAACTAAATCATTTCGAAAGTTTCGTGTTATTATAAAGGAATCAAAAGACTTTGAATCAGATACGAACTCTTCATTAAGGGTTGATCCTCCTATAATGGATAAGTTCCACCTAATGATTTGATCTGAGCATCTTCGTTTTCGAATTAATTGGGGAAGTCTGTAAAGAAGAAACAAAAACTATAAGTAACAGTGATCCGACCTTGAAATGCATTCAAAGGCTAAAAATATTTCCATGCGTATGTGTGTCCTTTAAATTACTACATCATCATTTTGATAACGTTTGATTTGGAGAGTACTTACGAATTTTGTGAGACTGCGTGTAATCCTGAGAATGTTGGAATAATAAACGAAATCTTGTTTACAATATGGTAAATGCATCTTAGTTAAATTTGATAATGGTGTGGTGAAATTCAATTTCAGTAAAGAGTGTGATTTCAAGGTAGTTTACATTGAAAAGGATTGAATACCTGTAGCTTGCCTTAGCACAATGCGTGTAGGGTTTTTTGGATTTCGAATTAGTCAATATTTCAATCAGCAGTGTGACTTAATTATTTTATTAAGAAGACAGAGTGTTGCTTGTTTAGATTTCAAGTAGATTTTTGAAGCTTAGTTTTTTGAAAGAATGAAGAATTTAATTCATGTTGAATGAAAATTAAAACAGTAACATAGTCTTTCAGTGCATTTTTGTGTGTTCCAATAGCATTTCACAGTTTCCTTTTCTTCTCATTTATGAAAATAGAGTTAGGGTTTGATTTAATTTTGCAAGATTTGATAATTTAGATTGCTTATAAGAGTGTCAAAATATTAAATGGTATGTGTGTAGATTATTTAAATTTGAGAGATCAAATTTTGTTAATCCTAATTGATTAAGTGTGTGAGGCAGAGAATTCAGAATTGGCCTTAGCAAAAGAATATTTTATTTATTGTTGAGACATTTAATTTGGTGTGAATCTTTTGTTGTTCTAGGGTTTGAATCGAAGTACAATTTTTTAATGTAAGATTGAGTTTCAATTACAAGTAGATTAGGTCTTTTAATTCTTTCAGAGTGTAGATTGTAGAAGCACGAAATTAGGGTTTGAATTTAGAATGTAATTTCAAATTACTAAGTTGATGTGTGGAGCTCCTATCAGTTTAGGGTTTTCAATTCCAAGTTAACTTCTAGGGTTTAATGCAAGATTTATTCCAAGATTTTAATTTCAAGATTGCTTAGCTTTAATTTCAAGATTATTTAGTGTTTATTCACATATTGGTTAAAGAAGGATGTGCAGTGAAGAACTGGGTTTCCATTCAAAGTATTGATTTCCTTTAAAGAGCGGAGTTGGATTGATTCATTAGAGAACTTAAGTTCTAAAGTTGAATTTGATTATTTTAGTGATATGGTTTGATTCCATTTTTGAAATTTGTTTATTCACAAGAATATGTGTGTTTTATTACTTGGCTGATCATTATAAAGGAAAATCTAAAGCTCTGACCTACAAACTGAATCAAGAAGTGTAGTGAAACTCGTGTTTACGAGCCCGGATTAACATATAAATATTGGAGGATAAATATAGTGATTATATCTCTCAACATTTTTAGCAGCATTTCTAGGGATTTTTAATTTTTTATTCAGGTAACTATTATCAGAGTTTCAGGATCTTTCAGGGCTATAAGAGGGCGAAGAGTGTATGGTAAGACGTGAGTGAATAGTCACGCATCCACTTTTGTGGGGTTTCTCCAAAGTCTTACCAATTGTTTCCTATTCTCGAGTTTTTATTTCTCTTTTCTTTATGCATTGAATTAAAGGTATACCTAGGGATAGTAAATGTAGATTCATTTCCAGTGCTAGTTTTCTTCCAATTAGTAGTTTTTAATTCATTTAGATTGAAAATTCAAGATTTGAATGACAAAATTTTTTGGGGTGTTGTAAGAACCCATTTTTTGTACTAATACATGTTGCACGACATGGATCATCAACCAGGAAGAGAAATTCAAGAATTACCAAGAGATTTAAGAATGTCCCTTGAAATACTTCCTCAAATCCTAGCAGTAGCTGGGATATCTTCCTCTCAGGAAGAGTTCATCTTCACCACATTCAAGCAATTATATGTCTCCCGACATCCAGAAAAGTATTTGGAAGTATCCCTTGATTCCTCTTGCCTATATACTAAGGATATCGATGAATCATATACCAAATTTGATGGGGAGCATCCAGCTAAACCTGAGATCGAACAGATTTCACCATGCCCAACAACAAGCCTTATGCGCATTCTAGAGACCGATTATCCAATTTTTTCTGGCATGACCAAGGAGGACATTCAAAGTGGTACAAATGAACAAATGAGCCAATACCATCATGATTACATCGATAATTTCTTCTAGGTCACAATCCAGTCAAAATACCACATCTTCAAACACTCTTGGTACCATATCAATTGAAGCAATTGGTTTCTCATACTATGGTATGTGTTGAAGTTTATTCTTTCAAACCGAATGTGATTATATTTAGCATTTTTTTACGAACATGGATGAATTGGAATTATTCCTACACTTGAATGAGGCCTTCCTCTCTCTAGAGTAGGGTAGGGTAGAAATGAATAAAATTGTTGTTACAACATAATTCTTGAAATTGCAATTCCTAAGGCATAACCATTGAATTTTTTGTCATTATGCACTCTTGTGGTAAGACTTGTCATAAGAAATTCACTTTCAATGCCTCATATTTTATAAAGTGACTCTGATTATTGGTCAAGACTATTCATTGGGCCAGTTAGGGGAATTTTTGTTGTGATACTTTCGATTCATAAGATTAATATACTATCATCCAAGAAACATTTTCAAGTTTCTCCTTGAAGGTATTGATGAAAAGACTTCTATGGTGGACCACTCCTATAAAACCATCATGAGCTCTCATAAGAACCCTTGCATGTCCTAATCAAGGAATATTTTAGTCATTATATGAGTTATTTTCTTTTCTTGAGTCTTTAGGATAGAAGGATCAAGCAGTAAAGACTAGTGATTAAAAAAATTTTACACCATCCTCGCTCTTAGGGGGTAGATCTGTATCCCCACTTATTAAGTAATCTCTAAGGTTAATCATAACCAGACCCTACAAAAATATTTAGGGGAGGATAGGAGGTCTCGTAATGAGCTGACCTACCATGATCATGATACCTAACATGCATGAAATTACTGCTCTTGGTCACAAAGATAGAGTAATGGCTTTCAACCCAAAAATCTGGAAGACAGGAGGTCTCATCATGGGCCGGTCTGTTCATCCATGTTACTTCTTGTGAGTGGCATTACCATCAGTTGGTTACCAAGCTAGGATAGTGGCCTTTATCTAAAATTCAAATAATCTAACTCTAAATCTATATCTAGAAAGTGGGACACATACATTTCGTTAGGTTAAAAGGCATCCCTGTCGAGGCTATAGATTCCTGCTAGCAGTAGGTCCATGCTTGTGGTATCAAAGTTAATTTTACACTATGATTTAGTTGGTTTTTTTGTCTTTTCCCTGAATTCAACAGTGTTCTTTGGAGTTCTATATTTCAGAAATGATTTGGTTTTTTTGGATGTCGAACCCTTAGTACAGGTGATTCACTCTTCCTGAATTAGAAGAGATTCAAATACAAGATTGGGTAATGTTAAGACAATCATCCTCGTAAGGTATCATTTTGTCATTTTTCGCTACTTTCGATCCATTTTAAGGCCTTGGTTTTTAAATAAAGTCACTTTTACCTGTAATAATGAGGCTATTTAAAGTGAAGATCCACTACTTTGGATTACTCTTTATGATTTTATTAATCATTTTAGGATGAAATTATCCCTACAGTAACAACATTGTTAACCATTCCTTTAGTAGCCCTAGCATTAGTTACTCTTTTGGAATAATAAAGCCCAGATTAACATATAAATATTCGAGGATAAATATAGCAATTAAATATCCCAAAAATAAATATGGACTTCTTGTGCTTACTCTCTCTACCCACAAAGAATTTATCAGCTTCTTGTGCCAATTATTCTTATTGTCTTCCAACAACTTCTTAATAATGTTCACCAATGACTTATTGGAAGATTCAGCCAACCCATTACCTTGCAGATAATAACTTGTGGAATGCCCGAGCCTAATATGATACTTGTCATAGAAATATATCATTATTTTTTATTTAAAAGTAGTTGCTTTGTCTATGATTATCTTCCGCGGACAACCAAATTGTGACAAAGTATTACACTCAATAAATTGAATGATTACCGCATCAGTGGTCTGCCTGGTAGAAATTTCCTCAATACATTTTGTGAAGTAATCAGTTGTTTTCAAGATCCACTTATGTTGAGTTGAAGATTATGGGTGAATCTCACTGATAAAATCAAGGCCCCACCGTTTAAATGGTTCTTGAACATAAATGGGTTGCCAGGGCAGTGGTAGCAAATTCCTTTTCCCCTGAAAAATATGATGTTCATGGAAATTCATGACTATTTTATAACCATTTGAAAATAAATTAGGCCAATAAAATCATTCCCTTATTATATTTTTTTCTGTGGGCTTCCAAAAGAGATTATCGCCATGGTCTCCCTTATGAAAGTCATTCATTACCTCAACCTCTCTTTCAACCAAAAAATTCAACAAGACTCCTCTCGAATCTTTCCAACACAATGCATCATTAAGAATATCATACTTCAAAGCTTTAAGCTTTAATAACCTACTCTTACTCTTGACACTTTTGGTAGAGGATTAAAATGCTGAAGTACATTACAATGTCTAGATACCAAGGGGATGAAATGAAAATATATGATACTTGAGGTGTGGAATCAGCCACTTCTTCATCAAATACTACAATGATAATATTGATATCAAAAACATGAAAATTGGATTCTATCATGAGCTACGCCAAACTTTTTCCCTTGATGATATTTTTTGGTTTAATCTCGAGATCATATTCCAACATTGTAGCAATCCATTTTCCTCGCCTACCTTCAGGGTCAGGCTGCACCAAAAAATCTTTGACTACTACATTTGGGACATAAGAAACAACATGCGAGTGAAGTATGTATACACGAAAATACTTCAAATATTTGACAAGTGTTAGGGACCGTTTTTCAATGATTTTATATCTCAGTGCCACATATCTTATAGTTCTACTAAAAAATGATATTGGTTGTTCTATATTTATTTCCTTCTTCTGCATTAGGACAACATCCAACATGTGCTCAAAAGTGAATGAAAATATAATGAAATCCAAGGTATAATCAGGGCTGATCAAAATTGGTGCCTAGGACAAATAAAAATTGACTTAATTGAATGACTTCTTAGAATTTCTAGACAACTTTACCTCACTTTTATTCTTTATAATATAAGTTATCTCCCATAAATTCTCAGCGAGGTTAGGAATAAACCTTCATAGAAAATTAATCTTACCATTGAAGGACTAGGTTTGCTTCTTGTTCCTCGGAAAATCCAATTGTTGGATGGATTCAATTCTTGCGGGGTCTATGCAGATACCATATTTTGATATGATATGGCCCAATAGATTACCTTCATGCATAGAAAACAAGCTCTTCTTTGGATTCAGCGAAATATTGAATTTCCTGCACCTCTAAAAAAACAATTCTCAAGTAATGTAAGTGATCTTACATCTTTTTTGTGAGCGAAAGCAATATCCATCGCTTGCTAAAAAGTGGCTCATACATTCTTTAACCCAAATTGAAATTCGAAGTACATAAATGTACCCCACGGTGTAGTAAAATTTGTCTTCTCACGATCATCTGGATGCATCAAAATATAATTGTAACCTAAGTATCGATCAAGTAGTGAAATCTTAGAGGAACAAACTACCCTTTGTAATATGTGGTCCATCTTCGGGAGAGGATAATTTTCCTTTAAGGACACTTTGTTCAAATTTCTGATATTTTTTCCTAACTGGAACCAAATTTTACATCCAGTGAAAAAGTGAAGAGGAATAATAATTCCAACCTTATACAAACTATTCACCTCTTTCTCTATTGATGGTAGTAACTATGGATTTATCCTCCTCAGCTTTTGGTAGAAAGGTTTTTTATCAGGCTTAACAGGAATTGTATGTTGAATTATACTTGTATCATAATCCTTCAAATCAGAAAAATCCCATGCAAACACATCTGAAAACTCAACCAAAAGTGTTTTGTATTTACCTTTCATCTCAGGGATTGAATATTTAGACAACTTAACCATCTTGGGCTTCTTAGTTGTCCCAATGTTGACATATTCAACTCCTTTTCTAGTAGAGAACATTGTTTGTTTCTTCGCGAAATCATCCTGATCGAAGATTTCTTCCGAAGGAACAAGACCTCTTGGAATGAAATTTTATTCCAGTTGTAATACTTCTAATTTTTTTTCATTAATTTCCTTATCATCAAATACATCACCAATATGAAAAGCAGTAAACGCGTGCTCCATTTGCCGAATATTGTTAATCTTCTCATCACCTTGAAACACTTGCCAATGTCAAAGGCTATCTAGAATAGCATGGTGATGCTTAGAATTTATCTCATACTTTATGATGGGGTGTATCTAAATTCTAAACATGATGGTTGCAGTAGAAAGAGAGTCAATAATACAATTCTGATTTCTAGGAATCACAGATAAAGTATATTCAGAATTTTTTTTGAGAATATCTAAGAAATCATAGCGATATGTTAGCATCATTGAAAAAATGGCCTGGTGTTCCTTGTTTACCTATTTTATAATCAACTCGGAGTCGCCATAAAATGAAATCTTCTGAGCCCCTAACTTATTTATCATATTTAACCCGACAATCAAGGCTTCGTACTTAGCTTCATTATTTGAACAATTGAAATAAATATTGTATGAACAACATTTGACATTAGGAGGAATCTTACCTGACTGAATCATTGGGCTATGAATCCAAATTCCTATTCCAACTCCTCCTTTTCCCACTGCTCAATCAAAATCCATAGTCCAAAGACTATTTTCCTCATCTGGAAGCTCAAATTCTGATGGTTGATATTTTTTCTGTTAGTTGATTGACTGCCTCAACCAGCTCTTCTTATTTCATTGATTCAATTGTTTGCTAAGCTGATGAACTTGGCTGCAAATCAGTCTCTTTCTCTTCCATATTTTCTGTACTAAAAACTTCTCCAACACGACAAGAAATTTCTAAACTTTCCTCATCTTCTACTAGCTGACTATATACATCAATCAGATTGTCATCATTAAAAAAAATGAAAGACTCTAAATTAATATGTGCAGAGTGTATAGGGTGATTATTAGGTTTCTCTTTGTTGGTAATCATATACTTCATCTTTTTTTCCTGGTACAAATTCCTGAGTTGACAAAACACTGGAATTGTAGTATAAGAGAAATCATGCTGCAGAGTACCTTTCAAATTTGCTCCCCATGATCACGAGAGAAACATAATGTACCTTGGAGGAATATTAGCCACTACCACATCCATAAAAAAATTATTTTGGGGAATATGATCAAGAGACACTACCAAGTATTTAATAAGACCGAGACACCTCACTCTACTGAAATAAAAGGAATAGAGGTCATGATATGGGCGAGTAATGTCTAATCCCAGTTTGTTTGTTACATATTTCGACATGAGGTTGTGAGATGCTCCATAATATAACATGGCATTATGAATGATGAAATCATGAACTCTAAGACTAAGGTAGAATGGTGGGACTTCATTATTAGGTAATTTTCCATCTATGGTTAGCCCAAAAAATAGCTCAGGATGATCATCACTGACATTGGCCATACCAGAAGTTTGGTCTACTTTGAACATCTTAGCTATGTGAAACTTATATTGATCATTCTTGACAAGTTCAGTAAAAGGAATGGAAACTTTGATCTTGGAAATTTCATTCTCTAAACTAAATTTACTGGTATATTTATCTACCTCTTTTGAAGTGACATCCTTCTTCATGGACTGATATTTGGCGAGAATCTCCTTTCTCTGACCTGTAGTTTGTGTTTCCTTGTCTTTCTTTGGATTGTTGGTTGATGCCTTATTTTGCTTCTTCTAATTTGTAGTAGTAGGCTCATTTTCTTTTTGTTGATTTGTAGAGCTCTATTTTTGGGGTTGAGTATCCTTTCGAGAGGTTGGCTTCCTCAGATTTGAATTGATAGCCACATTTGTGTTCCTCAAGGTGTATTGACTTTTCATAGAGCTAAGGTAATTCTAAAACTTCAATGATAATATTCCGTCTCTGTTGTTATCATATCATCATTTGAAGGGAAGAATTTATGATCATAATATTGATCAATTTCAAGTTCTTGAGTGTACTCTTCATCTTTGGTTAAGAAGATAAGCTACCCATCATTATAAAAAAAAGGTGATTATATTCAATAATATCAGCTTCTTCTTCATCTTCCTGAGCATAAATTTTTTGAAGTGGTGTTCTTATTTGTTTTTGATCTTGCTGATCATGACCTCTATTCGCTTGATTTTGAGCTGAGGTTGTTGTTGTTGTTGTCCTTAGAAATTGGGATTCTGGATCTGATTTTATGCCTGCCTATTTGACACTATCATTTGGTCTATCATATTCTCCATTGTTCTAATCAATGTGTCCATATTACCATCTGAATAAGTAGATGGCTCCTCCTTAATTGTTACCATTATTTATATATTCATTTTTTACTTCTTAATCATCAAATTTTCCCCCACACTCACTGCATTTCTTTGCATCTATTGAATAGTTGTAGAACTTATTTCCATCAACTGATAAGCCATGTTGGGATTGAAGGCATATAGATAGTGTAGAAAAGACAATCTAGGAGGAGGCTTGATGTCATTTGGAATTGAGTTATAGGTATTATCGAATCGGGTAGTGAAATCTTGGACAAAATCATTGGGATGTATTCTTAGTGCATCATATTCAACAAGAATCTAAAGTGGATTCTTCTTTTCTTCCCATTTGGATAAAAAAAAATCAGTCGATTGTTGTGGATTTGCAACTAAATTTGGAGTTAGATTACGAAACCATGTCTTCACATCCCCTAAAAAACTTTTGGAAATTACCCTCATATTTTCATCTTCATCGTTGATCTCTTGAAGATCGATGAAATCAATGACCTTCACCATGTGTTGTAGGGATGTAACCTTTGTACATCCATCAAATAGAGGGAGCCTTTGACCACACCCTCAATGTAGGGCATTGAGTTGAGCAAGTAGGATTAAAGGGCCAAATATAGCCACAAATTCTACTGAAGGTGGTTCAGGAGTAGAAATAATAGGTGCTTTTAGAGGGAGTGATGAATAAGGTGTATAAGATGTTGCAGTAGCTGAATGAAAGGATGAAGGAAAAAACAAACTTTCATGTTGATACTGGATAAAGGCTTTCTAGGTGGTGTACTGCAAGGTATTGGCTAATTTTTGAAGATTTTGGAATTGATACCAAACCTTCCTATAAAATTAAGATGCAGACTCTAAATATGATGGAATCAATTCAAAATTTATAGGGTCATATACTATCTCTGAAAGTGAGCTTTCAGATTTAGTTCTGAAAAATGAAAGCTCAAACTTGATGTCGAAAGATAAATCTTCTGAAGTAGTCCAATCAGCAGGAAGTGAAACATATATTAACAATTATGGTGATGGTGAACTTGGATCATCTTGTTGGATTTGTAATATTTTATTCTTCAAGATCCTGTCAGGATCTTCAACTAGAGATGGTGGACTCGAATCAGGGTTTGATCTTATGAACTTCTTCTTAGGATACATCTCTGAGAACTGCACTTTGTAAATGTGAGTCAGCCTTCTTGAAAACTATGTCATGTCACCCAAAGGCTTAGATCTCAATGATTTTTTCATAAAATCCCACAGAATATGTAGTCTTTCGTTCCCCAAAAACAACGCCAGAAATTTTATCCTCCACAATGTCCCAATGATGAGAATGGAAATCGACAGAGGTGACCTCAAACAAACCTTTTAGTTTGGCAACTAGCCCTACCAAACTAGATAGGGCTCTATATATGATCTCATCCAATGTTTGACTGGAAGAATGGGTTTTAGACTAGGTATGTTTAGCTCTAGAGTTTTGAAAATTTAGGGTTTCTACTGGATCAAGAGGAGAGGTCAAGGAAACTAGGTCAGATCGAAAAGATGAAAGTTGGATGGATACAAAGGAAAATGGAAAGCATATTTAATGGAATTTAAATGATTTTAAATTTTACCTTAGGGTAAATGAGCAGAGTATCAAAATGATCATGACTAATCATGATTTCATTTATCAAAATATTACTAACACAAATGTGAATTTCCTATCAAAACAGAGCATAGACATAAAGATTTTTGTTTAACATATTATAGGAAAGTCATTGAAAATCATAGATATGGAAAGAAAATGAATCAATAATTTATAAAATTGAATTACAGTAGAAAAAATATTCCATATAATCATACCTCATTAATCCCTATATATTAGTTGCAACTGAACTTGCATTTTTTGGAAATGTCAACTATACACAAGACTCCAAGCCTTCTACTCACTAATGTCCAACAATAATTTTGAAGAAAAACTAGATAAAAATAGCCAAAAACCATATTCCCCTCTCTTAGGGGTCAAATATCTTAATATATGATCAATTCACACAATTTTCACCAACAAAACCTAAGACTAGAGAGGTTAAAACAAACACCTCCTTTTAGCCTTTTACTGAACTACCCACAAAAATGAAGCTCAAAATTACATCAAGATGACATTTAAAAGAATATTTGCATTCATATGCCTTAGATAAACTAAAAAAAAGGTGAATTGCATCATCAAAGTCCACATCTGGCTGGAAAAACTCAAAAAATAGACTAATAGGGAAAAGCGTAGTGCCACTAGGGATAAGCGCAACACCATCTTGCATAGGACTTTTGACTGCCTTCCTTAGCTCCACATCCATCTTTGAAGATACCACTGGAAATATTAGGATTTATAGTTATCATGAGACACCTCAAGCAAGAAAAATGGCCTCTCCAAGGTTGAGAAAAATGCATTTTCCCAAGGTCGCTCCAAAAGAGTAGCACCTGGGTCAAAAAGGTAGTCTAAAGTGACCTTTTGGCCTCTTTTTTTCAATTTTCTCTCAATATTTTTTCTGACATGGCACCAAAATTTGATATTTGTACTGTGTAGGTCAATATCTATCCATTGATGTATATTTTTCCTCATTTGGACCTCTGAGGGCAAAGCGCAACGCCAAGGCGTTGTGCTTTTGGCTGAACTGGTTTTTTCTATGTAAGCCAAAAACACCAAAAATTCAAAATTTGTCAAAATTTCCCAAAAATTTCCCAAAAATTGTCCCATGAAGTGGGAATATGATATGTCAAGAAACTAGGGAGGCCTCAACCATCAATTCAAGTTTTTCCTTCTCCTTTTTCCTCAATAGGTTTTTCTTCAATTTCTTCTTCAATTGCTTGATTCTGATTTGAGAAATATTATTCCTTGTGAAATAATGCATGGCCATGTGCATATTTATTGTTTTTTTCCTCTTATCCCTCTTAAGAAGCTTCTCCAAGTGGAAATTAACCTTTTCAAGACAAAACTCCTTATTTTGTTCAATTTATGTTGCAATTAGGTCATCAAAATATTTTTGACCTAATGGTGGAGATGGCTCCCTTTGCTGCTCTAGTGCCCTCTTGAGACCTCTAGTGCTTGTTATCCTTGATTTAACCTACTTTTATTTATCCTATAAATCATCAACATCAACAACTACCTCACCTTTGGCATCATCCTTCTCCAAATATGATTTTGGCTTGCTAAGTAAAAGTTGCTTAACTTGGGGTTGTTTGTTTTCTTGTTGAAGAAAGGTGATCATGAAGTCTGCCTTGGACAACTTGTCCCTTAGTTCTATAATTTAATCCTCTTTCTCCTGGATTATATTCTCATATTATTTTACCTCCTCATGTACTTCTAAATCTCCCACATGAGTATCAAATTGTACCTCTACTTCTTCATGCAATTGTACCTCATGTGCTGGTGTATCCTCAACTATTGCAGCAGGCTAAGCCCTTTCCACAACACTAGGAGAAAACATCAGCCTCTTCCGTTTGGTGTAGGTCTTTGTCACCTCATCCCTAGGTTTCCTTGTGATAGTTTTTCTTGTTGAAGCCACCTCTTGTTGTCTTGGTGAACTCAATGGTGTGGAGTGACTGCTTGACTGAGTTGGAGTAGGAAAGAGTGAAGTTGAATGCATGAAACCATCCCAAGACAATTTTACCTATGAAAACTAATGAAAAAATACGATATTCACCAAGCCATGATGGAAAAATATAGCATGACGATCCTCTCCTTTTCTATGAACCTTCTATTCCATTCTTACCATACTTTTGTAGAGGTAACGAGGTAAATTGAGAGCCTTTACACTGGTGAAATGCATCAATGGTCTCACATGATACTGATATAACCTGGAGAACCTACCATCACATGTGAAATATTTCATTATCATTTTCATGAGAGGGGCATACATGTGAAGCAATTTTCTGAATGGAAATATGTTCTTTGGAACAGCTTTGTATGTAACTTTCAAAAACATCTTATAGTTTTCAATGTCTAGGCCTCTTTTCTTGAACCATAGTTCACCATTGTTTGGAATCCCTGTAGCTATGGAAATATCCTCTACTGAAATATTGAACACAATCCTTGCAATGGTCACCTTATCTCTCCTTAGACCAGTGGAAAAATAACTTGTGATCTTGTCATTGAAACCAAGTTCTTCAACCCTTTGGAAAAAGGCAAGACAATCTACATATTGGAAGGATTTATTGAGAAATGGTGTAGTCAGGGCATCATTTTTTGTAGTGGGCTGATACCTACTTATTTTAACTCCCTTATGTCTCCTCTTCTCTATTTTCTCTGAATCCATAGTAAATCCTAGCTCACTAGGACGGGAAATTAGCGTTTAGTGTAGGAAAAAATAAGGGATTTTGGGAAGTTTTGGAAATAGAGGGGAATGAAGGGGTTCAAGGGAGTATAAATTCTTAGGAAAATTTAGGGAGGTAGGGATAGATGTTATGAAGTGAGTGGAAGCTAAATTTCAAGAAATGAAGGAGGGGAAAGGGTGAAAAAGGGTAAGACGCAGCCCTAGCCTAGGAAAGTGGCAGTGTACGCTAGGGTCTAAAGGAAAGTGATGAAAATGAGGGATATGGGTGTGGAAAAATGTTTAGGAAGGTATATGAAAGGTAGGGGAAGGTGAGTGAGTTTTAATGTGAGGGTTTTTCTCAAAAATTTGACCAAAGAGACTATGAAACAAAGAAAATGCTATAAACCCTAGAAGTATAGGGAATTTTGAGTTTTCCAAGCATGCAATGAAGTCAATAGAAGTATATGAGGGACCCAATTACTTGCTATGAGGAGATGAAACCTCAATTTGATGAAGCAACCATTGAAAAAGGAAATTTTTCCTTCCTGAGGAAAAGAGTATCAAGGCAGGGAAAAGCACAACACTAGTAGTGAAAAGCACAACACAACACAAGAATCCTCCTTTCCAAGGAAAAGAACTGATATCGAAGGGGTAGAAAGCTATTATTTGATGAAATGATTTCTTGTGAGAGATAAAATGAGAAAAAATGAGCTTTGTTGGTCTTCATAAAGGCTGGAAATCGATTTTCTTTCTTTGTGGTGGTGTGGTCCCACCATATCCTTTCATCAATTGATTTGATGACTTGTGTACTGCAGCTTAGAAATTTTTTTACATATATTTACATTTTGATAGAGATAAATAACACTTTATAAAACTTTTATTAAACTCTTTTCCCTATTAATACTCCTTCAAATGATGATTTATATGGTGAAATGACCTATTTTCATGAGTTTAACCCTATGACCTAATGATGACACTACATCAAAGAATGAGTTGAATGATGACCAAGGTGATGTAGACACTTTTTCAAAAAGTAATGACCTAACCATACTGATGTTTATTTACCATGGGACTGAAAGGAGTAGTAATAACCTAGCTATCCTAACCAATGATCAAATTTTTATTTGAAGACCTATTCAAACTATAAAAAATTTCCCTATGACCCTACCAACTATATGAAAAATCATAATTTGATCACTGGTGACTCAAAGGACTGACAAACACTAACAATAACATTAAAAGAAACACCGAGCAGTGTTGGAAATATGATTCTTATGGTTGCATATGTTGTCCTTGATGGAAAATCTCTTGAAAATGATGTATTATATAACTTCTGGAAAAGAATTGTGGTTTTGCAGAAGTTCTAGCAGAAGAAAAGTATAAGTCCAAAAAAATATGGTTAATTTTCATAAATAAAGGTTCTATACGTGAGTTTTTTAAGGCCAAGTCATGTATACACGTAGACAAGAATGATCCAATTTGTGTATGCCTTTTGTGCTCTAAAATTATGATACCAGGGGGCGTTACCTTGGTTTTAGCCCACAATATTGAGCACGGTGTTGTCTATTTGATTCCGTCGAAGAATACCATCGACACTTGTGTGGTTTTGGCTCATGGTATTGATAAATACTAAACCTATATAAGGAGAAGAATATCATAGTGCAAGGGGTGTGCATGTGAAAGAGTTTGAATTGAATACTTCTCTCTGAAGTATATCTGCATGAAATGGGTTTTTTTATTTGGTAGATTTGAATGATACATCCATGGATACAATGATGGATCAGGATCTCTAGACCTGAAATGAATATGTATTTTCTTGATCTATTGATGAGATGTTTGATCTATGACCTAGCGCATGCTTGCTGAAGTGAAGTGAAGGACTTTAGGTAAGTCAATAGATCTAAAATTTTCTGCAGAATCCATATTTACAAATCTATACGCTTGTTCATCTCGGTGAAAGCGCGCATACATGCAGGTTTGGTTCAGCTAAAGAGTGTATGGAAGTCATGGTTTTTTTAAGCTTGATGGAGAGGTTATCTATTTATTGATGTTATATTTCTGATGTTTGTCAATGAATTCTTCTTGTAGATCTGGGTTGTTTGAATATTGTATATGCTGCTAAGTTGAATATGTACAAATATGATCAATGAGTGATTAAAAATGATTCATGATGCTGACTGAATTAGGTTTCTACAAATCTAAAAAGATATATGATTGAAAGCCATAGATATGTTTCTGAGACTGATCAAATTCTAGAAATTCAGTATTCATAGATCTATATGCAGGTTGGTGTGCAGGAAAGCGCACATACACGCAGGTTCAATAAAACTGTAGTGTATGCATTTATGATAATGAATGATCAGGGTTTAAATTGATTCTGCATGTTGATTCTAAAATCTCATTTTATTACTGTGTTTTGGTTACAGTGATCTCACTATTCTATTTCAAGTCTTGGTTAACTCTAATATTTTTGATCTTTATGTTGAGTTGTGTTGAAGTTGTTGGATCCAGTGTGAACGTTTATGAAACGTGGTCTGTAGTGGGTCTGAGGGTTAAAGCCTTTAGTGTTGAAGTACAATCTTCCTACCAATAGAAGTTGGTGTTATGATTAGGGGTTGAATATCCCTTCCAGTAGTGGCTGGTAAACGGTATTACGGGGTTGGAGCTCCCTTCCAATAGAAGCTAGAGAACAATAAAAGGTTGCAACATTCTGCAGGTACATGCCTGCGTACTGATATGAGCCTGCATCTGTACAACATTGTAAGAAATTTTCTATATAATAAATATTGAAGACAGAGACGAAAACAATGGTGGTTTTCTCCCAAATAAGGTTTCCACCTTAAATCTTGGTGTTCATGTGTGATGCTCTTGTGTGATGATTTATTCTGTTATTACTACACATATTTATTTCTTAACTATCTGATGCATAACTGATGATCTAGGTTAAAGAATGTTTCTGAATGTTTATCTAAACAGTAAATTTATCTGAGTATACACAAGTTTCTATTAGCATATCCGCATACATATTCTCGTTGGGCTAATCAAAGGTGCGTATTTAAATCAGTAAGAGAAAAGTAAAATATTGTGATTATTGTAAATATTGATTCACCAACACCCCCCCCCCCCCCTCTCATAATTTTTCCCAATAATTAGTATCAGAGAAAGTACTTCTACAGAATCTTAATCGCTAGAAGGAAGATCATATAAGATGAGAAATCAAGATGACACAACCTCTATCAGACCTCCACTCTTCAACGGAAACAATTTAATCTTCTGGAAGAAAATGACAAGATCTTATCTTCAGTCTCTTGGAGAAAATGTATGGGCTATAGTTGAAGGCAGTTATCAATATCCAACCTCAGTTCCAGCAGATCGAGCAACAAGGAAAAACTATGAAACCAATGTAAAGGTTGTCAATGCATTATTGGGGAGTCTGACTGAATCATAAATTGTCAAATTTATGCAGTTGAATAGAGAAAAGGAGATATTGGACAAAATCATTCTGAGCTATGAAGGTGATGCCAAGGTAAAAAGCGTTAAACTCCAAACTCTCATAATTCAATATGAAAAACTCAGAATGCATAATGATGAAAGCATTGCTACTTTCTTTTTACGTCTAGATGATATTTTAAATTTTATGAGAAATCTAGGTGAAACTATAACTAACACCACTCTAGTACAAAAAAAATTAAGATCTCTAACTCCTAAATTCTAGTCAAAAGTGTCTGCTATTGAAGAGAAGCGAGATCTATAAACTCTTATTTTTGTTCAACTTCATGGGATTCTTACTACGTGTGAAATGAGAAAAGGAGGTCCATATGAAGTTAAAGAAGTTCCTTTTAGATCTACTACAAAAGGAAAGGAAGTGGAAGAAAAAGAAGGATCAGGGTACACTACAAGAAAAAAGGACATTGGTGAGGGGCAAAAAATGTCACCATAAGCTCATTGGTGACGGTCAAAAGAGTGTTCGACACCAAAAAATGAATTTCACCAAAAGTGGCGTCACCGAAAGTATAGGTGTTTTGGTGATATTCAAGGTTCGTCACCAATAATGATTTAAAATGACAGATAATGACCGTCACCATTTCATATGAGCAATGGTGACGGACAATAGCCTTCGTCACCAAAAAATTGAATGTCACCAAAGGTGGCGTCGCCAAAAGTATGTGTTGTGGTGACATTCAAGGTCCATCACGAATATTGATTATAATGACAGACAATGACCGTCACCATTTCATATGAACAACTATGATTTATTGTGATGGTCCTTTCATGGCCGTCACTCTTGGTGCATATATATGGTGACGTTCGTTTACTGTCACCATTTCATATTTGGTGAGGGTCAAAAAATGTCATGATAAGCTCATTGGTGACTTCAAGGTCCATCACGAATAAAGACTATAATGAAAAACAGTGACCCTCACCATTTCATATAAAAAACAACAATATATGGTGATGGACCTTTCATGGTCGTCACTATTGATGCATATATATGGCGGCGTTCATTGACCGTTACCATTTCATATTTTGGTGAGGGTCGAAAAATGTCACCATAAGCTCATTGGTGATGATCAAAAGAGCCTCCATCACCAAAAATGATCGCCACCATTCCATATGAATATCAAGGCACGATGGACTCGAACCACCAACCTCCTGCTTGTAAAGCAAGTGCTCTTCCATTGAGTTAGCACCCTTTAAAGAATTAAAATTTTAAAAATTATATCTTGAAACTTCATAGATTGTAAATTCTACAACTTTCAATAAATTAAAGCCTTGAAAATCTTTTACTAAACAAACAAAACATCATCGACGTTGTAGGTCCCTATCTAATGGTTATGGAAGTTATGAAAAGTAGGTGAAGGGAAAAACAGTTACGTATAAGAGACTCAATGTGTTAAGTTGAATACTCAATTAGAATTGAAACTCTGAAGAAATTTATAGTCTACAAATGACCTATAACTCGCAAATACACAAAATATTGTAAAGGAAATGTCGTAAGTGGATGCATATGGAAGAAGAACATTGATGAAGACAGATGCAATATGTTACAGGTTGAATGAAAGAAAAATTGCAATGTTGTTGTTGTTGGGTGACTTTATAATTGGGACATTTGTCTTTCCTTTATCACAAAATATTCAAATTAAAAATTAGAAATTTTAGATATCTGAATGATATCTAAACTTATGTGCAAATGTAACACGAGTCTTTTGGGAACCACTGGGAAAAATAAAATAAAAATTATATATATATATATCGACATGTGATTTGGAATTTCACAAGTCTGCACTCAAAACATGAAACAACCAACAATTAACAAAAGTTGCAACTTATCATAGTAAGAGTATCTCTTTTCAGCAGTGAACACCAAAGAATAACACAGTAATTAGTTCACTTTAAGACTGCAAAACATTGGAAAAAAACAATGTGTTCAATTATCTACCAGTACAAAATGGACTTAATTCTATTACTAACCTTTGAATCATTTTGATCTCTGCATATTTGCATCCAGGGGATGGTGCCTTTCTCATTGTGCTGGAGAAGAAAAATATGACAAATCTAATTTGTTGTTTAGTCTTGCTTCATTTTTCTGGCATGTATATTGGGGTGTTTGTTTAATTTTTAGTTCAAATGCATATGGATCAGCATCTAGGGTAGACAGTTTAATTTCTCCTTAAGTTTGGATGAACCAAAATGCTCAAATGAGCCAACAATTGTGTCATATTTGGCTTTAGAGCCACCTTTTTCCCCTATTGTGGGGGTATTAATCCCCATAACCTTCTTTTTCCATTTTCCCACAACATGTTTCTTGCTTGGTGAATTCTTTTTCTTTCTACTATGTGGAGTGTTTTCTTTCACTGGAGTTTGGAAACTATTATGATTAGGTTGAACATGCTACATAAGACATGCACGATGACTACTAGACATATTACTCAATACTTTATTAATAGAACTGGGGGTACCTTGTGAACATATCATATTTGAATTTAGCATATTGAGAGAATCACTTTTCCTTGGCTTTCTTTTATCCCCCGATGTTTTAGTTTCTTTGAAGACTTTGGAATGTCCTCATCTCCCTCGATCATCAATTTCTCTAAGTGTGTTGGTGTTTTATCATCTGTCTGTGTTTTTCAAATACCTAAATATGATTCTGCCGAGGCCCTTTTCTCATGCATGGAAGAATATTTTGTAGTACGTTTTCGAACTACTGATGAACTTGAAGAGAAAACTGGTTTTACAACACAACTTTTTTGAGCTGAGAAACATGGAGACACAGGAATATTGCGCACATATATTGTAGGAGAGTACATATTGCTAGACTTAAAGGGTCCTAAAAGCAAGGGTCCTAATACATGAAGCAAGGAATAGAGTTTAATATTGAATGAATACATGAAAGGGTCCTAAAAGCATCAACCAACCTGATCTGTGTGATAGAAATATGCTTGAAGTGTAATTGTCATTAACACATACATAACAGAGTATAGTAGGCAAGTTGTTTCAGGTGCTTTTGATCTATATATGATTCTAGACCAAGAGAATTTAAGTTTAGAGATGCTAGAATAATCAATAAGACAATATGTTTGTCTTTAATACAAGAACTTGATGGGTTAAGCTACCAGCAGAATGTTTCTAATCAGGGAAGTGTAGGAGGAATGAAGAAGCAACAACAATACTCATTTGAAACAATAATGGTAGTATTTGATATAGTGAATTGCAGCAATAATTGAAGGAGCAATGATAGTGTATGGAAGCAAACTTTTACCTCTTTATCTAGCAGGAGGAGAAATGGAAGTTTATGCAACACCTTTACCTTGGTCTGGCCACTAGGAGAAAAAGTACATGGCACTTTTTGGAGCTTTTCTGTATATCAACCCTTATCAGCAAAAAATCAAAGGTACCTTGAAGAAAGTGCATATTAAATCCTATGCTTTGACAAGCACTATAAGTAGAAGGAACAGTAAGGACCCTGATCTTGATTGTGTCATTGGACTCCTTGATGCATTAAGCGAAGACCCTATGAAATAAAATCTTATGAATATGGATGACTGGATATCATGGATTGGGTAATTGAATTCATTTATCAATTTCATCTAGCAAAGGAGGATAATGCAGTGATTTATTCATTCTGGTTGAAGAAGGACCATGATAATTCTATAAAATTTTATTTATGTTCTGAGGCAAGCTTTGTTGAAGGTTGTTGTTGCAAGTTCCTTCTGGATAGTCTCTCACATAATAAGTTCATCAAGCTATGCTTCAGAGGAAGCGATAAAGTCCACTGGCAGTATGTCATGATGATTCTTTCTGACCAATGTTTGTTGACACAATCTAGTCATGGCATCAGATTATGGTTGATGAATTTGTTACATGGACCTAAGGAAAAGGGTTAGGTTTCGGATGGCTCAATGATTATGCTTTGGCATGGTCACTTTCCCTATATTCAGAGGGAGTTATGTACAAGCCATGATACAACTATTGATGACTTCTGACCCTCTCTTTTATCAATATAAGAGAGATCTGACCATTTAAGTCAAGTTAAAATACCTAGCCATGTTACATTATTTCTTGCACTTAAAGATCTGATGAAATGGATAAGACTTTAAGTCAATGAAATGGGGCCCTCCAAATATCTCTTCACTACTCTCAAAAAATGATACATGTACTACCACCACAGGAATCCCCCAAGAGAGATCTAGTGGGAGAATCTCTTGAATCAAATTCAATGGAAAATGAAGGACTAGATGAAAGAGAAAGGCCTCAGCAGGATGGGGAATCCACCACCTCGAGTCAAGGAATAAAAGAGGTCCTCATAAATTCTTACAACACTTTGAAATGGAGCTAAGGGTAGAAGATCTACTTATGAAGATTTCTTATGTAAAAGAACTCAAATAGACAAGCAAATCCACAATTATAAAGTGATTATCTGGCATTTCAATCACTAATTTCAGGGCCAAAAACCTAAAACACTCAAATATCCTAAAACAATGTGTGAAATAAAGAAAAAGGCAAAGAGAATATGTTATCGAACAATAATACAAAAAAAAGACAAAGAGAATATGTTCTAGAACAATAATACAAAACACATCCAACATTTTGCAGTATTTGACTTCTCTTGGTGAACATGCATCCTTAGCAAATACAATGTAGCAATACCTTCCACACAAAAGAGAATAGATGTAAAAATTGTATGTTTGACACAAAAAATCATAAAGATCCCACAATATAAACTACTTTCAACACATGCACAGGAAATACAACTTAGATGTCGATGGCAAAGTATGGGATAGAAACAAATATCCTAGATGTTGGTTGTCTCACAACAATTAATTCAGATTTTTCATATTGGTATGATGTTATGGTGAAGTTCCTAGTTTCTAACCAAAAGAAAAAGTAATAGATCAACATAACATACACTACCAACATGTAACCTAGCCAATGGCTTCATCATATGCCTCATGCCAGGAATTGGATTTTTCATACTAGACTAGCGGTAGTTAGGTTCTAAATTTTAACCTGATTATTTCAGACAGCATATGAGTAGTAGTAGAGAAGTCCTATAATAGAAATTTCATCACATTATAGTGATTTTGTTGTAGCATTTGTTTTAGTTTTAGGGCACATGTTTTAAACAATTTTAACATGGTTTTAAGGTTCCAAAACTATCATGGGAAAGTCTCCCTTATTGCAGTATTTGTTAGTAGCCTCCATGAACAATTTGACATCAATAATATTGTTATAATACGACAATTTTTAGTATCATGTTGTTATCGTCCATGGTCTCCAAACAAAGCAAACAGATAACCATCCAAGCATTAATATAACTCGGCATATAAGATCAACTTTTCCTGGGAGGATGTGAGGTCATGTAACATACTCTTGTAGGATTATGGGGCAATATGAAGATGATATACAGAAGAAAATGACCACAGATTCGATGGCAGCATGTGAAGAGCGCTAAATAGAAGATACAACAATAGATATATCCTTTGATTGGTGGTTCTCTAGAACCCAATAGTGTTGGTCTTTCCAATGGTGGATACCTCCAACTGTGATAAATTTTCACCAACAAATAGAACTAGGGTTAATGAAAACACGATTATGGCTCTGATACGAATGTTTGGACAGATAGGGCAGCACGAAAAAAAGTATAAAAATACAATTGCAATCAAGAAATGTTTCCAACAATGATGTGGCATTTTTGGGAAGCTTGTTGTGGGATAATTTGAGGGATTTCAGACAACATTTCAGCCTTGTGAACAACAGTAATCTTTATTAATTGTTTGTGACTACATCTAGGGTCATTGTAAGCAAATTATAATGAGCAATAAAACTCTAAATACCCATCAATCAGAATAGTTGTCATCTTTCCTTCAAGCAAAAACCAATTTAAATCTTCATGTGTCTTCACCTTACGAAAAGTTTGTGGAAGAAATTGTGGTGGTAAAAAATATTATAAGGGTTGTTAATATCTAGTGAATTTTTTTTTTGTAGAAACCCTTGGAAACCTACAACAAACCCTTGAACAAAGGCACTAGAACCTTTGTGAAATCCTTAAGTAGCATTTGAATTGGACATCAGTATGTCATTATAAACATTGGAGTGCTTTGGTATTCAGAGGCATTTCAAGATCCCTTTTCATATCTTACTTGGAGTAGTTTGTGGATATACCTCTCATTGTTGGGTGTTCCTAGACTAGATCCTAGCAATATAAATCATGTATCAGATCCTAGTAATCTGTTGGGTGTTCCTAGTAACTTGTTGGGTGTATAAGATCCTAGACCAGCAGGTGTTCCTCCTTGGCAACATGCATTCCTTAATTCATAGAGAATAATGTGAGGAAAAGGAGACCTTGAACCACATGTGTATGTATAACCTTATGTTTGACCGTTAGCTTGAGTATGTTTTAGCTCAGCCTGAAATAGGTCCAGCCTCCTCATCTTAGATATTATCTAGGCTTTACTCAGACAGTGCGGTTGATAAATGGGTTTCAACTGACCAACATTTTACACCCAAAACCACAATTTGAACTCAGTTCAGGAACTTTTTGTAGAAATGGAAAAATTGGATCTTCTAATCATCTAAAAGGTTATAGAATTTCAAAATTCTAGTCGCCCCATGGCCAGGAAAGCCAATTATTTGAGTGCAAGAACCTCTTTTTTTTATAAAATGGCAAGGTTATACAAGTGATAGAAAATTACTTGGTTATAAAGGTGGTAGAAAATTACTTGGTTATATAGGTGATAAAATATTCCAACCCAGAAAAGGTCGAAAAAAGAATTTGGCCAACCCAACTTTAGAAATGGCATCCACAAAACCATGTTGCATTATTTTAGGTCCTTCAATCTACAAACAACAAAAATGTACTGATCTAGGGTTTTTTTAGGGTGTTGAATTCATATATGCATTCAAAATTCCATTTTAAATTACAAAATTAAGATTTGGCCAAAAACAAATCTGTGATATTAAGACAAAAACTCCAAAATGTAACATGTTGAGATTCCAAAGATTACATTTTTTGGTAGCCACAGTGAATGGGTTGTATATAGTTGCACACGGTCCATGTTATGTCTTACATCGTGACCTTATCTTAAGGCATACATACACACCCTATTGACTCTCTCTCTATATATAATTGAATTTTTTGCTTTAGCCTATCCATCCATCCCTTGATCAGTCAATCAATCGATGACGGTGAAAGTGTGGTCCATTCTCTTGCATTTTTGGTGCATTCAGGTTTCATTCACCTCTCCAAATTCCATGCTAGTAGTCAAGGGAAAAAATGGGAATTGAATCCAAGAAATTTGGAAGGAAAATGCAAGTTGGCTCTTTATGGTCATCCCTACAAAAGGATCAATGCCCCAAGTTTCTTTCAATTTTGTAGGGGTGATCTGCATATAAATCTCACCAACTAGGGAGCTACCCTTGTCTCCCTCGCTCTCCCCGATGCTAAAGGTAATCATCCCTAAACTCTAACCTTCACCTACTTCACCTGTTGCTCAGGGTTTTCATTGATGTCAATATGGCATTGGCTGAGATGGAAAATATTCTTGTGATCTCAATGAACCTCGTGCAATCCCTAGGTGCTAAGGATGCCATTAATAAAGATGCTAAGGTTGCTCTATCCTTATGAAGATTTAAAGCTATTAATGATGTCATTGTGAATATGTCAAGCCACTAATGAAGAAGTGTTGTCCTAAATATCTATTGACCATAATGCCATAGTAATGAAAAAATTAACCATGAAGATGTCAAGTGCCAATTATGTGCCTAATATACAAGCCCTCGTGTGAAGACACCCTAAATTCTGTCCTAGATACTTAACTTGATGATGACATGAATGATGGATGTTGCATAATTAATAACATACATGATGATATACTTGATGACATATGATGACATAACAGAAGAAATGACAAGTGGATACCTCCCTTAAATCCCATTCTGTCCCAAACACCTTATATATAAAAACTCAAGAACAGTCATAAAAAATTTAATTTTTGGCATCTTGAAAGCATCCTATCACAATAAGTCCTTCATCATCTTAAAGAGGACTCTTTCATCTTTCCAACGAGCCCTCACTCAGCTCCAAACTCCAAATAGTTTAGGAGAAATTGATTTTTGAAAATTATATATCCTATTATATATCATCTCGATGAGGAATATAAGAGCACAGGTACAGAATGAAATACAGGCTGAGGTACATAAATGAATTATAGTTTGGGTTAAATTTTTTGAATGAATAATTATTCAAGACCATATATCTACCACTATATTAGCTCAGATGATTGTTGGAAAGCTCAGAATTCTGGGCAGTTTCTTATGACTAAATACCTCACCTCAGATTTGTCATCACCCAGACTTTTAGCACAAAATAATTCAGTCTTGTGAAGCTTAGACAACATGCAATCTCCTTGAAGGCACAGTTTAGGACTCGAAATAACCATCAAGGGATAGTCACCCTGAGAGGATTACAAGGAGTTTGGATCTCTTTTTTGCGAAGGCTCGTACCTATAATAATCTACAGGAGGTTGTTCTATTGACAGAGTTTCAATTCAGTCAAATGAGTGTTTGGAGGAATTGGACCTACGGTTTGTAGACTGTGTCAATACTTGGATCAAACAGACAGTTTTGCGGAGCTTGACTTGGTGAAGTCACAGAACTATGGTTCAATATCCCATAAGTTGTTGGAATTAAGGTTTGGACAGCGTTTGGTTGTTTTAGAAGCTCGGTCTCCTCCACAGAAGCTACAGGAATGTGGATCTGTCTTATAAGGCCTCATTTTTGTGAAAATACTTTAGGACAGAACTTGGTAGTGTCGAGCAGCTACAGCACTTGGCCCTGACTTATGGAGTAGCCTCAGAACTTCGCTCGGACTTGTGGTGTAGTATTTAGAACCTGAGACAGTAAGCACATTCTGGAAAACATTGGTATTTCAAATTGTATCATCAAACTTATATTTAGCTTGCAGATTAGTCCTCTTTCCTTGATAAATAGTGGAGGTATAATAAACTTGAGAAGGTTCTGTGAAGGGTTACATATTTGTGAAAAGGTCCAATCTTAATCTCAAACTTGTACCAGTCATATTTTTGTGAAAAGAAAGCCTTGTTAGATTGGACATAACCCTGGAATAAGTTCGGCCAGGAACATTGTAAGATCCATATAGCCTAAATAAATTTGTATCTCTTGTGTCTCATTGATAGAGACCGATCGAGCCTACTGATGAGACTTATCGATTATGATTAAAGCTTTTTTTTTTATTTATACGTGTACATAAATGACCTGGACTTTTCTCGGTTGAGTGGAATCAATTCCAGGTTGTTTCAGCGCCTTAAACTCATTATATAGAGGAGAGAGAAGAGCACTTGAACTTAAGAGTGGAGATTGACCCGTTTAGAGAAGAGGTAGGGTGTAGTTGGGAGATCTCATAGTGGCACTCGAATGGGCAGGAGAAGCACGATTGAATGACATTCATTTTTTGCAAGTCAAAGAGGAAACAGATTAAGTTGAGACAAACTTCTGTTCTAATAATTTGAACTCAGTTCATCCCTTTCTGTAGCTACTGTCAACAGCAACCATTCTTTTCCAAAATTCAGTATACAAGTTTAAATCCTTTGAAATTAACAATAAAAATCATATAAATAAGATCAGAAAATAACCTTTAAAAAAGTATCCATACAGACTCTCCCTCTCGGAATTCTCGAAGGATGCAATTTTATCTCCATTAGCGGACGATACATGGATCCATGCCAAATGCTAATGACAGGCAACTGTCATGAAGCGAAGTTGTAGCAGTGTTGTCCTGTGAAGATAAGTGTTGTCCGCCAAGGATATGCCGACTCCCGTTCAACACAGATCTGGCAATGCTTTTCACTGGTTCACGATGAAGCAACAAGCCCCTTGGATGAAGGCGAGCAGCCAAAGGCTGAAGGAAAATGAAAAATTAGTCTGCTCCGAATTGCAGCGAAAGCCCCCAAATCAGGAGAATAATATTTGAAATAAAGATCCAAAAAGAGTGAACCCAGATCTGATATAATAAGTTCGGGTTAACCCAGATCTGATATGATTTAGCTGCAGAAAAGGAGCACAAGGGTATGGAATCTGCCGCTAAATCATAAAAATGATGAGCAGAGAAGGAGCACCAAACTCTGTCCCAAAACAGGCAAGGAGAATATCGGCAGGAAAATAATTTTTAATAAGCCTGTTTAAACTGGAAAGGAGAATATCAGTGGGAAAATAATTTTAATAGGTCTATTTAAATTTTAGAGTAGCGACCAAATTAGATTTTAATACGTAGTCAAATAAATTGCTATGGTAGGTTAGGTTTTCATAAATTTTTATTTTTATGTGAGTAAAATTAATGTTAATTTAATTAGGGTGTTAATTTAGTTAAATAACCTCTCTAAAAACCTAACACAAACATATAAATATGTCATTTACATTGGAGGTGTAAATCACTTTAATTGTGTTATAACTTTAATTGCTTCCCAACAAAACTTTGCCATGCTTCTTTGTCATGATGCTTCAACCTTATTGGAGAATAACCTCACAATGTAAAAGGAATTTAAACATGATGTAACTTTAATAGTGCCCCACATTCACCCTTTGGCTCATTACCCATGGCTAATTTGAGGTTATTTCAAGCAGTGATGTGGATAATATCATTTAATAGTGCCCCACATTCACCCTTTGGCTCACTACCCATGGCTAATTTGAGGTTATTTCAAGCAGTGATGTGGATAATATCATTGAATTTTCTCTTATGTATAGTATTCTAAATTGACTCAATTGAGTTGGTTTAACAAACAAAATATTTATATTGAGGGTTCACTCCCTGTGCATTAGGGCTAGAGAGGTCTTGTCTTTGAGTGATCTATTAATTTCCAACTCCATATGTGAGAGAGCACTACAAGCTCCATCTCAACATGAATTGTAGATATTGTGAGAAATTCATATCGAGGCTTACGAGGTTCATGGATTATAGGTTGACTAGTGGACTAACCAATATAATTTATTTTGATCCCTCTCCACAAATTTCTCTCAAGGAATTGATTATGTAGGGCTATATCTTACACAATATTTCTAGTGGCCCTGTGGTTCCATGACACACCTACAACATGTCATCAATAAAGGACACAAATTAAATGGTTCAGTCCCTCTCATAGTACATTAACACTCTCACCCAATCACTCAGCACACCATAGACCAAACATGCCTTCCCTCACTATGAAAGTTGGCCTTTATTTTGAGAAGATTAGGAGTTGGAGGGTAGGCATGACGAGGGTGTCATTTTATCAATATGAGTCTCTCATAAGGATAAGCACTTTAATGAGAAAGAAAATCAGAATATTGACCACTCAATTCTTAGCATTCCCACACCAAAAAAAAAAAAAATGTCATTCTTCAAATATCTTGTGTAGTTTCCTAATGCCATTCAAGTTGAATATCGCAATTACTTACACCAGTAATGATGTGCTAATTTTTATTCTCTTAAAGGAAATATTTCTAGACATGCACCCCATCAAACATAAACCATTGAGTTAAAATGAATGGAAATGAATGAATAAGATGGTGTGTCAGGGAGTGTCAACGAGTGTCAGACGTGCCAAGGGGGGAGTGACAAGGCATGTCAAGAAGTGTCAATGTATGATAACATGTGCCAGATAGTGCCAATGAATGTCAATGCATGATAGGCATAACAAGATGTGTCAGGTGTTAAGGTATGCGAACACATGTCAAGGAGTGTCGAGTGAAAAAATGGAACACCAAGTTAAAATGAAAATAAATGAACACATATGACGGTTAATAATTAAGGACCTTACCTTTTCAAGAGTGGCATGTTAGGCATACCAACACTAGTGCCAATACATGCCAAGGGCCAAGTGCTAATGTGTCTTAAGTGCCAAATTGATCTCAAATAAATTTTATCTTAAACCATGCCAAGGCATTCCAGGGCATCCAAACGCATGCCAAGAATTGTCAAGTGCCACGAGCCAATATATGCTAGGGATTTATAAGGCATGCTATGGAGTTCAAGGTTTTCTAAGGAGGGAGTGACAATATATGCTAGATAGTTCCAAGGCATGCTAGAGTGTTAGGGAAGCATACCAAGATGTGCCAAGTGCCAACGCGTGTTGAGTGTTAGCGAGCTCCAGAGAAACATAAGGGAGAACTATGCCAAAATGCATGGAAATGAATGAATAAGAGTGCATGGATAGGAATTTCAGTGAGCTCCAGGTGTCCTAAGGAGGGAGTGGCATGGTATACTAGGCAACACTAATTCATGCTAGTGCGCCAGAGTGGCATGCACCCAAGGTGTGCTAGGTGCCAGGGTGTGCCAACACATGCTAGGAAGTGTTAGGTTGTCGTAGGGGCACACAAGGGAGAATTATGTGAAAATAATGCATGCAAATGATGATTAAGAGATTATTATAGGAAGTGTCAATGACTTCTAGGTGTGCTAAGGAGGGAGTGACAAGGTATGCTAGGCAGTGCTAAGGCATGTTATAGGATAGGGAAACATGGCAATGCATGCCAGGGAGTGTTATGGAGTGCCAAGGAAAAACAAGGGAGCCCTAGTTTCAAATGCATAGAAATGAATGAATAAGAGTGTGTGACATGGATTGTTAGTGAGTTTTGGGTGTACTAAGGAGGGAGTGACAAGGTATGTTAGGTAGTGCCAAGGAATGCTAGAGTGCCAGGGCGACATGGAAAGTGCCAAGGTGTGCCAATGTGTGCTAGAGAGTGTTAGGAAGTGCCACAGAAACACAAGGGAGAACTAGTTCAAAATGCATTAATGAAATGAATGGATAGGAGTTTTTGATAGGGTGTGTCAGTGAGTTCCAAGTGTGTTAAGGAGGGAGTGAAAAGGTTATATGCTAGGCAATACCAAGGCATGCTAGAGTGCTAGGGAATGTCAAGGTATGGTAAGGTGTGTTAGGGAGTTTCAAATCATGCCAAGGAATGTAGGGGATGTGAACATGTTCCACATAGTGCCAAGGGGTTGTTAGACGTTCCAGGTGTTATGGAATGTCAAGATGTAAACTATGTTGCATAGTTGTTTTATGGACGTGGTTGGACATGAGCCTTGAATTGGTAACTTGTTAAGTGGGATGAGTTAATATTGGACATGAGTAGCCTAAGATGAGTTATAATCAATTCTTAGGTGAATAAGTCATAGTATAGTTGTAGTAAATGAAACTTGGTCAAGTTGTTGTAGTTAAGGCAGGACTTGGTTGGGTTCCCAAGTATAAAAAAAAAATAAGGGTAGTTATGAGGACTTGATAGTTAAGGAGTGTTAGGGCATGCCAATGAATGAAAAGGTGTGCTAACACATGCCATATAGTGTCAATTCATGTCGAGAAGTGTTGGGGAGTGTTAAGGCATCACAACGGAGAATTACTTCAAAGTGTATGGAAACAAACGAATAAGAGTGTCTGTTAGTTGGGAGTATCGGTGAATTCCAGGTGTCCCATGGACAAAGTGTGTTTGGAGAATTTCATAACAGAACTTGCAGGAGGTAAGCATACTATTGTGATAAGAAGTTGGAAAGATCAGTTTCAGACAAAGGGAGACTTTGGGCTAGACACAACACTAATTTTTCAATGACCTGGTTGGGTCCCCAAGTTGCAAAAAAAATAAGGCTATCTATGAGGGCATGACAACTAGGGAGTGTCAAGGTGTGTGGGAAATCCTAGGAAGTGCTAACACATGCTAGAAATATACAAGGCATGTTAATCATTCTAGTATGTGATATGTGATGGGGTGTGGTTCCAACGCATGCTTGGGAGTGTTAGGAAAACAGAAGGGAGGACTAGTTTCAATTGCATGGAAATGAATGAATAAGAGTGTGTGATAGGGAGTGTTATCAAGTTCTAGGTGTACTAAGGAGGTAGTGACAACGTATGTTAGGCAGTCTGAAGCCATGACAGAGTGATAAGAAAGCATGCCATGATGTGCTAAGTTCCAAGGTGCGCCAATGTGTGCCAAGGAGTGCTAGGGAGTGCTAGAGAAACACAAGGGAGCATTATGTCATAATGCATGTGAATGAATGAATAAGAGTGGGTGAAAAGTAGTGTCAATGAGTTCCAAGTTTGATAAGGAGGAGTGACAAGGCATGCTTAGCAATGCTAAGGAAAGCTAGAGTGTTAGGGAGACATGCGCCCAAGATGTGCCAACATGTGTAAGGAAGTGTTAGCTGGGAGTGTTAGGGAAACACAAGGGAGAACTACATCGAAATGCATGGAAATGAACAAATAAGAGTTTGTGATTGGAAGTGTCAATGAGTTCCAGGTGTGCTAAGGAGGGAGTGAGAAGGTCTCTTAGGCAATGTTAAGGCATGCTAGAGGCTAAGGCAACATTCCAATATGTCCTAGGTACTAGGGTGTACCAACACGTGCCAAGGAGCATTAAGGAATTCTATGGAAAAACAAGGGAGAAGTAGGTAAAATTGCATGGAAATGAATGAATAAGAGTTTGTCACTGGGAGTGTCAATGAAATCTAGGTGTGCTAAGGAGAGAGTGACAATGTATGCTAGGTAGTGCCGAGGAACGTTAGAGTTCTAGGGAGGCATGCCAAGATGTGTCAGGTGTTAGGGATTAGGGTGTGTCAATGTGTGCTAGGGAGTGTTAGGGAGTGTTAGGGAAACGCAAGGAAGCACTAGATCAAAATGCACGGAAATGAATGAATAAATATGTGTGATAGGGAGTGTCAATGATTTTTAGGTGTGTTAAGGAGGGAGTGATCAGGTTGTATGCTAGGCAGTGTTTGTTAAGCCCCTATATTAATAGTGTAGCCCCTTATTATGTTATTTTAGCCCCCCTTATTGTTATCATTGTACCCTTGTAACCCCCATATTGTTATTATTGTGCCCTTACATTATTATTGTTAGGTCGGCTAGGATTACATTCTGGCCCACTAGGATTACATTATGGCCCCATGGACTCCTATATATAGAAAGGAGGTTTTTTCATTTGTATCATCAAAGAATTGTTCATTTATGTAATGTATTGGAGGTTGCCCCCTCGAAGTGGCTTATTTCTAAGGCATTGATATCTTTTTTCTTATTTCTAAGGCGTTGATATCTTTGTCATTTGTTTGGGATATGATCTGTGGAAGGTAGTGCTTTTTCAGGCTCCTGAATTGCATCTCAAAGAGGTGATCGTGGGAAAAGTTCAATAACTCTCTCTCTGGGCAGTGGATTTGAGTGCCGTAAAAATTGGTCACAAGTACATGGACTTTAGTTTCTTTTCTATGAATTTCAGAGACAAAGGACGAAACAGTGACACGTGGAAAGTCCTACAAGTGTTCTCTACTAAACCAGTCCTGAATTAGGTCATTGTGGGAGATTGGACACAAATTTGTCTTGGGGAATCCAAATTAGATTAGACTTGTGGAATTTGAAAGAGAATTCATAGGGCTACTTCAGTGCTGAATTTCAGGTATAGAAAATTCGCAATCACAGAGATAATACAATTCCAATATCGGGCTCCTCAAAAACAAGTAAAAAGTGTGTATTGTTTTTCCCAAATTGCATAAATCTTGTTTGAAAAATCAGTTTGAAGTGATTCCAAGGGCCTATTGAGCATATATTTCAGTATTTAATTCTGAAATGCCTCCTAAAAATAATTCAACACCCATTAAGCCCTCAGAAAGCTATACTATGACGCATGAGGAGGAAGAATTGTGATATGAGATATCAAAATTACGGTACCAAGTGCAACAAATTTCGATCTTACGAAGAGCAACCGAAGATGACATAGATGGTTTAAAAGAAAAAATGGAGGCTAATTTGGATGGTTTGAAGGATCAAATAAAATCTATTATGGATGATAAAGTAGTGGAATATGACAATGAGCATCAACAACAAGTTCTCCAACTCTCAAAGGATAACCTAACTTTGGTGCAAAATAAAATGAAACAACCGGAAGATCAATATCACATCGAAAGAAGTTCTGAAGAAGTCACAGAAACAAGAACTCGACAAGTACAATCAATTTCAAATTATCTCAACAAGTGGAAGAACTTTCCTGTAGAAGATTCCACATGGGACGATGAGAATTTTATACAGAAGCATCAAGAAATAATCAAGCGTTGAGGACAACACTTGTTTGAAGGAAAGGGGCATGTTAAGCCCCTATATTAATAGTGTAGCCCCTTATTATGTTAGTGTAGCCCCCCTTATTGTTATCATTGTACCCCTGTAACCCCCATATTATTATTATTGTGCCCTTACATTATTATTGTTAGGTCGGCTAGGATTACATTGTGGTCCACTAGGATTACATTGTGGCCCCATGGACTCCTATATATAGAAAGGAGGTTTTGTCATTTGTATCATCCAAGAATTGTTCATTTATGTAATGTATTGGAGGTTTCCCCCTCGAAGTGGCTTATTTCTAAGGCGTTGATATTTTTTTTCTTCTATTTTTGGAGCTGGTTACACAACAGTGTTGAGGTATGCTAAACTACCAAGGCATGTCAGTAAGTTCTAGGGTGTGTTAGGGAGTGTAAAATCATGGCAATGAATGTAGGGGATGCTAACACATGCCACATAGTGCTAAGTCATTTAAGACATGCCAAATGCTATGGCATGTGAAGATGTAAATTGTGTTGCTTAATTGTTTTATGATCACAGTTGGATGTGATGAGCCTTGTCTTGGTAACTTGTTAAGTGGGATGAGTTGATATTGGGCATGAGTAGCCTAAGATGAGTTACAGGTAGTTCTTAGGTGAAAAATCCATATCTTGAATTTCCACGGCACATGAGAATCTAGGTTTGTTCTTAGAATCTTTGATGCAAACACACTCAAGTGCCAAAACACATCTACTTTGCACAATGACTTCTACACACATCAGGGAATCAACTTGCGCACATGATAATTTTTAACTTTTTCAAACCATTCTTAATTAAATTATAAACTATAATAGAATAGGCTAGAGCTCTCATACTAGGGATCATGTCTCTTTACAATTACACTGATACAAGGAATACAACTAGGGATCAGTGTTAGTCCTTTGAAAATCAATATACCTTGAACAAGACAACACTTTAACCACTTTTTGATGATCACCACACATAGCCCTTTGATTAATGCACAATTCCTAAACACATCTCATAGGTCCTCTTGTCTCCCGTTATGCAACTCCTCAATCTGCCTCTATCAATGAACTCAACTCCTTTAGGTTACTGAACTCGACTCAAAAAAAAATTCCCTCTATACACCTCTTTTTTCATTTAAGGTCTGCAACACTTAGGGTTTTTGGTAAGTTGCTCACAACTTTTTTGTTTAATAGTTCTTTGGTCTGCCCACTTTTTCCATACTCCTGCTCAAATATAAAAAACATAGGGCTATGGAGGTTTCCCATCTTCTCACTGACTCAATCCTCTGCAATACAGTGAAATAGGGCTAGTTGGATAGTCCACTTGAATGCTACTTTAGTCCTTCAAAGTTTGCACGACCTTAGGCCCAATACACCTACCCTTCTAGCAGTCTTGTTTTCCTTCACAAGCACAAGACTTGGGGCTCTTCTTTGACAGTCACCTCACAACCCTCCAACTATACTTGGAATGCCAACAATTTTCCCAACCATGGTCAATTATTTTACTGATCTAGTGCCCACAACACTGCCCTCATCTAGGGATCTTCAAATTTTCCACTTAATAGTGATTTGAGTCTTCTCAAAATCACTATTTTTGTGTACCAATTTCTTTGTTATCCAATCTATGAACAAATATGAACTAATCCTCTTATCATCCTTCTAAAAATTTGTATATGCTTGAACTAGGGTCACAAACCATCCACTAACAATCCATTAACTAATTTTTTATAGGTTGCTTCATATCTTTGTCCAAAACTCTATGGAAAATCCACCAAAATAAACTCCTCTTCATGTCAATCCATTCCTCATATGGAACTTTTCTTCTACTCAATATTCTATGGGTCAAGGAATTATGGCTTGGGGGTTGAGGGGATAGGGAATTTAGTAGTTATGGGTTAAGGGCTTATGGGTTGTGATAATGGGGCCCCTAATCCCATTATCACCATTGTTGGGGATTACCCTATCAATTTCTCCCTTTTCCTTCCCTTTAGGCCCCCTATCCCCTAGGACATTAAGTCCAAAGCCCCCTTCAAATGATTTAAAAGTATCCTCAACCTAGGTTCCCTCAACTTCAAAAGGCATTACTTTATATAGCCGTTTATGAATCCATACCCAGCAATAGAACTTTTAGAAGACATTCCAAGAGTTAACTTGAAAGAGAAGAACCAAATTTTTTTGGTTCCAATATTCAGGGTGGAACCATGGGAGGCATCAAAGAGCATGCAACATGTTGATGGTGTTGGATCTTGCCAAAATACAGGGCGTCTCCCTAATATGAATTCCCAATTAGACCTCACACCATTTGGGGTGGAAGCCCCATCCGGAAATGTGACTCAGTTGCCATGTTTTTAAATATTTTCCTTGGATGTAGTTCTTAGTATCTTGAACTATGTTTGGTTGTTCTTAGGTGTTGTAACAATGTATTTAGACATCAACTCTATTTTAGAATACAATTTTTCTAATATACAAAACACCTCTATTCTCCTACATGGTATTAAAACTAATGGTTTGAGATGTAGCATGTTGCCTACAAGTCTAATGCAAGTTGTAGATGCTCTTAAAAAGTTAGATTTGTTTAGTGTATTGGTTTGAGGTTTCTAATTGCAAACTAAATATAGGATCAAATAAGTGGGTCAAAATTATGAGTTTCAAGCTAGATCTTATAAATTTTAATGGACACAATTATGGAATTTGGGCACAAGATATGGGAACATTGTTGAAAAGTGAAGAGTTTTAGGACTTTACGAAAATGGTGGTTCTTATCCAAGGGATAACTAATAAAATTTTTTCATAAACATGAAGAAGGATGAGGCTCTAGGAGTCATAATGTTGAAGAATGTAACTAGGTTCGGTCTTCATTATTAATGTATCTATCAAAATAACTTATTATTATTATTATTATTAAATTAATTATTAAGGCATGGGTTTCATGCTTGGGTCATATTTAGATTAAGGCCCCAATTTTGGACTTCTAGGTTAGCTGTTACAGATTTAAATTGATACAATTTTTGGGCTTTTAAAACATGTAGCATTAGGTTTTCAAAGGGCTCCTCCATCAAGTCATCTTCTTCAAGGTCATCATCCTCGAAATCTACTTCAAAGACAACCCTCAAGTAAAGTGATACAATTCATCAAAGTCTCCTCCTTAAGTCAAACTCAATCAGTCTTCAAGTCAGCTCAAATCAAGACATAACACTTCACACTGTCACTGTCATCTCAATAACTATGGGAAACAATTATATATATAGGGGTATATTTTCGCATTTCTGCCACAAAATTTTGGACATATCTGAAGTTTCAGACCACAGATACAGTTGGGATCATGATAAGAGGTTCAGTGTTGGAGGATAAGGTCTCAAACCTGTTACAAAATTCAGGTAATCATCTATGTTATGATTCAGGTAGCTTCCATGCTATGATGTTGCAGCAAAACATGAATGCCTCGGTGTCAACACAGATATACCACAAAATTAGTGCTATGATATGATACTCAATGTTATGAAGATGCTCGGTGATCTCAGTTATGATGCTCAATGCTATGATGATGCTCAATGTTCTCAGTAACGAAGCTCGGTGCTATGTTGCTATCTCAAACTCGGTCAAGGTAATGAGGATGGAGTTTAGGTGCAAGTAAAGGAGATCTTGGTATCATGGAGATCTCGATGCTAACACAGTGAAGGGATGAATTGATGGAGGAATTCTATAGTCTAAAGGTCTTGGTCGTCTCATATTAAGTCTTCTAAAGGAAGAATTTTGACTGGGTTTTCCCTAAATAGTGGGGTTTTGCCCTGGCATGTGCCTACATCTTGTGTCTTCTTATATTTTTTCATTGGAATTACTCTTGATGATAAGAAAAGATAAATGTAAAGAACAAATAATAATAACAAAACATCACAAGATAATGTCATGATAAGAGAATTTTTTTAACCGCCATCTCCTTAATTTATCTAACACATAACAACCTCTATCTCAAGGTGGATTCAATGTCATATAATCCATATCAACTACTCATATCATCCATACTCTTTAGTATATCAAAGAGCTATAAATTGATGCTTATTTTCCCCTAACACCCTACAAAACCTATATTATCCTTGCAAGCCTTAGCCTTTATAACAAAAGCAGCAAAATTCCTACATAATTTACAATGTCATGAATTTGAGAATTCAACCAATTCAGTGACACTCCAAACAAATTTTTATAAAAAATATGCCTAGCTCAAAAGACTCCATGTGGCATTGATCACCATGGTTTCACTCTCTGCTAAATATTTTTTGGTGGACCCACTAATATAATTTATTTTAATCCCTCTCCATAGATTTCTCTCAATGCATTGATTATGTTGGGATATAGCGTAGACAATCTTTCTAGTGTCCTTGTGGTTCCATGAAACAAACCTACAACATTTCATCCATAGAGGACACAAAGTAAATGTTCAGTCCCTCTCATAGTACATTGACACTCTCACCCAGTCACTTAGCACACCATAGACCAACATGCCTTCCCTCATTGTGCAAGTTGGACTTTATTTTGAGAAGATTAAGAGTTGGAGGGTAAGCATGACAAGGGTGTCATTTTCTCAAGAAGAGTATCTCATAAGGATAAGCACTTTAATGAGAAAGACAATCACGATATTTACCACTCACTTCTTACCATTCCCACACCAGTAAAAAAACCCTAAAAATGACATTCTTAAAATCTCTTGTGTAGTTTCCTAATGTCATTCAAGTAGAATCTCACAATTACTTATGTTAGTAATGGTGCGTTAATTTTTTTATTCTCTTAATGAAACTTTTTCTAGACATGCACCCCATCAAACAGAAATAATTGAGTCAAAATGAATGGAAATTAATGAATAAGAGGGTGTATCAGGGAGTGTCAGGCGTGCCAAGGGGGGAGTGATAAGGAATGCTAGGGAATTCTAGGGCATGTCAAGAAATGTCAAGGTGTGCTAACATGTGCCAAACAGTGCTAAGGAATTCCAATGCATGCCAGGAATTCCAAGACATTTCATGTGTTAAGGCATGAAAATATGTGTTAGGTGTTAGGGTATGTGAACGCATGTCAAGGAGTGTCAAGTGACAAAAGGGAACACCAAGTTAAAATGAAAATAAATAAACACATATGAGGGTTAATAATTCGTAACCTTACATTTTCAATAGGGGCATGCTAGGAATACCAACACTATTTCAAATACATGCCAAGGGCCAAGTGCTAGCGTGTCTTAAGTGCCAAATTATCCTCTATTACTTCTCTCTTAATTTTGAATAATTGATCTCAAATCAATTTTATCTTAAACCATACCAAGGCATTCCAGGGCATCCAAGCGCATGCTACGAATTGTAAAGTGCCTATATACTTCTATTCTAATTGCTTTAGAACAAACCATATCCACCCATAGAAAAAAAGACAACTCTTTCCTCCATAAGAGACTTGACCTAGCTCATATGGATCCGTAGATTCTAGTCATTTCATTGACTGAATCTTGACCTGAAATTTAGATCTCTATGACCCTCAAATTACGGTTACCTCAGTCAATATTACACCTGTGACTACTTCTGTTGTGGCCCTAAATTCTAGTGTAGACCCTCCTCCATTTGTGTTGGTCTTTATCACAGAACTTGCAACCTAGTAACCACCACAAGGTAGGGTCTCAACACTCTCTACTATTTCAAAATTTGATGCGGACTTCACACAGAAACACCACTGAAATCACATCCCCAAATTCTCACGAGTCACCTCTCTTTAGCTTTATCTTCCCTAAGAGAACCAACAATATGGCATCCTACTTCCTATCTCGAACCCATTAAGGTGCGTGACATTCTTGTGAACCCTCACATGATGATCTTACTCTTGGTGGATGATCATGTCCTCCCTTTAGCAACGGTTACTCAACCCTCTAACTCGACCTACTTTACGATTACATCTATCCTAGCCTCCTTGATAAAATGAGCTCCTTCTCACTTGATGTTCTTGCCTTCATACTAAGGCCTCCTTAAATAGCTTTTCCTAGCTAGGCCTCTTAAGAACGCTCTAGAACTTATAAAATTTATCTACTTAGATCTTAGGAAATATTATTTTCTGTTTAATTTTCTTTTAGATTTTAAACCTCATCTTGGGTCCAAATCCCCTTCGCTTGGGTTATTTTCCCACAAAAATTTTTGTGGTCAAACTCACACAAACCCATCTCACTAGGCTTGTGGAGTACTGCCCAAGCTACACAATTCAACAACATATTCTAGTTGTAGTAATCGTAACTTGGTCAAGCTTCTATGGTTAACCGAGGACTTGCATGGGTTCTGTTATCACTCAAATTTTCCTGGAAGTTGTAGGGAAGAGGAAAGGGGTCCGAGGTAACCACAAACCAACTTTTAGGTACAGAATCTAGCCAATATGTACCCAGAGAGGGCTCTCTCTGTAAGATTTAACTTTGTTTTGAATGATATCAGGCTAGTTGTAAAGTCTGGGAATTTTGTTTGAGTTTGGTTGATGGAATTCTATAGCAGAGGGTAAGATCGAGTAGTTTCAGTCCATTGGGCTAATGGAGTCAAGAAGGATGGCTGAACTAGAATAATTTTCTTAACAAAGATGGTTTCACAGGGCAAGATAATCAAATAGGGAGCAATTTCAGATCTAAAGTGAATAGAATGAAAACAAAATGGATGAAGGATAGTTAAGAATCCTTCAACAAATTTGAAAGAGGGAACTTGGATGATTATTAACAAAAATCAATTAATAATTCTTTGCTAAATAATCAAAATGCATAAACTAGATAAACAGGAGCAATTAAGAATTCACCGTTTAAACCAGTTCAGAAGAAAACATTTAGAATAACAATGATTAAAATCAGATTACACTTAAGCACTTTAGGATTTATTCCTTTTCATTAATCATTCAGACATGAAACACAGTGATATAATAAACAAATATAAAACTTCAAAACATAAGAGAGATGACTTATTGATCCGTTTTTCGACTCATGAATCCTGTAAAAAGTCTTTGCGTCAATCCTTCATCCAGCTAGCCACAAGAAATTTCTCCAAAAAGCACTTTATTCCAAAATGATCAATGTTACAGCAATGTTTAAGAATCCACCCTCAATACTCCAATTGAGGGAGTATTTATAAAAAACAATTACAAAAAATATCTCTTAACAAAATGAGATATAATCTAGGATGACTCATGGATATTTTACAACAAACTAGAGACAGATGGTCTCGTAGATAAGAAAAAATGATAACTAATTTTGTGATGTTTCCTTCTTTTGAGAATGTGTTGGATGCAGGCCCTATGATTTGGCTTTCTTGCTGTCATCTTGAGTAACTCTGTGCTGGCCGTTCTGTTTTACTAATACTCTTTATCTTCTCAGATAAACTTTGACCTCTGTCTATCCTTTTATCCTGACTTATTGTAGTAAATAATCAAAAATTCATCCAAGGATAATATTTACAAAAGTTCCAATATCTCATCCCACCATTGAACTTCTGGTATCCTGGTCCTTTGAAGCTTTCTGAGAGTTTCATCAGCCTCAGTATATCTATAGAAATTAGGCTAAATTGGGAAGAGATGCTTTACCTCATGTTCGAGATAAAACAAATTTTCCAATCTGTCATGAAGGTTTCTTCCTGTAGGCAATGCTGTTGCTGATGAACTAGTTGAGGAACTGGCCTGATTGTCAGCATACTTGTCCAATTTCTCAACATAACTTTCCAAGTCCATTATTTTATCCTCTGAAACTAAAGGACTGGGTAATCCTTTATTCAACAGAATATCAAATCTTTCTCTGAAAGCAATAATTTCTTCTTTCATATCAGAGCATCTACATTCTAGATTATGTATCAGATTTCTCTTGGTAAAAAATCTTTTAATCTCCAAGATTGTTCCCATCCTATCTTGAATGCCAAGTTCTACCATTTGATGCTTGTTCCGAGTATTCAAAAAATGTATAAGTCTATTGGCTTCTTCGGGCATGTTTCCTAATTCATATCTTGCTTTCTCAATTTCATCTAGAGCCAATTTAACTAAGTCATTCTGATCATACATTATTTGAATTGAGGACCAGACATATTTTATTGATTGGATGATGTTTTCCCAAAGAATTTCATTTATTTCCTTTAAAGGATTCTCCAATGTGAGATACTTTTCCAATGTTTTGACTGTTTTTTCTAACATGTTTACCTCTCTTGTTTTATCTGCAACACTCATTTTTGAGAGATCATATTTGTGCTCTAAAGTGGCCAATTTTTCCTTTGTTCTGTGGAGCTCTATGACCTAAAGTTTCATTTCTTCCATTGACTTTGTTAATTCTTCAATGTTCAAATTTGAAGTGTTGCCCTGTGATAATTCTGTTGGTTGACCTGTTGCTGTACCTGTGGCTGCTGTACCTGTAACTGCTGGAATATTAGGTTGTTTGTATTTAAATGCCTTTTCAAGATCTTTCTCAGTTTCATTAAGTTACTCATTTAGTTTCAAGAGCAAGTCCATTAATTCTTCTTCAGAATTTTTCTTCATAACTTCTGCAGTTTGTGGATGTCTTGAGGCTGGTAACTTTAGTTGCTTTCTCAAAGCTGCAATATCATCATCCTTTTTATTAATCAAAGCTTCTATGCCTTTGACATCCTTGGGATTATGTCCCAATCCAATGATTATCTCCTCTAAAGTATTGATTCTGTTATCTTTAACCTGAGAAGAGGCTTTTTCAAGCTGCAATTGTGTATTGGTATTTTCCAAAGAATCCTGCAATTTTTTATTCATCATTGATTTGTTCGTAAGAGTAGAATAGATCATTTCACCTATTTGCTTGTGTAACTCAATTTGATTCAAAGGATCAATATCCTTTGCTAGGACTTGAAAATTTGTTCTGATGTAATCTGCAGCTGTTTGAGGCTGCTACACCTTGGGTTTGAAGTGACTCATTATCATTTTTCCCTACTGGATGTCATAAGCTGACATCAATCTTTCTTGATTCTTAGGAGCCATTTTCAAATACTTATTGTACACTTGAAGTCTCAGTGGATCATTTCTAGCCTTTATATTTATGAATGTTCTTTTGATATCCTAGGCATATTTCACAGGTGGTTTGAAAGAAGATGCTTCTACACTATGTTGCCTTTGTATTTGTTTTCTTTGTAAAGTAGTAGATGTTCCACTGACTGTGCATGTTTATTGACTATCTTCTCTTCCAGGGCTATCAGGGATTTGTTGAAAAGATTCCATTTCTGGAAGAGGATTTAGCTTTTGTTTTTTAGCACCAGGCTGTTCTGAAGACCCACTAAGAGGGGTAGCTGCTTCAGCATCTCTGTTTTTTCCCTTTTCCACATTAAGAGGAGTTTTTAAAATTGACACTTCTGGCACATTAGTCTAAGTAGGAGGAATCTGTACTTGACCCTGTTCTTTAGAAGTCTCAGGTTGCTCTGTCATTGTGAATTTTTCAAACACTTGTATATCAGGCTCCTTTTCTTTCCCTTTATATTCTACTGTGGCCAATGCACTGATCTCCTGTATATTTTGTTGAGAAGTCCCAGCTGAAGAAGGACCAATACCTGTTATCTGCACGTGTCCAAAAGAGTCTAGGTCAAGAATATTTTCAAGGTCTTTCATAACATTGTCCACACTGACCTGCTCACTAGCTTGCTCTATCAATGTTCCTTCCATCCATTCATCCATATTGGCATATTGTTCAATTTCTGGGATTCTTTGATGCATCTATGGAGATAACTTATTTTTCATTCTTCTATCACAGAAAAAGCTATTTGGGTCATAAGGAACCCAATAGAAACTTTTTTGTAATCTAAAATAGTCTTCTAATATTCTTTCAGCTTCTTTTGCAACATCTCTAGAATTGCAGACAAAGGGACCTAACTGACTTTTAATCTTGAGTTGAGCCCTTTTCTTTGCATTTAAAAAATGAACTATATCTGAATTGATCATCTGCCTGAAATAATCTAATGCAAAGAGTCTTATTGGAACATATTTTGGCAACTTGAATGGGCATAACTCACACCCATATATTCTGATTTCTGTGTGATTTTGGTATAGGTACCAGTCACCTATCCAATATTGCTTTGAGAGCTGAAGAATTTTCTTGATTTCACTACTGAGTCTAGGAGGGGAGACTCCTGTCAACAAAGTGGTTGCAGGATGCACAAATATATCAATAAACTCATTGTAGGAATAAGGAGAGTCAGGGGAATTATGAGTGATGGCAGACCAAAAGATCACAGACCTAGGATTTCCTTTGGCATCAAGATTTTTGACATAGAAAGGGAAGTTCTCTGATTGATGGTAAATCATGAGATGATAAATAACAGAAGAATATTTAAACACTCTCTCATTCTCAAATCTCATGAACTGATCATGGATTTTATCAGCAATGTAAGATGAAAAATCATATTTAACAGCAGGAGGCTGTCCAAGGGTAAAGATAGACAACAATACTAGGGTTAATTGGTCAACATAATCACTATTATTGAAACCCATCACTGAGGATATCATATTTAGAATAAGCCTGCCTACATCAGTGAAAAAGGTATAACCATAAGGGGGAGGGCCTTTGGGCTGATGCTCTAGCAACATGAAGGTTTGGAAAAGGCGATTCAACTCTTCTTGAGATAAATTAGCAGATTTCTCAAGTAATTCTCCCATGAACAGGGGATTCAAGGCTTGACCAGGTTGAAATTGAAGCATTTCATTAATAGACTGAGAAGTTATGGCAAAGAGGATAGTTTGACTTGGAGATAAAACTGCTCGTTGATTGGGATCATAGTTTGCATGGCAGTAATGAATTAACTCAGGCAAAATGTGGACTAAGGGGAGAAGGTACATGGGAAGATTAGATTCCCAAAGTCCAACAATGTCAGATCCTTTCAAGTAATTATCTCGGCAATGGCAAAAAATTCGAAGAGGATTCTCACTGAGCACCAGGTCTTTGATTTGGAAATCTCTGTCTACCAAAGGAAAATAATCTAAATCTCTGTGAGGGGAATTCAAGGGTGCTACATTCAGAGCCATGAGAACCTCCATTTCTAGTTCTTGTGGATTCATAAATGAATTCGGGTTTTTGGATGAAAAAGGGGCACAATCACAGTTTTAGGAATGAATTTGCAACTTTGGGAATAGAGGAATGAACTAAAGATTGATTTTGAACTCTGTTTTAGTTTCTCGTGTGGAATTTACAATAAAAACCAGGATTTTACAGAGTTTTATGGGAATTGGGATAAATACCTGTTTTCTGGAGAATGAACAGTAATTGGAACAGGTATTAACCATGGCGGATGAATTCTGAATGCTCAGCTGCAATTTTCCTTCAACAAGGTAGTGGTTGGCAATATTTTAAAGTTAAATTTGAAATTCGTTTCCCGAGATACTAGTCACTGCATAGGGTAATGAAAATGATGCGGGTTTGTTTGTTTTATTCACAAAGTCAAAGGTTGCCGGGTTTTTTATTATTTTAATGGATGACGTCAGCAGGTACGGAGGATGAGTCACAGGGGGCAGGCAGTAAGTGGTTTCTATCGCACCGCTTTTGGGGAAGAGTGGTTTTGGGCAGAGGGCAAGCGATTCCATACGATGCACAACGCGTGGCATGGCACTGTTCAGAAAACTGCTTGGCCATCGCGCGTTATCGTTCGGATGTGGATGGTTAGCGATATTGTTATTAACCGTTGATCTCCGATGAGTTGATCGAACGGTCGTCGGGAAAGGGAGATGACAGGAATTTAATAGTGCGGGCCCGATGTATTTAATTATGAGTTAATCGTATCAGGGGCGATTTGATTGGTGGAACAGGTTATTAATTAACCTGGAGGGTTAATTAATCCATTTTTAAAACGCGAAAAAATGATCAGGAAAATATTTAAACTGGGATTTAACCAAGGTTAAGACTTGCGGTTAAGGGATGCGTATTGGGGATTTTAACAAAGGGTTATAGTTTTAACCTTGGGTAAATTGAGTCGAGGAAGAAAAACATACAAGGGAAGGGTTACTTTGAAGTTTGGTTTAAACAATTTTTTTTTAAAGCACGTAATAAAACACGTTTTAACTGTTTTTCTAATGTATTTCTATTATATGGTAATTAAATCAAAGTAATCGAATTACCATAGGGGGAGGGATTAATATAAAGATATATTTTATCCAAAAGGGAGTATAATGAGGGTATTTTATTTAAACATGTGGGGATTAAATATTTTGACTAAAATTATAATAAATGGGTTTTTGGGTATTTTATATAAAAAGGAGTTATATATATAATAGGGGAAGGTCATTCTTATAGGGATTTAAATAATACATTAGAAGTTAATACGGAAAATGACTAAATCACTAAGTGTAAAACATTAGGTTAATGTATTTAACTTATGCTTGCATGAGTAGGGTTTTTGTGAAATATTGCATGATTTTCCTAAGTAAAATAGGATTTTACTTAGGAAAAGATTTTTTAGAGATGAGTGAATGTAATGATGAATGATTTTAAGTACTTAGGTTTTTCCAATTATTGGGCCGAGGGTCTGGTCCCTCCAAAAGTCAAGGAAATTTCTTGAGCCCCTTTAATTATCAAATACCTTAGCACTTAAGGGAAATTAGTGATTAAGGGAAATATGAGAGGGGAAGTTAATCATTTTGACTTCGCTTTGCCTTGAAATTCTTCCAATGTAGTGTTTGCCTTTCCAATTGTGATGGAAGTAAAAGTTTAACACATCTAGAGTCATTATCCATCACATGTAATTCTGCAACAACATTTACCTACCCTACCTACTTTACCCTACCATTTTTTCTTCTTTATTAGGGTTCACTTAGACTGGCAAACCCTTATCACACTTTTTCTTTTCTTTTACATATGGAAATCTATCTAAATCTAACCTTATTACATCCAAGGGCTCAGATTAAACTGTTGAGCTGCTTTTATTTACTCTACCTATCTATTTATCTGCCAAGATTAAACAGTTTGGTCAGATTTTATTCTCTATCTCTAATACATGAAATTGAAAGATGAACTAGCCAAGCTTAAACTGTTTGACTGCTCATAAATTGTGGCATAAGTTACAAGTTGCACACAATTTTGTTTATTACATCAGAGCAAAAAGTAGTGGCATTTAGACTTGCACACTTTCCTTGGCCTTTCTTTTGGTGGGGTTCATTTTCTTTTACTTTTTTGGCCATTTTTATTCTTTTCACCCTTTGATTTTTCTTTTAGGGTATACCCTCTTTACATTTTTTAAATTTTTTGATTTTTTTAGAATATGGAAAACCTTTGAAACAATAAAAGGTATGAACATATTACATATCTCATCAAGTCAATCATGAAATATGACACCTATTGGTATAGGAGTCTAACAGGTTCCCAAGTTGAAAATTAAGTAAGGGTAGTTGTGAGGGCATGAAAACTAGGAAGGGTTAGGGCATGCCAAGGAATGAAAAGGCATGCTAACACATGTTGGAAAATGTCAATGCACATTGAGGAGCGTTAAGGAGTGTTGAGGCATCACAAGGGAGAACTAGTTCAAGATGCATGGAAATGAACAAATAAGAGTGTGTTCCAGGGAGTGTCAGTGAATTCAAGTGTGCCAAGGATGAAGTGTGTTAGAAAAAGTTCATAATAGGATTTGTAAGAGGCTAGCCTACGATTGCGGTAAGGGGCTCGACAAAGCAGTTTTAAAAAAGGGGAGACTTTGTGTTGGTCACAACACTATTTTTCCTTTATCTATTAATTTTATATGAAATGTGGCACACTTTGGCCGAATGCTCATGTTTTAAACTATTTTAGACAATTCCATGCCAAAGCATACCGAGGCATCTTAATGAATGCAAGACATGATAATGATCATGGCTTCTTTAGGACTACATCTCTCTTCGTCCCCTTGATCAAATGAGGTCCTTCTCACTTGATGTTATTTCCTTCATCCTAAGGACTCCTTAAATAGTTTTTCCTAGACCTCTCAGGAACCCTCTAGATCACCCTACGGGTTTTATCCACTTAGACCTTAGGAAACATTGATTTTCCTTTTTAATTTTCTTCTATATTTTAAACCCCGTCTTGGAACCAAAATCCATTTGATTGGCTTCTATTCCCACAAAGCCTTTTGTGACCAAACTCACAAAAATCCATCTCACTAGGCTTGTGGAGTACCTCTGAAGCTACACAATTTGACAACATAGTCTAGTTGTAGTAACTATATCTTGGTCAAGCTCTTGTAGTCAAGCGAGGGCTTATTTGGTTTCCCAAGTTGAAAATTAAGTAAGGGTAGTTGTGAGGGCATGAAAACTAGGGAGGGTCAGGGCATGAAAAGGAATGAAAAGACATGTTAACACATGTCGGACAATGTCAATGCATGAGGAACTAGAGTGTTAGGAAGTGTCGGGGCATATCAAGGGATAACTAGGTCAAAATGCATAGAAAGGAACAAATAAGAGTGTGTGCTAGGGAGCGTTAGCGAATTCAAGTGTGCTAAGGACGAAGTGTGTTAGGAGAAGTTTAGAATAGGATTTACAGGAGGCAAGCCTATGGTTGTTATAAGGGGCTCGATATAATAGTTTTAGACAAAGGGAGATCACTTTGTGCTAGGCACACCATTCTTTTGTCTTTAGTTTTTTTTTTATATGAGATGTGGCACACTTTGGCTACATGCTCATGCTTTAAACTATTCTAGATAATTTCATATTGTACATTGTTGTGTATAATTTTTGGGGCAATCAGCTCGTGTCAGATTAAATCTTGTGTACCTTGTGAATCTTGTGGTTCTTGCAAACTCTTAGTTAATGTTCTATTGTTTATATGAATTTAATATACATGTAAAATATTTCCTATGTAAGCTATGTTGCTTAGTTGTTTTGTGGCCATGGATAGATCATGTGATCCTTGTCTTGGTAAATTGTTAAGTGGGACAAGTTGAGCTTGGACATGAGTGGCATAAGATGAGTTATAGGCAGTTCTTAGGTGAACAAGGAAAAATATACTTGTAGTAGGTGCAATTGGTCAAGTTGTTGTGGTTGAAGCAGGTCAATTTTTTCACAGGAATTGCAGTAGACAAGGACTTGATTGGGTTCCCAAGTCGTGAGAAAATGTAAAGGCTAGTTGTGAGGACATGAGTGCCAAGACATGCTAAAAAATGATAATATGTGCCAAATAGTGTAAAGGCATGTCAAACATGATAAGGTGTGCCAAGTGATAAGGCATTCTAAGATGTGCAAAGGGTGTGTCAATGTGTGCCAAGGACTATCAAGGCAACAAAAGGGAGAAAAAAATTAAACTACAAGGAAATGAACACACAAGAGGGTTGATAAGTCATCAATTTAGATTTTCTTCGAGGGGCAAGCTAGCCACACCAAGACTAGGCGCCAATAAGTGCAAAGTGAAAAGTATTAGTGCATTCTAAGTGCCAAGTCTTCCTTTGTTGCTTCTCATCTACTTTCCAAAAATTGATCTCCAATAAATTTAATATTAAACCATGCCAAATCATACCAAGGCATCTCAACGTGTTCCATACATGCTAAGACTTTCCAAGCGCCAACACGTGCCAAGTGCCAGTATGTGTCAAGGAGTGTTATGCATGCTATGAAGTGGAATGGCATGTTGAAGAGTGCTAAGGTGTGATAGAGAGTGCTAATGCATGTTGAGGAGTGTTAAGGAGTACTAGGAAAAAACATTAAGTGAGCACTAGGTCAAAATTCATGGAAGTTAATGGATATGAGGAACGTGTGCCGGGGACTAGTGTTAATGAGTTCTAGTTGTCATGCCAAGGAGGGAGTGAAAAGGTATGCTAAGCATTGGTAAGGCATGCTATGGAATATCAAGGCATGTAAAGAAGTGCCAAAGTGTGCTAGGGAGTTCCAGGGTGTGCTAATTATATGTGCCAAATAGTGCCAAGATATGCCAATACATGCCAGGTGCTAAGGATGTGTAGGGTGCCAGGGTATGTCAATATGTGTCAAGGCAACAAAAGGAAGAACCAAGCTAAAATGTAAGGAAATGAACACATAAGAGGGTTAATAATTCAAGACTTTATCTTTTTCAAAAGGGGCATGCTAGTCACACTAATAATAGGTCCCAACACATGCCAAGTGGTATTGTGTGCCAAGTGCTAATGTATGTCAATGCATTCAACCAAGGTGTTCTAGGGCATGCTAGGGACTACATGCATTCCAACACATGCTAGGAGAGTTCCATGTTGTGCTAGCACATGCCACCATGTGCTTGGGAGTCAATTTCATGACAATATGTTCTAGGTACAATGATGTTCCAAGAAATGTGAAGTGCTAAGAAATGTTAGTATGTGACAAAGCATTAATTTAAGGTGTGCCTGGATATTTGAGGAGTGTTAGGTCTTTCTCATTAATATAATTTTCAGAGCTTGATTATGTATTAAATAATATATTTCCTACACACACTAGTGGAACTTTATCTAAAGGGAATTTGATAGATAATAAACTTAATAGATATGAATCATGTGTTGACTCATAGGAAAACTCTATTCGACTAGTGATTACTTGAGGGAAATGATACACACTAATTACTTCTTAAAAAATTGACTGATTCTAACCACTATGGACTTGGAAGTATCATAAAAAATACTCCATAATAATGGCCTTAAATCATTGTCTTTTGAAAAAAATATATATTAAAATGCATATAGCATCATCAAAAACACATTGGAATGATCAATGGTGATGAAAATTTTTTGACTGTCACCAAAAGTAACAAAAAGAGCATTGGTGAGGGTCATTAAAAGTTCGTCACTAGAAGTGTCACCAAAGAGAGAATTAGTGACGGGCCTTTAATGACCCTCACCAAAAGTGTCATTGAAAATGGCTTTGGTGACAAACTTTAAAGGACCATCGCTATATACACCTACAGTGACACTTTTTTAAGGACCGTCACCATATGTGACATTGGTGATGGACCTTAAAGGTCCGTCACAAGCACGACCCTCACCAATGTCATTTTTTCTTGTAGTGGTATGTATCAGAAGAAGACAAGATAAATTTTGTAAAGAAACTACAACTTCGCACTGGAAGGTTCAGAGGTAAGATTCATTTCAAATGTTTTTTCTTGTGGAAGAGTTGGTCATTACACTGCTAAATTTCCTCATAAATATAATCAGGAAAACGGAAAGGAATTAGCCAAAGGTAATAAGAAATTTTATATCAATACAAAAATCTATTATACTCATGAAGATAGTGATGGTCTATCAAGTCGTGAAGAAGGAGAATCTGATCAAGATATTAGACTACTCATGGAATTTGAAAAGGACACTATTGAGGCTAAAGATACTTTTATGGATGCTTTAGAAGAAAATTATTTTCTTGAAGAAATAAATCAACTCAAAATATGTTTTGAAGAAAAAAAAAAAAGCCATAGATACTCTAAAGAATCAACTTAAAGAAAAGGAGAAGCACAATGAGAAATTAGAATGTGAAATAGTAACTCTAAGAAAGGAAATTGATAAAGTGAAAACTTTAAATCTTATATTTTCTAAAGGATCTAAAACCTTAGATGAAATTATGAAGGTGAAACGCTCTCCTCTTGTGAAGATAGGCTTGGATATATCGGAGAATCTTCTCAGTCTTCAGTAACAAGCTATCTAAATGCAGCTAAATCCAGTCATCAAAATTTCATCACTCAACAAAAGAAAAAATATAATTCCTAGGTGAAGCATGACCACTTCAATTCAAGAATGAACAATAACATAAATCAACAAGTAAAGACAAATAGAAGGTTCCATGATCGCAGAAATTTCTTATTTAATGGAAAATGTTTCTCATGTCATAATTTTGGTCATAAAGCTGCTCAATGTGTTGCATACAAAACCATCATGACCAGAAAAGCAAGAAAGAAAATAAATGAGACGAGAATAGAGAATAATACCTATAACAACTTTTCTCTTCTTCAAGATGAAATATAATGTTCTTATTGCAATAACTTTGGACATGAAGAATCTGAATGTAGGAGAAAACCTCAACCAAAAGAGCATATACCCACAAAATACAAGGTATGGAGAAAGAAGGATTTACAGGTTGAAAGTTGTGGCATAGCTTTATTTATAGAAGGAGAAGAAATTCAATGGTACATTGATAGCGGATGCTCAAAACACATGACATGTGATAAAAATAAACTTGTTTTGTACAATGCATTAGAGAAGGAAATGCATGTTACTTTTGGAAACAAATCTCCTGCGATCATTAAGGGAAAAGATTCTATTTTTCTAAAAGAAAAGGTGAAAGCTAAAAATTTTATGTATATGGATGGTGTTGGTGCTGGAATTAGCACTTGGACTGCAACAAACCCCTGACCAGACACATCCTAAACTCTAAGGAAAACATTTTATGATTTGATTGGTTTTTTGGAAAGTGGTTGGATCTCAAGCACGTTGAAAGGAATGTTGAACAACTAAAATGCTCTAACACATATGAGGGAACTGATATATGACATGGTAGAAAGGTTGAGTTTGTAGTCGAATGGTCAGAATAATTGAAGAAAGAAAGTGGGTCTATAAGATATAAATACACTGCATAGACGAAAGGATAACAAAGGATTCCAGACATGAAATGCACTAATGAAAGAAGGATTTCACAAGACTTACAAGAACCTCATCATCCGTCTAAAATATTTCTGTCACATGGAATGCTTATTAATATATTTTCCATACACATTTATCAAGAAAGCTTGTAGAACAAGACTGATGAAAATTGATAATCATGTACCGCTATACCATAAGGCTAACAAAAAATTGAGACATCATATATATATCACAATCCGAAAATGAAGATCTGAGACATGAAAAAAAAATAGAGATAAAATACACACACAATATTATTGTGAATCCTCAAGAGTGTAACTAGAATGTACTATATGTTCAACAATACATTCTTTAGGAATGACACGCGAATCAACAACAGCGCACTCATCCCTGTGCTGCCAATCCTCTCCCCTGCTTATCTGATTGGTTTACTCTATATTTATACAAAACTAACAGATATTATAAGATCCACAACTTTGGGTAAGTTGTTAATTGGAAATTTATTACAAATTAATAAAGATATTAAAGCTTATCTAAGAAATTATTAGATGTATAATGGTATATTTACAAAATAGGAAATGAAATTTGATTGTTGATGAAGATCGAGCTGATGATGTGGAGGGTTGTCCCAAAATTCGTGGAAAACCTTCCTCCAAAAGTGAAACTGTTAAGAGTTGTTGATGATGATTGTCACCTACCTTAATCCCTTTGCCACATGTATTTGACTGTACTCAACTGCTGCCCTGAAATGTAGAACTGTTTCATACCTAATCAATCTTCTGCCTTTTAATGTGGAACTACCTGCCACCTGCACCAATTATTTCCTTTAAATATGGAAAGTATGTGATTATTTTATGAACTCCTACTTATGCTCTTCCCTATAATATGGTTCAATTTTTCCACCTAACCACCCCTTAAATCTGTTGCATTCGACTTTATAGGAAAATAGCTACTGGTTGGGTTTTATTTTACGTCTTTTCTACTATAGTTTCTATTATTATTTGTAGTATTTTAATATCAATAACAACTTCTGCATTTTTAATCATGCCATACTTTGTTTCAAGAAAAACTAGCATTCCTAGAAGAATATCTCTCGATTTTTCTTTTCTGATCATGTTTTTGTTGAGCCATGAGAAGCATGGGGCTACATGCCACTCAACTCGCTTGAGGGTGGAAAGGATTGATTTCTCTTTAGATAACAATACAAAAATTTTCAATTGACATGAACATTATCCAATCTATACCCCATAAAAATTGAATTCACTTTCTGGAAGCCCCATCCCTTCTTGTTGTTGTTTAAAGAAGAGGTTCATGAGATCTTCTGAAGATAAATGCTCAGAAAATGTGTCACACTCAATTTTTGGAGTCAATCCAAAATAGGATGCACTTTTGTGCTTCAGCCTCAGCCTGCTATCAGTTCCTAAAAGTTCACCTTGACTTTGAGCATTACCGAGCATCCCAATATATCCAACATTTTGTACCAACCTGCTTGAAAGTTTTGGTCCTTTCCCAACAAATCCAAAACTCCTAAACTTTCCTGGATCTTACACAACAGGAACATTCAAGCCCTGGGTTCTATGAGAAGCTTGGACATGACATGGGCTCAAGATAGTAGTATCTGTTTGACTTAAATCTTGATTCATAGACATGTTTTGCACTTGGAAACCTTGCCTACCACCCTGGCTTAAATTCTGACCAATACCACATGATGTGCCAACACTTATTCCAGAACCACTTAGAGTTGGAGAATCAACTATGTCTCTTATGCCACCCGATCTTTTAATTCCTGAAATGTTCATTCCACCTTCAATATCAGATGATGTTAAAGGGGAATATAAAAAAATAGTACTGGAAATAGAATAATCATTTCCTTGGAGAATATGTACATTCTGTCTCTTATAGTCTATAGTTGACATTCGTCCAATTCCTTTTGGTGCATTATATTTAGTTACACCCATATCATATGTTGGGGTTGGCATACGGTTTAATTTCCATGAACCAGGAGCACTAGTGATATTATTGCCAAGACTGCTATTTCCATTGGCCAGAGAAGATAAAGTATCCCTCCCCCTAATTTCATTTGGAAGACATTATGTCCCAACAATACTGGAAGATGGAAAATTCAGGACTTGTCCACTTTGAAGCTGAGAACCTTGAAATTGTCCACCTGGTTGCTTTTGTTGCTTTATCAAGTGCATCACCACCACATTGTTTTCAGGATTACATGCTCCATTATTTTATATCTTGTAATAATTGTACTTCATGAAGCACCAATTTGCTTGGGAATTTTATCAAACAACTCTCATGCCTTTTCTATATGCCCACATTCTGCATACATATCCATCATGGCATTTTCTACGTAGAAATCAACCTGATATCTACCTTTACACATTTCTTCGTAGATTTCCATACCCTTCTCTAGAGATTCCAAGTTGGCACACGCAGAGAAAACACTTACAAACATTTTTTAGTCTACCTTAGCACCTGCAACTCGCATTTCCTGGAAAATATTGAAGGCCTTCTCATACTACCCATTCTGTGCACATCCTAAAATAATGGTGTTCCACGAAAACACATCTCGTTCGGGCATCCTCTCAAACAGTTTGTGTGCATCTCTGAGACTGACACACTTAGTATACATGCTAACAAGAGTATTGTGCATAATCTTTTTAGGCATAAAACCAATATCATTCATGTGGGCATGGATTATTTTTCCTTTGGACAAGGTCTTATTCTTAATGCATGACTGCAACAGAGAAGCATATGCATATGAGTCTATGGGTAGGTGCATGCCCTTCAAGATGATTAGTGTGTCTTGCGAGTGACTCTGAGTACATAATAGTTTTACATTATGCGTAGAAATGTTGGGGTCGTTGCCTCTTCTACTAAGGCCACTTAAAGATTTTACTACAATTTTATCAATGGGAAAGTAAAGCAAATGATATTTCTTCCTCATTTGGTTTTCCATTGACATCACTGGTATCGCTATGGATATCACTATGCATATAGTATCACTATGCATATAGATTGTGCTGGAGATGTTGGGCCTTCCAAATCCTCAACTACTAATTCTAGAGAGGCTAAATCTTCAACCTTCCTTACTTGTGTGCTAAATCTTCAACCTTACTTGCGTGGCTTTCATTTACTGTTTTCTCATATTCAATGGGAATAATCCCACATTTTTCAGGCATGGAAGACATATATTTTTTTTAATAAGTGTCAAGTTTAATATTCAACAATGATGAGCCCGAGGCTATACACGTTGTGACATTTACTTGGGACTTGGCGCGATGTGTCCTCCCCTCGTGACTTGGACTTATACTTAGCTCTCAGTTATATGACACTTGGTTGTGTGATGAGGATTTGATATCAAGGCTAGGGAGCTCAATGAAGCCTTTTTTTATTTTGCTAAAAAATTATAATAATTTCATACATAAAAAACATAAAATTAATATAATTTTATTTTCCCTTTTTGGAGAATATTTGACTAGAATAGGGAATAGATATGACAACATATCATTAGGTAGCTTTTATACATGCAAATGGATAATTAGGAATAGTTTAGATATTTTTTAGGATTTTAATGAAAATAGCCAAATTAGGATGAAATTGAACATTTTTGGAAAATAGGGAAAGGATCGAGGGAAATGGAGAGGATGTAGAATGAAGTGGCGAGAAAAATTGAAGCATAAGGGGCTAGAGGCCAAATACAATGATAGAGAGGGAAGATTTGAAAGGAGTCAAAACTAGTGCTAACAGATGGATTAAATCATAACTTGTTGAGTTTGAGTCAAATGTGTGACCAAGGAAATGAAGTTTTCTTTAGTTCAAAAGAATGTGTAGTTCGTGAACTTGAGACAAGAAAAACCATGATAAAATGAACTATAACACTAAGAAATCTATATATATATTGAAATGGGGCCAAGAGAAATGCTATTTGGGTAAATCTACAAAAAATTGGTTATGGAACAGAAGATTGGGACATTTGAGCTTCTCTCAAGTAAGAAAATCTAGCCGACTCAAAGCTATTCGTGATCTACCCAACATCACTCTATCTAAAAGTACCATATGCAAATCATGCCAATTTGGTAAGAAAACGAGGGTGTAATTCAATTCCAAATAAGGATCAACAAGTAAGCCTCTTGAACTTATAGATATTGATATATGTGGTCCTGTAAGGAAAAAGTCACCTCGTGGAGAAAAATACTATATTCTATTTATTGATGACTTCTCTAGAATGTGATGGATTGATTTACTTAAACATAAAGATGAAGAATCTGAAAATTTTAAGATCTTCAAAGCTTTGGTTGAAAATGAATTAGATCTAAAAATCAAATTTCTTAGATCTAACCGAGGAGGAGAATATATATCAGATGAATTCTTTGATTTCTTTGAACATTATGGCATAGAAAGACAGTTTTCTATAGCTGTAACTCCACAAAAAAATGGCGTGGTAGAAAGAATGAATACAACATTTCAGCAAATGGCTCTTTCTATGCTTGATGAATTTGGAACTCCTGATACCTTTTGGGGAGAAGTAGCACATACTGTAGTAAATATTCTCAATAAGGCTCATGTTTGTGTGAACAGTGATAAAACACCTTATGAGCTCTGGTATAGTAATCTTCCCACTGTAAAGCATTTTAGATTTTTTGGAAGCAATTGTTTTATCAAGAACAATGATGAAAAACTTGGTAATTTTGAGCCTAGAGCAGATAAAGGAATATTTCTTGGTTGCTCTTCTAGAAGTAAAGCATATAAATGTCACAATAAAATAATTCAAAATATTGTTGAATGTATTAATGTTGTAATTGATGAGTCTCTCACAGCTCCCAAAAGGGAAATGAAAACAACAAATGAAGATGATGATAATGTATATTTTCGCTCATCAAATAACCACAATATAGAAGGAGAACCAAATGAGGCACCAAAAGAAGATATATCAGAAAAGGCGCCATCCACGTATGTTCAAAAGAATCATCTAGAATAAAAAATATTGGGAGAAAAGGGATCAAGTGTCCAAACAAGAATAAATCATGTAGGATCCCCTAGCTATCTGGCATTCTTATCCACTAATGAACCACAGAATGTAAATCAAGATAGTAAATAAGAATGTTGGATTCAAGCCATGAATGAAGAACTTGATCATATTGAAAATAATCATACTTGGGAATTGGTTCCAATACCTCATGATAAAAATGTTATTGGAACAAAATGGATATTCAAAAACAAGTTAAATAAAAATGGAGATGTTATTAGAAACAAAGCTAGACTTGTTTGTAAAGGCTATGCTCAACAAGAAGGTATAGAATTCGAAGAAATATTTTCACCTGTAGCCAGACTTGAATCCATAAGAATGTTTCTTGCTTTATCAATTTTTCAATAGTTCACAGTTTATGAAATGGTGTAAAATAATATTTCCTCAAAGAGGATCTAGAAGAAGAGGTTTCTATAAAACAACCAGAAAGATTCATTCTAGGAAATGATGAAAAAAATGTTTTCAAACTTAAAAAGTCTCTATATCATCTCAAATAGGCTCCTCGAGCATGGTACTATCTTCTTTACAAATATCTTCAACAACAAGGTTTCATAGAAGGATCTACTGACAATAAATTATACACAAAAATTGATAATGATAAATTTTTAATTATTGTTGTGTATGTTGATGACATCATTTTTGGGAGTAATGAAGAGTCCTTGACTCATAAATTTTCTTCTATTATGCAGCAAGAATTTGAGATGTCTTTTTTTTTGTAAATTGGGAAGTTTTATTCACATTAAGTATAAAAACACAGTGTACAAAAAATCCTCAGAGGCTAAAGACCGGAGTCAAACATGATTTTTGTGTCGACCCCACACTCAGGGAGGGGGATACAGGGGAGAAATATTGAGTGGGGCAGACATAAAAACCAATATATCTGCAAAATACTGAAGCATTCAAGGAACTAGAAAAAATATCTTTTGATCTCGAGAGCTACGTGAGCCTCTTACAAACAAAGAACGCAAAAAACCAAGAGAAGATAAGAAATTTATGGACCTAAGGGGGGCTGCACATCTTCTTCATCATTGAGATAATTCTCCACGCTTCTAGGGTGATCCGGGGTTTCATCCTCCAGGTCGAGGAGATTGCGATGAGACAGACCAGCCTCCTGCAGATTACCCTTTGCTTGAACTTCTTCCTTGATTCTAGGCTTCGGCTAGTGCTGCTAGACCGAGCTACATTTCAACAAATCATAGTGAGGGGAGGAGCTATCCACGAAGCGGAGGTGGTGAACCGCCCTCACATAAGCTTCTAATTTTTCATAAATTGCATCCAATTTCCTTTCCAGCTTTTTTCTAACACTATTTTTCTCTTGGATCACAATAGCCAGTAAATTTTTGGTGTGCCAGTGCAGATCAATGACATAGCTGTAGATATTTTCATGGCTCCTGGTAAGAGCGGGGTCTGGAATCCAATGGAAAGCATTGTCCACCGTTTTTTAGGGGGTGGACCAATGATGGGCAGAGGCTTCCACTTCCATTCCAGTCAAGAGCTCCTGCATCGGCTCTGTAGTGTTCTCCACGAAGAGGCATTCAACGTTACACATAGAAGTCTCTGCCTTCATGGCCGGATGACGGGAAGGATTCTCCAAGTAAGTATGGAAACCACGGCGAGGCTGGGGAGGAGGGTGGCAGTGAAGTGGGGCCATGAAAGATAGCCTGCTTAGAGAGGTGGGGGGAGACGGAAGGATCAGGATGTTGTGACTACTGCACGGGGAGATAAGAGAGCATAACAGTGGGAAGAATTGAGCGATGAGGGCTAGGTGAGGGGAATTTAAGGGAACAGGCCAAGGGGAAGGTGGAGAGAATGAACAGTTGTTTCACATGCAGGAAAGGGTGAGCATACCAAGGGCAAGCCACCAAATCGTTCAATCATGAGAAGGATTGCTGTGAACCAGGTCATCATTAATGATAAGTGAAGGTGGTATTAACAAGACCAAAGCCTTTTGGAGATCTCTTTTGTTAATGTTTGTGCAAGCGGTTTTTTACTGTTGGAGAATCAATTGAGTTCCAAGCCTGAGAGACAAGTATTTCCAAGGTCTTGACCCCCTGGTTGGCAAGGTAATCTGCAAACTTATTTGCCTCCCTTTTGACTACCGTGAAAGAAACTCCTCTCGCCTCCACTATACTAGTTCTAATTTTATGAAGGATTTTGTTGATATGCCAGCAGTCAGAAACCTGATCGACTCTACGCCCTTGCTGAAGCTTCTTGCAATATTGGGTAGCAAGCAAGAATTTGAAATATCATTACTTGGGGAACTAACATATTTTCTTTGCTTACAAGTGCAACAAGAAAAATATGGCATATTCCTATCACAATCAAAATATCTCAAGGAAAATTGAAGATGGGATGGAAGACTACAAACGTGTAAGCACTCCAATGGTAACTGGATGTAACCTCAGTTCTCATGATGATTCTCCCATGGTAAATCAACCAAAGTATAGATCTATGATTGGAAGTCTACTTTATATGGCCAGGACTATACCAAACATTATGCATGTTGTTGGGGATTTTGGACAATTCCAAGCTAATCCAAAAGAGTCACAACTTTAGGCTTTAAAAAGAATATTCAAATATCTACAAGGGACTCAAGACTTTGGTCTATGGTATCCAAAGAATGTTGATCTCACTCTTCAAGCTTACACAGATGCAGATTGGGCTGGAAATATTGATGATCGAAAAAGAATTAGTGGTGGTGCATTTTATATGGGACCCCGATTAGTATCTTTGTTCAGCAAGAAACAAAGTTTGATTGCATTATCTACAACAGAAGTAGAATATGTGGATTTCGCAATCATGTTGCACACAAATTATTTGTATCATGCAGAAATTACAAGATATTCAAATTAAATGTTCTCCTCCCATCGCCATCTTATGTGATAATACCAGTTCCATTAGTATCTCGAAAAATCTTGTTATCCATTCCAAGACCAAGCACATTCCTATAAAGTATCACTTCTTACGAAAACAATTGATTGAGAAAAAGGTTACATTGTAGTATGTTCCCTCTCAAGAACAAGTTGCTAATATATTTATGAAACCTCTTCCCAGGGAATCATTTGAATATCTTAGACATAAGTTGGGAGTTGTCTCTGCCTTAGTTATCAAATCTGTTTAATTTCAGAAGATTAAATTTGGTATGTTTGTTTCATGAAGGTGAGTCGCGTATATAAATGATTTTTTGTGCATAAAACCATGCATGTTTTTTTTTGATAGAAAATATATGGGTCAGCCTTTGTAACAGTCTGTATTTTTTGACGAGGTAAACCCCCTCTATGGACAGAGGTGATCCCACTAGCCCTAGGGTGGGTCTAGCAAAAAAAAAAAACATGCTATGATATCGATTCCTAGTTACAAAAGACAAAGCTACGATGGATAGCCTACCTCAAGTCCTACACTGCTGTTGTCGAAGGAGAAGTGTTGCTTCCCGTTCCTAGCTTGACAGATCACAATCCTTTCGCTCACCATGTCAGGACACCTATACATATGCAGAGAAAAGCGATGACATACAACGTAATAATTCAAACATGTAACTATCAATCAGTCGGAAAATATTGAATCAAATTGCATTACACAAATAAGAAATACAACGATGGAACTAATAACATAGTCGAGCATATATTAGAATATGAAAGAAATATTACAACCAAGTTCCGACGTCGCGTTCTTCCTTCGGCAGGGCTTCTAGTGGAGCATGTCTCACAAAGCTTGTTGGGAATTTAGACAAGGCTCTCTCTCTTACGGGGTTCTCCTTGGCTCTACTCTCAATGGTTTCTCAGCTATAGTTTTCTTCCCAAATGTTTAACTTCTTGGCTATATGTTCAGCTAGGTTGCAAATAGAGAGGGCAGGCTCTTATAGAGGGATAAGGAGAGGTTAGGATCCCTATAATCATGGGGGGAGAGTCCTATCTCTTAGGAAGGTTCCATGAGTGGTGGAAAACCACTTCCTCAACAAGGAGATCTAGAGCCAAATAGCCCAACCTCTTTTTGATGATTCATTTTGAAGTTGTTAGAACCAAACTTCTGCCTTTTATTTAAAAAAAAAATTCCCAAATAGGCTTGGCGCGGGAAATACACAGGGACAGAGTGCCAGGTGGCGTGGGCTTAGTGTAAATTTCCCAGGTCAGCGTGAGTGATTAACTGGTTGCTCGCGCCAATGCCCAAACATATGTTTTTAGTGGTTTTTTGAGGAAATGTTCTTCAGGAAAATTATTGCCCTTATGTAGAAGGATGCCATCAAGGTGCTTTCAGGACATTTTACTATTCACAAGTCATGGGAATAGTCCTCCAATGTATGGGATGAGTGATTGCAGGGATAGTGGCAAAATGTTGTGTAACGGATGCCCCCTAAAGCATGAGGTCCGAGAGAGAGGGAGGCGTGAAACACTTTATGAGAACGCGTTCAACTGAAAACACTATCGTCAGAATACCTACGAGTATAAATACAACTAATATCTCTAATACATGATATGTGGTATGGGCACAGCTATCCATAATAAAGTGTACAAAAACTGAGATCCAAGGTATTAACGCAACCATCCAGCAAAATAAGGATCAACAAGTAGACTCAAGTATGGTCGCAGCCATCCAATCAAAAGAGTCATGTAATAATTCATAATAATCCACAAAGAACCGACAGCTTGGATTTCATTAGAAAAAATCCAGGGTCTTGTGCTCCATCTCGACCCGAACAAAGTACAAGTTCGAGCATGCAAATATGTGAGCTGAAGTCAAACACGCAAGAACATCGTCTGATTACTAGCCAATGATGAAAACTATTAACAGATGCGAGAGAAACCACCAATAATGACAATGGCTCTCAAGGTACAAGAGGTAAAATCCATGTAATGTGAACAATGATCTAACGTCGAACACCTGCAGAGTCAATCGATCGAATTCCAATGATGAAATCCTTGCGTCGAATGCGAAGAACCTGCCATTGAGGCATGCAAGCTCCAAGGTACCTGAAGGGAGTCTTTAGATCAACTTCGTGGATAATGAGTTGGATTCGACAAGAAGGGACCTTGATCGAAGGTGGGACATAATGTTTCCCACATCATCGATGTGAGATAGAGGAACAAGATGTTTGTGAGTCAAGACCAACAGAGAATCAGAGGGAGGTTGAAAACTGCAGAGGCAAACTTCTCTTGAACATATCGGCGGCATGACACTGGATTTGGCAGTGTTTGACATCAAGTGATCTCAGGTCATGGTGATGTGGCAAAGAGCAGATGAGCAGTCAAAAGAGTTTACCAAAACCCATGGAAGAAAGTAGATAACGAGATGAGATGTCCCCAACACAAAAAAAATGTAGACAATTGCCATGTTCAAGAGTGACATACTGCCAACATGACTACGATTTTGGTTCCATTTTCCCCCACCATTTCTGGCGAGTACCCCAATTATTTTTTAAAACAATATTGAAGGGGATAGCATGTGCTTTCGATGTAATTTTTCCCTTCAGACAAATCCAACCTAGTACATTTTATGAGCCCTAGTAAGGAGGAACTCGAGTAACGTCATTGCGATGGAGTCCGACGTCATCAGTTTTTAATGAGTCTGACAAAGGAAGAACTCGGCATCTTTGATATTTAGAGAGTTTGAAAAGAAGGTGGAAAAGAAAACTCCAGCAGTCCCTTTTTGTAAATATTCCCTCAGATCTGAAAAGGTAGAAAATTGTATCTGAGAAAACCTCCTAGTCGTGATAGGCTAGGGTATTCCTTTTTTGTAAATAATCTATCCCAGCCCGAAAAAGGGGTAAACATATACTAGGTAGATATCTCTTTGCAGCCAGTTTAACGAGCTCAAAATGACAAGAGTCTCAGCAATATTTTCAGTTTTTATAGAGTCAGAAAAGAGATGAAAGTTGACTCCTCCTGGAGGAATGAGTGGTATAAAGAGTAGCAACTGGTTCCAGTGATGGTGGAACTGCTCAGAACAAATAAAGGTCAAGAGGCTGGCTAACAACACCACTCATCGCAGCGGTTCCTCAGGAATGGGTGAAACAATCAAGTGAAGGCATATGATCAACCAATCAGATAGTGACGATGGAGTGAGAAAACCAAGGCTCATCTGGAAAAAGCAAGCTGATAAAATGGCAATCACAAGAGGTAAAATAGAAATGGTTTCATTTTTACACAAGCTTGAAATCAAGAAACTCTACTTCAAGTCAGTTTAATTCTTACACAAGCTTGAAACGAAAACAAACTATGCTTGAAAAAGTAAGCATGCCCCTAGCATGGTGAATTAATTCGAGGTACATGCCCCCCAAGCTTTAGTCCATATGAACGACAGATGGACTGAAGGTTCAAATTACAAGATCAAGAGAAAGACTCGACTGGGATTTTACGAGATCTGGCAAAGACTCGAATTGAACGGGAACATCTTTGATTGTTTTAACAAGGTTGACACGTTAAAAGAACTATCCTCATAGTGAGTTAATTTTTTAACGAGGTTGACATAGAAGACGAACTATCCTCGGAAGATCTTGTTTCATTTTTTAAGGAGCTTGACATAAGAAAACGAACTACGCTCCAACCAGCTTGTTTCATTTTTTAAGGAGCTTGACACAAGAAAAATAACCATGCTCCGATGAGCTTGTTTCATTTTTTAAGGAGCTTGACACAAGAAAACAAACTTTGCTTCGAGGACCTCATCATGTTTAATAAGAAGTCATGGATTCCAATAGGTTCACATCTGATGGGAGAACAACATCTTGACAATCATGACCCACTGCCCCCAACACACAATTCACAAGGGCACTATCACTGAATGCAGGCATAGGACATGTATCCACATAATTAACCTGTGGCGGGGAAGATACAACTAGCGGATAAATACCCAGAAGGGACGATGGTGGACCAGATGTCATTCCAGGACCAAAGAGTGAAAGCTGATCAATGGTCAAAATTTGATCTTTGTGTGGAAAATAGATCACATGAAAGGGGGAAGACACAACTGCCCCCATGACATAAGTATATTCGTACCCTAGGAGTAAATTAAAATGCAAGGGGTTGGGAACAACCATCACGTAAATATGGATGGTTTTCCCTCCCAAAGTAACAGGAAACTTTGGAAGGATCCCTAACGGTTGATTAGTTCCTCTGTTAAAAGCCAACAAATTCTTGGTAATAGGCATAAGCAGTGGAGAACCAAAATCTTTCCAAGTAGTTGAAGACATAATACTAACAGATGCGCCTTCATCTATAATTGTGTTGGGTACGACCACATCAAAGGTCTGTACCATGATCTCAAAAGGCACATCAGACGGAAGGCAGTATCTAACAAATTGACTCCAATCAAAGGAAGTGACTAGACCACTTGGAGGGGATACCATCAAACTGAGATGGTTGTCCCCTGATGTTACTGGAGCAAGAGGAGCACTCTCCTAGACTTCCATCATGGGAGTAGGAGGAGAAACTTCTTGAACTACAGGGATGGAAGAATCTTTCTCCAAGTCCAAAGAACCTGAAGAAACAAGAGGAACGTGAGGGGGGAGAGATCCACTCTCAACTAAAAATACCTGATGAACCATAGGTGGGATAAATTCGACCAATTCCATGTCCAATGGTTGGACAAGAACGGATTCCTGAATTTTAATTTCTGGGGGAGCGGGATTGACAAAGGATGACTCTTGATCGATTGTGGAATCAACTAGCGGAGGACTCAAAGAAAGCTTCCGGTAACCAACCAGAAGGCAGGGTGCAGAAACAGTAGAGTTTTCCAACACTCTCTTGGCTTCATCCATGTATGGAAAAAGGTGAATGGGATGATGCCTTTCACACAACTTACAGGGATTGGTAATATTGCCTTGTTTTTTATGAGTCTTACCAGAGCTATTCAAAGATGTGTTATCAATATGACTTCCAGAAGCCAATAGCAATGTCGGACGACCGTCAGACCATGCGTCAAGTACCTTGGGAATGCCAGGGCAGTCTCGAAGCAGATGGTTACTTTTATAGAACATGCAAGGGAATTTTACTTTCCATGGAAGTTCAGACGGTTCTACAAGGGAAGTTTTCTTAAGTGCAGTAGCTACAGTATTAGCCTCTTGCTTATCTAACTTCTTCTTCTTCTTCTTCTTAGCCACCTGGTTACTGGAATCCTAACTTTCACCAGGTGAAGTAGAAAAGGAGGATGAAGAAATAGGAGAAGAAGGTGAGAGGTCCACCTTATAAGCAGCATGATGTTGTTCTGGTGGAGGAGATGGTTGTACAGTGGATGGAACACTCGGGACCACCGAGGTCGAGAATAACCATACAGTCAAACCAACAGTTAACCCTGGAAGAGACAACATTGCCATATAAGGAGCGCCAACATTTCCAAAAGCAGGAAAAGGGCCAGGGTTCCCTTCAAAAGGGATTCCCGGGTTAGTGAACTCTGAAATCATTGCCATCAGAAAGAATTTAAAACAACACCCTAAGGAAACTAATTTTAACCAGGAATATTTCGCGGGCAGTTAATTTTAAGACATTGAAACAATACTATGCTATTTCATATTTTAAGAGTCGAGAAACAGGAAAAAGGTGACTCTATCACTTTCAGGTTGAAACGAGCATGAAAGGAAAAGTGCTTGATGATATTTTCAAATTTATGGAGTCAGTAAAGATCAAAAATGACTGCTCAGGTAGTCTAGGTAAAACGGTGTACCAGGTTCCTGTGAACTGCCATATACACCTTGGTTATAAAATGAAAGAGAAATCAACCAAGGACTTGACATACATGTAGGTAGTCTCCTCGAATGTTGTGTTCGGTGTATCACGGTTAAAAGGTGGCATACTCAGCTTCCTATGGATAAAAGGATTGCAACCTAGAGGGGTCTCCCTTTATATACTCGATGGTATGGGGAGCACAAGTTCATACTAGCGCTGTCTAAAGCCAAATGGCGAGCGACAGCTGCTAGGTTTAAAATGCCGAAACACGTCTCTAACTTATACCACTAAATGTTTTGTTAAGTTTCAATGTTGCCTTAGGTTAATTGAATAAATTTTAAGTTTATCTTGTATTTATGTTTTAATTCCAAGGTCATACCGAATTTTGGATCTCACAAATTCCTGAATGCAAGCTACATGCCATAAAATACCATTCCGTTCAATGAAAGGATATCTAAAAGAGAGTTAAGAGCTTTTAACTGATAGAAATAATATGAACATACAAAACAACCACTAGTGAATCTAATGCAAGCTAATGAAACTAAAAATCTCTTCCCTAGAATTATATAATGTTAGAAATGTGAAATATTTTCCAATTTTCACTACGCTAATCAAGAATGCAAAAGATTTTTTTTTCTATTTTTCAATATATCAGAGCAAGTGCACTAAATGATATGAAAAATAAATCAAAACAACAATTTGAGAATGGTGAAGCGAGAGCTGAAACAAAACAATTTCACTCAATTCAAAACAAGCACAACAAGACTCAAACCAATGACAAAATCCCTCAAATCAAAGAAAAGATCTCAAAAGAGACCCAAACAAGACATGTAGTCTAGGCCTGGAGTGAAAAGAGTAAAAATAAATGAAATAAAATACAATCGCTCAATTAACGCAATCACTCAAATGGATCCATAAAGCTGAAAGTAAAGAAGCAGAAACGAAGTTGACTGGGAAATCAAGGACCTGAAACTCCCACGGGAGGCTCAACAGGCTGAAGCACCTAGAAAACCTAGGGCTGAAGAGAAAAATTGATAGAAAATGGAAAAAAACCAAAGGATAAGGGCTAATCTCAGTCAAAACAAATGCAAAGCATTTAAATCAAGCCAAGAAAATACTTAGAGACACCAATATGGACAAAAAAATTCAAAAAGAGGGAAAACCCTAGCACCTACAGGAATTGGCGCAACTGTATGGCTGTAATCCACACCAGACAGGGGGTGGCCAGGCTAGAACCCGTGCCAATCAAGACAACTTTGGAAAGATGGAATTTTGGAAGAACAAAGTTCAAATTCATCCTCTAGGGCTGAATAGGGGTCTTGGACTTAGCAAAGATAATCAGAAAAGAAAGCTAAGCAAGAAAAGACCAAGAAGATGACCTAAAGGATGAAAGAAAAACTCACACTGGTTCCCCAGCGGAGTCACCAATTTGTTGACGAGGTCAATCCCCTCTACAAACAGAGGTGATCCCACTAGCCCTAGGGTGGGTCTGGAAACAAACAAAACATGCTAGGATATCGATTCCTAGTTAAAAAAGACAAATATACGATGGATAGCCTACCTCAAGTCCTACATTGTTGTTGTCGAAGGAGAAGTGCTGCTTCCCATTCCTAGCTTGACAGATCACAATCCTTTCACTCACCGCGTCTGGACACCTTTACATATGCAGAGAAAAGCGACGACATACAAAATAATAATTCAAACATGTAACTATCAATCAGTCGGAAAATATTGAATCAAACTGCATTACACAAATAAGCAATACAACGATGGAACCAATAACATAGTCGAGCATATATTAGAATATGAAAGAAAGATTACAACTGAGTTCCGACGTCGCATTCTTCCTTCGGAAGGGATTCCAGCGGAGCGTGTCTCACAAATATTGTCTGGAATTGAGACAAGGATCTCTCTCTTACGGGGTTCTCCTTGGCTCTGCTCTCAATAGTCGCTCAGCTATATTTTTCTTTCCAAATGTTCAGCTTCTTAGCTATATGTTCAGCTAGGTTGCAAATAGAGAGGGCATGCTTTTATAGAGGGAGAAGGAGAGGTGAGGATCCCTATAATCATGGGGGGGGAGTCTTATCTCTTAGGAAGGTTCCATGAGAGGTGGAAAACCACTTCCTAAACAAGGAGATCCGGATCCAAACAGCCCAACCTCTTTTTAATGATTCATTCTGAAGTTTTCAGAACCAAACTTCTGCCTTTTATTTTTAAAAAACATTCCCAAATAGTCTTGGAGTGGGCAATACATAGGGACAGAGCGCCAGGTGGCGCGGGCTTAGTGTAAATTTCCAAGGTCAGCGCGAGTGATGAATTGGCTGCTTGCACCAATGCCCAAACAAATGTTTTTAGTGATTTTCTGAGGAAATTTTCTTCAGGAGAATTATTTCCCTTATGCAGAAGGATGCCATCAAGGTGTTTTCAGGACATTTTACTGTTCACGGGTCATGGGAATAGTCCTCCAATGTATGGTATGAGGGATTGTAGGGACAGTGAAAAAATGTTGTGTAATAGTAGTGTTGATGGATAAACTCTGTTGTTTTGGTATTCATCTTACAGTTCCTTTCTTTGATATTTATATCCTTGATGAAGATGCTTTGATGAATTGGTTTTTGAAAGTGTTCAGGATGCAGAGGTTTAGGGGGAGAATTTTCTTAGATGAAGAGGTTACATTGTTGGCATTATGATTGGTTGCTGGGTTATGATCTGCTATTTTAGATTCTTTGTTCTTGGTTATAAAAAGTCATATTTGTAAATTGATATAAAGGTCATGTTGAGATCTCTGATGGATTGTCATCTTCAAATTTTTAAACCCTCTTGGTTGGGTAGTTGAGTCAATATGTAAATCCACTCGTTTGGATCCCTGATGTAATTTTGTGTCCTTGGTGATAGGAAAGGTCATACTATGTTGATTTAAAGAGTCATGTATTTTATTGAAAATATTAATACTTTGCATGTGCTCAGAGGGAGCAATTGTCCTCCCTTTGGTATTGATGTTAAAGGGGGCAAGTTTTCAGTGTTTGAAAAATGTTATGTATCTACAGGTTGTGGTTATCAAACTCCATCATGTTTTCCATCAAGTCCAGAGGGGGATATTGTTGGCAATATGATTCTTATCGTTGCATATGTTATCCTTGATGGAAACTCTCTTACAAATGATTTAGTATATGAATTCTAGAAAAGCACTGTGGTTTTGCAAAAGGTCTAGCAGAAGAAAATTGTAAGTCCAACAAAAGATGGTTAATATTCATAAATAAAGGTTCTATACATGAGTTTTTGAAGGAAAATTCACGTATACATGTAGACAAGAACGATCCACGTCATGTATTCCTTTTGCGCTCTAAAATTATGATACTAGGTTTTATCCCACAATATTGAGCGCAATGTCGTCTATTTGATTCTGTCCAAGAATACCATTGGAACTTGTGTGTTTTTGGCTCATGGTATTGATAAAGGCTAATCCTATATAAGTATTAGAAGATCATAGTGCAAGGGGTGTGCATGTGAAAGGGTTTGAACTAAATACTTCTCTCTGAAGTATATCTGCGTGAAATGGTTTCATTTTATTTGGTAGATATAAAATTATGACGCACCCATGGATATAATGATGGATCAGGATCACTAGACATAAAATGACTATGTATTTTCTTGATCTATTGATGAGATTTTTGATCTATGACCTAGCCCATGTTTTCTGAAGTGAAGTGAAGAAATCTGGGTAAGTTAATAGATCTGAAACTTTCTGCAGAATCAATATTTACGGATCTATACACTAGTTCATCTTGGTGAAAGCACATATACATGTGGGTTTGGTTCAACTAAAGCACGTATGGAAGTCATAATTTTCTGAAGCTTGATGGAGAGTTTATCTTTTTATTGTTGTTATATTTCTGATGTCTGTCAATTATGTCTTCTTGTAGATCTGGTTGTTTGAATATTGTATATGTTGCTAAGTTGAATATGTACAAATCTAATCAATGAGTGAATAAATATGATTAATGATGTTGAATGAATAAGGTTTTTGAAAATCTGAAAAGATATATGACTGAAAGACTCATATCTGTTTCTGAGACTGATCAAATTCTAGAAATTCAGTATTCATAGATCTATATGCAGGTTGGTGTGCAGGAAAGCATGTATGCACGCATGCTCAATAAAAGTGAAGTAGCATATGCATTTAAGATAATGAATTATCAAGGTTGAAATTGATTCTGCATGTTGATTCTGAAATCTAGGTTTATTATTGTGTTATGGTTACAATGATCTCACTGTTCTTTTTGAAGTTTGGGTTAAGTATATTGGTGTTTATCTTTATGTTGAGTTGTGTTGAAGCTGTTGGATCCAGTGTGAAAAATTATGAAATGTGGTCTACAGTGGGTCTGAGGGTTGCAGCCTTCAATGTGTAAGTAGAAGCTTCCTTCCAGTAGAAGCTGGTGTTCTGATCAGGGATTTGAACCTCCTTTCCAGTAGTGGCTGGTAAATGAGATTAGGGGGTTGGATCTCCCTTCTAGTAGTAGCTGGAGAATGAGAGAATGTTTCAGCCTTATACAGAGATGCCTGCGTATTGATATGAGCCTGCATCAGTAGAACATTGTAAGCAGTTTTCTATATAATAAATATTGAAGATAGAGACGACAACAGTGGTGGTTTTCTCCCGAATTGGGTTTCCACCTTAAATCTTGGTGTTCATATGTGATGCTCTTGTGTGATGATTTATTATGTTATTACTGCACATGTTTACTGCTTAACTATTTGATGCATAACTGATGATCTGGGTTAAAGAATTTTTTTGAATGTTTATCTAAACATTAAAGTTATCTAAGTATACACAAGTTTCTGTTAGCATAGCCATGTACATATGCTAGTTAGTCTAATCAAAGTCACGTATAGAAATAATTAATAGAAATGTAAAAGATTGTGATTATTATAAATATTGATTCACCCCCCCCCCCCCTCTCAGAATGTTTCCCAACAAGCAGCACCAGTAGCACAATCATCGTGCAGTAGTGAGAGATTACCACTCTAGGAGCCGAGGAGTGTGAGGAGTTTGGAGCAGGGATTTGGTGGGGAGGCAAAGAGCTTCCTAATAGGGATTTTGTGGGAATTTTTTGAGCCTTCTGGAGAAAAATTTCCAAAAGAAAAATATCACCCAGAAACACAGAGATCCAAGCCCAAGAGTGCCAATTTATGACGTCGAGCATTTAACAAACCCTTCGTGGGTTATTGTGTTTTTGATGAGTAGAGTTTGGGGTTAAAATCCAGAGCAATGTAGAAGGCCCTAAAAACATTTCTCTAGGAGTAGAAGCAGCATTTTGGTAAGGGACAACGCAGAGGTACAACCACATAGTGTACATTTCTTGGGGAGATTTCAGGCTTTTCTCAGAGGCTATCGTAATCTTTCCTTGAGCGAGCCCAAGTGTCTTCATTGGAGAGCCTCTATTGGACACATTTTATGGATATTAATAAAATGGATCAGTTGAATTTTGTGGTTCAAATGGTGTTTTAATGATACATTTATTTTTATTTTTTCTTAATATCTTTGCTTCCTGTTATTACTATAATTTACCATGTGGACTAGAAATATTATTTGATTATTTTCGTTAGGGTTGATTAAGGGGTTAATTAATTTATGGGCTTAGGGATAAGGGGTTATTGTTTAAGGGTTTATGGGTTAGAGGTTAAGGACTTAGGGGTTAGGGGTTTAAGGGCTTAGGGGAATGGGGTTAAGTTCTTAGGGGGTTAATATATGTTTAGGAGGTTAATTTGGACCTAGAGGATTTAGAGGTTAATGATGGGAATTTATGGATCATTATTAATAGGTTTTTAAAGTACACTATGAAAAATATTACATTAAGACAGAATATGACATTACAATATGATGAATGCAAAATAAAATCAATATGTTTTTTATTATGGTCATAACTACATATCTCATAAAGTGTCTCACTTCCTACATGTCAATAAAAGTAACATATTTCTTAGAATTATTCAACATATTCTTAAATTTCTTGATAAATTGCACAAGCATCATCATTGATTTGTTGTCTTTGTTTCTTGGTCTCACCTAAGTTGTATTTCTCTTTGTCTTTGTTGTCTTTATTTTTCTTATAAATTATATTTTTAAATTGTTGTTATATCAAAATTTCAATATTTTCTATATATACTATTATTATTTTATTGATTGTAATTGTATAGTATTGGCCCCGTAGGGAATTTCTTGAGGAGGAAGAGGTGGTTTTAGTACAAGTGCATATTCAAGAACACAGAGTGATTAATATTGAGGATAAAGCTAATAATACTATGGAAGAAGATAATTATGTTGATAACGTAGTTGAAGAATATGGGACAAATAGATTGATCCAGGAGACATTTAATAATGTTGGAATGGATGATGATGACAAGCAATATGATGATCGTACTTTTGATTTACCTATACTTGAGAGGGAAACTAAGCCTCTTTATGAAGGCTCAAAAACATCTCTCATCTTTGTTGTATTGTTGTTGGTCAAATTAAAGGCAGTGAATGGTTTTTCAAACACATTTGTGACACAAATCCTAAGGTATGCAATATATTTTGTGACATTTAGTACTATATAGATGATAAATAAATTATTTTTTCCATTGTTTTTAAGGTTGGTACATTCATTTGCGTCATTGAATTAATTTGTAGCATTTGGAAGAAATATGTTTAGTACATTAACCAATGTTATTTTTGTATGTTTTAGATTATTAGGTGAATCTATGTTACTACAATCAAATGTTTTACCACATACATACCAATATTTCCATGTCGTTATGAAAGATATTGGAATGGAGTATCAAGTTATTTGTGCATGCCCTAATGGTGATATTCTCTATTATAAAGAACAATTGTTGAAATAAAAATTCCCAAAATGTGATGAGAGTATATATCAAACCTATAAAGTAACAAAAATGTGTCTTAGAATTTTCTTCAGTATATTCCCATAATTCCATGTATGTGACAATTGTTCAGGTGCAAAAGTGTAGAAAAACTTATGGATTACCATGCAGGGAATATAAGTGAAGATGGTGTTATCTGAATGCCTATAGATGGATCTGCATTTACAAATATAGATGAAAGGTGGCCATAGTTTAAAATAGAACATCGTAATCTTATGCTTTCATTAGGAGCTGATGGTGTCAATCCATTTGGAGAGGCCATATCTACTTACTGAGTGTGGCCCGTTTTTGTTATCAACAATAAAATTCTTCTATGGAAGTCAATAAAGAGGGAGAACATAATGTTGACAATGATTTTTCCTGATATTAATTTGTTTAGAATAATTTTTTTAGCACAATAACATATTATTTCTCTTGTTTGTTTCATAATTATGTCCTATATTTTTTCGTTAATTTACTCACATATGTTAAATTATGCCTTATAATTTTCATATAATTTTTTTTATTTACTCATATATGTAGTAATTATGTATTGTATATTCAATAAATTAGGTTTTAAGTTCCAGGTCAAATATATGAATGTATAAATCGAGCCTCTTATCAATGAATTAGTGGAGTTATGGAACAGTGTCACTATGTGTGATATCTCTAGACCAGTAATTTCACAAAGGAAATTTGAATTCCATGCCATGCTTGTATGGAAAATTCATGATGCCCCAGGGCTAACATATTTATGTGGTATGTTATAACGTTATCCTACACTTTAATAATGTTTAATTTTATGAAGTTCATTTCAAGTTTTTTTTAAATAGTTTGACCTTCATTATACATACTTAAAATAATTGATATAGAAATAATTTCATTTCTTGCACGTCTTCAAACAAAGGGTAAATTTGCTTCTCTATTTTGTGGTCCTAAGATGAAATATTGTCTTTCGAGAATATTAGGAAAGTAAGTGTTTAATGATTATAGACACTTCCTTTCTAAGAACCATAGCTACTGAAGTACTGAAAAACATATTTTAAATGGGAACGAAGAGACTAAATTAAGACCACGAAGAATGACACCTTGTACATGGAAGTTGAAATATAGTAGAGTCTCTCAGGGTATGGATTGAATTGTCTATGTACCAGTATACATGATATGTTTGGATTATTTTATATTTTTATGGAATTTTCTTCACTATACTAATTGCCATGCTATAATGTTGTTATAATATCTTTAACTACGATTCACGTTGTAGGTTATGAAGGCATTAATAACAAGTCACTTCCATGAGGAATGAAAAACTATCCCAAGCCATTCAATAGACTCACCTACTATGAGCACCTATAAATTTTTCATTTGTTTGATACAATGTACATCGGGAAGATTGTAATAAAGACCTTATGGTGAATCTTAGATGGAATGATAGATAAATAAAAGCAATTCAAGATTTGTAATTATATTAAGGAGGTTGACCATGCATTGCAAAGTGGTGATTCATTCAAATAGCGATGGATACAGCCAAAATATAAGCACCCTTCCATGGTTATTGACGGAGCCACAAAGAAAGCATGTTAAAGAGGTTATTGAAAAACAAATATCCAACTGGATTTTCTTCAAACATAAATAATATCCAACAAATAAAGGTGAATTAGGTGGGGTAAAAACACATGATTGGCATACGTTCATTAAGGTAATTTTTTTGGTGTATATATATTTTATATATTGGTGAAACATCTTGTTAATTAATTTATTTTTTTTCTACTAATTTGGGGGAAAAATGATCTATTATTATTTTTTTTACATTATGTTCTACCTTTATCTCTCCAAAAAACAATTGATAGAAATGTCAAACAAGTTATATATGATCTTGGAAAATACATGAGGTAAGTGGAGATTTATGTGCAAATTTTAATTTGTTAAATAAGTTTTGTGTCCCATATATTTCACTACATGCGTTTTTCTTGTCATCATGTACTATATTTTTATTTTTTGCTGCAACCTATGATCTGCTTGCTTCATTTGTAGATGGTTGTCATATAAAGAAATCAATAAAGAAGATATAAATTATTATAGAAAAAAAATTCCTCGTCTAATGTGTGAAATGAAAAAGTATCTACCTATGACATTTTTCAATGCACAAGAACACTACCTCATACACCAAGTCGAGAAGATTGAAACGTGTGGACTTGTACACACAAGATAAATTTGGATGGTCAAGAGGCACTTGAAATCACTAAAGGATTTGGTAAAATAAAGAGCATGTCATGAGGGTTCTATGGTAGAGGGATATACGGTATATTAAACCATGTTTTATATTCATCAATATAGTGATGAAATAGGAAAAAATATTGGTGTATTAGATCACATTTTGGATGTCAACTCCATGGATGATTTTGAATGGGAGCATTTATTGGGGAAAGGTAGAATGAGAAAAGTGAGATGTAAGTATATAGTGGAGATTTATAGCACATTTTACTTGTTTTATTTTATGTATATCATACTTATTTAAATTTTGGTCTTCCTGCATAATCCATTATTATGAAGGTATAACATGGTAGCTAATTATATCTGTTAATTTCTTTTATTTTAATACAGTCGGTTGAGAGTGGGATGCAATACATTTATACATTGTGAACAATAGATATTGAATGGAAATATGGATTGGCCGATGAAAAAAAGATAACAATGGTAGGTTATCATGGTATGGTGTTTCTTCATTGGTCAAAGAAGCTCAACGTAGTGGAGATACCAATCTTACATAGAGGGAAATTGATTTAGCATATGGTTTAAAATATTATCAGGCAAGCATATTCACCCATATTACTTAGTAATTTTACAATTATATTAATCCAAATGGTGTGTTTTTTCTTAATTTTCAAATTTTGCAAGTATAAAAATGCATGATTATCAATTTAAAATGCATTTTTTATGTGTTAATGGTATTGCAGTTGAAATAGCACAACAAAATGTGGTGCAATGGCTAAAATATTTGCATCAAAAGGTTGGATGAAAAGATGAAAAATTATGATAGTGGTATAACCACAATATTTCAAGTTATCAATGTTTCCTCTAGAGGTGATAGACATACAGAACTCTCTAATAATTGATACTATGGGTATCTGCATAATGTATGTGAATGTGGCATTGAATCCTTAAAAATAGTTGTGTTCGATGTCAAACATTTTAGGCTACGAATCCATGAATGTGACCCTGATAGAAATATTACTAAGCATGCTAATGGATTTACGATGGTTTATATAAGGAATCTTGAGCCAAGATCAAAGTGATATATTCTTCCAAGCCGATGTGAATGAGTATTTTATGTAGATGTTCTAGGTAAAGTGGGTTGGTCATATGTTGTTATATAGTATCCCAGAGGAAGGCTCATAAAGTATAATGTAGCAAAAGAAGATGATGTAGAGGAGCAATGGGTTCATGCAGTGTCAGACAAATATGTATAAGAAGTTCAAGGAATATATGTTAATCAAGACAATGTTAATTTGGATGATATTTACATTCTGTCAAACGAAGAATATGAATAAGTTGAACCAAATGTAGAAGATCATGTTCGAATGATGATATAAATGACAATGACGATGATGTTGATATGGTGAATATTTTGTACATGAATTATGAACTTGATGATTCAAATTATGAGACGAATGAGAAATAATATTAATGATATCAAAATGTTCAAAAGTAGGAGATATGTATTTATATATTTTCAGTTGGTTTTTTCTCTCTTTTTCACCTTAAATTTGTATTTTCCAAGTTTTTATGTTCAAATGTTACTTTGTTTCTTTCAAATATATTATAGTAGATAGATTTGGTATCAGTGAATTAAGAGTGATGTTGCGGGAGGTGGCGCGGGAGAGGGGCCATATGATCTTCCACCTCCATGTGGTTGACCTTGTTAAGTAGATAATATATTATTCTTGAAACAAAGAGAATTCCATTTACGTTTATACCATAATTTCTGATTTTGACTTTAATGGTTCGTTAAGTAGACGTACCAAGCGATTTGGGTGACAGATGAACCAAGAAAAATGGTGCTCAAACAGACATGTGAAGTAAATTCGGCCCATGACTTCCCATGAATTAAGTTTCCACCATAGTTTCTCATAATGATTTTTAGAAAATTTACTAAATTAATGTTTAGGTGGTAAAACTTGATTTACAATTGATTGATTATGCAGCATGGACGCATTAAAAAATGATAACATTTTTTTATCATTGAGGAGCTAATGATTTTTTTTGAATGATTTGTACATCAGGGTAAACACCTACTCCCTAGACACACCCACACGAAGGTGGACTACCTGGGTGCCCCAAGGGGTATTGCGAGTTGGGCACACCAAGACATCTACTTGGTAGGGGTTCCTGTGCAATTATTTGGTAAGTCGAACCAGCTTGGAAAGGGGCACCTGCATAAAATAAGTAAGGTATCCCCATGAATTCCCATGAACAAAATTCCCACCAAGGGGTCTCATAATGATTCTTAGAAAGTTTACTAAAGTAATGTTTGGGTGTTAAAATTTAGCTTATAATTGATAAATTATGAGACATGGTATTAACATATTATAATACTTTGTTTTCATTGATGAGATAATTATTTGGGTTCACTAATTTTCATAGCAGGGAAATGCTTGCACCCTAGCCATTCCTGCATGAAATCTCGGTGCCTAGGTTCCCATGTAGGCATCGTCGCGTGTTGGCTGGCACATCAAGGTTCCCACCTAGCAGACGCACCCGTGCGATGAGTTAGTGGGTCGAACCGACTTGGAAATGGTCTACCAAAAAAAATAATTAATGTGAGCCCATGATTTCTCATGAAAATAGTTCCCACAAATGTGTCTTAGAATGAATTTTAAAAAATTGACTAAATTAATTTTTGGATGTTAAAAGTCAGTTTATAATTGATTGATAATGCAACAAGGAAATAAAAAATGATGATATTTTGTTTTCATTGATAATTTAATGATCTTTGTTCACAAAATGATGAATGGACATGCCCTGGGCATGCTCGCACGAATTCAGGGCACCCGGACGTCCATGAGGGTGTCTAGTGCTGGGCATGCTAGGGTTCCCAGTGCCCATGGGGGCATCACATGTTGAGCACGCTAGGGTGCTAGTGCGATAATTTGGTGGGTCATCCTAACTTGGAAAGGGGCACCCACAAAAAATTAATGACGGCCCATGACTGCCAATGAATAGAGTACCCACAAGTTGGTCATAATGATTTTTAAAAATTTGAGTAAATTAATGTTTGGGTGTTCAAATTCAGTTTATAATTGATTGATCACGTTGTATGGAAAGAAAATATGATGATATTTTGTTCTCATTGATAAGCTAATAATTTATTTTCATTGATTTGCACAGCAGGGGAAACTCCTACACCCTGGGCATGCCCGCATGAAGACAGGTTACACGGGTGCCCATGGGGGTGTCGCATACTGGGCTTGCTAGGACACCCAACGCCCTTGTGGGTGTCATGTGTTGGGCATGATAGGGTGACCTGAAACAATTTTATGACTCATCCCAACTTGTAAAGGGATTCCCACACAAAAGAAGTAATGCGGACCCATGATTTCCCATGATAAAATTTCCCACAAGGGGGTATCATAATGATTTTTACAAAATTAACTAAATTAATGTTTCTGTGTTAAAATTTGGTTTATAATTGATTGATCATCCATCATGGAAATAAAAAATGATAATATTTTGTTGTCATTCATAAGATAATGATTTTTTTCACTAATTTTCAAAATAGAGCGAACCCACACAACCTGGGCACGCCCACACAAAGGCAGGTCACTCGAGTGCCCATGAAGGTTTCGTGTGTTGGGCATGCTAGGGCGCCTGATGCTAATGGTGCAATTGCTTGCTCGGCATGCTAGGGCGCCTGCCCGACAGGGATGCCTGTGACATGAGTTGATGGGTCAGATTGACTCTGGAAGGGGTGCCAGGAAGAAAGAAGTAATGTCATCCCATGACTTCCCATGAACAGAGTTTCCACAAGGGGGTCTCATAATGATTTTTATAAAGTTGACTGAATTAATGTTTGGGGGTTAAAATTCGGTTTATAATTGATTGATAATGTGGCATGGAAACAAAAAATGATGATATTTTTTTTCCTTTGATGAGCGAATCATTTGTGTTCATTTATTTTCACATCAGGGAAAACAGTTGCGCATTAGCTGCACCTACACGAAGGTGGGGTACCCTACTGCCCATGGGGGCGTCGCGTATTGGTCATTTTAGGGTGCCTACCAAGAAAGGGTGCCTGTGCAATGAGTTGATAGGTTGGCATGACTTGGAAAGTGTTACTTGTATAAAATAATTAATGTCGTCCCATGACTACCCATGAAAAAATTTCCGACAAGGGAGTCTCATAATGATTTTTATAAAATTAACTAAACTAATGTTTCAGCATTAAAAAAAAATTTATAATTGATTGATCAATGTAGCATGTAAATAGCGAATGATAATATTTTTTTGTCATTTATGAACTAATTATTTGGGTTCATTGATTTTCATAGTAGGGTGTACACCCATTCCCAAGCGACCATGGGGGTATCACATGCTGAGAATTCTAGGGGACCCAGTGCCCATGGGGCATCGCGTGTTGGGAACACTATGGTGCCTGCCCAATAGGGGTTCCCATGTGACGATTTGATGGGTTTGCCTGAATTGGAAAGGGGAACCCACAAAAAAGAATTAATTCCATCCCATGACTACCCCTGAATAGAGTTCCCACAAGGGGGTCTCATAATGAATTTTAGAAAATTGACTAAATTAATGTTTGGGTGTTAAAAGTGTCTTTATAATTGATTTATCATGTAGCATGAACATAAAAAATGATGATATTTTGTTGTCATTGATGAGTTAATGATTTGTGTTCACTGATTTTCACAACAAGGTGAATCTCTGCAAGGGTGTCGCCTTTGGGGCATACAAGGGCGCCCATCAGGGCCTTGCGTGTTGGGAGTGCCAGGGTGCCCACTCGGAAGAGGCCCCCGTGCAAGTATTTGGTGGGTCATCCTAGCTTGGAAAGGCGCTCCCAGATAAAATAATTTATGTCGTCTCATGACTTCCCATGAACAGAGTTCCCACAAAGGGGTCTCATAATGATTTTAAAAAAATTTAATAAATTAATGTTTGGCTGATAAAATTTGGTTTATAATTGATTGATCATGTATAATGGAAATAAAAATGATGATATTTTGTTGTAATTTATGAGATAATGATTTGTGTTCATTTATTTGCACAACAGGGTGAATGCCCGCGCTCTGGGAACTCTCGCATGAAGGCAGTGCTCCTAGGTGTCAATGGTCATGTCACATGATGGGAATGCAATGGCCCCCAAATCCCATGGGGGAATCGCATAATGGGCACATCAAGGTTCCAACTCGACAGGGGCGCCTATGTGACGAGTTGGTTGGTCAGCCCGACTTGGCAAGGGGCACTCACAAAAAATAAGTAATGTTGCCCCATCACTACCCATGAACATATTTCCCACAGGATGGTCTTATAACAATTTTAATAAAATTGAGTAAATTAATTTTGGGGTGTTAAAATTCATTTTATTATTGATTTATGGGCCCATGACTACCCATTACTTGAGAATGGGTCCAACATTGAAATTTTTTCCGTTTGTGCTTATATGAACTAAAATTTGACATGGTTATGGTCTATGCATGCATTGACAATGTGGGAGGTTTTTGAGACTCAAATAAGACTCGCAAAAATAATCTGACAATCAAACGACAAAATTAAAAAATATATAAATGTCAAGGAGATGAAATTATTTATTACTATTTTCCAGTTGTGGGATTATAATGTACTTCATAGTCTAGAGATTGAGAAAAATCCTTACCCTTCCATTTGAGAAAAATTATTACCAGTAATCATCATATTTGTCATCATACTCATCATGAATTTCATTTTCATCATCACCATCATCTTTTTCATCTTCATCAACATCATCTGCGTCATCATCGTCATATTTTTCATCCACATCATCTTTAACATCATCATCATCATCTTTATCTTGAACATCATCGTCGTCATCATCATCATAAACATCATTTATATGAAAAGGAATGATGCCTCCATGGATCATACATAATTTATTATATGTCTCTCTTATGCTCCTACTTCCAATGTTTAAGGATATGAATCATGCCATGAATGTAAAAATGATGGCTATCTAGGAACCAATTATCATTGGTATCAATATTATTTTTACTTTTTTTGGTCCTACCCCTAAGTACCAATCCACCACTTAAAATTTACCAATTAGTCAAAATTATGATTTAATTAATTGACCCCACACAGAGTGACCTGTGAAAGGGGCCAAATTGAAATGTTTTCAGTTTTTTCTTGTATGCATTGAAATTTTCATGGTTATAGTAGATACATGCATTGACATTATGGGAGGGTTTGAAGACTCATATATAAATATGGGAGGTTTTTTCAAAGTGTATAAGTTAGTAATAGGTTTTGAATTATTATTATTTTCTAAAACAATTTTTCACCAAGTGGATAAAATGAAAAATATGTTTTGAGTTATTATTATTTTCTTGTTATAGTTTAAACAATTATTCCAAACGTGTTTCACTCCATTCATCATGGTGCTAATTATTTTTGAAGATTCTCTTCAAACCCATATATTCTATTCTTTGTTTCTACTTCTTTTAGTTTCATGCCCACTTGGACATTATTTTGACTCAATAGGTTTCTTCCTCCACTCTTATCTATTTTATCCTCTCTTGGTTCTCTTAGTTGTTGGGTAAACCTAGGAAACTTATATCTCTCATACATTTTTATAGATTGAGTTCCATAGGCTTAATGTAAAAATATGTGTGGAAGAATTTGGTCTCCCCTGAACTTACCCCATCCACCATTAACCCTTTGATATTATCATGTCAACCCATCTCAAACCAGATATTTATCAAAACATCCCCATACAACTAGCAAGAAGAATGGCCTTAATAAATATTTAGGTCATATATGCACCCTTAGACTACAATATGCTCAATGGATTTAGTTATATGTATGTTATGGCAGTCATCGCTTCATCAATATTTCATATGACGATGATTCCTCACAATAGGAAGGTCATTACCATCAACCAAATCATGCACTATGGACCCTAACCAATGTCTAACCTAGACAACATACTTCATCTCATAGGGGTAAGTCAAGATTTTTGTCATAAATTCAAATTTGGTTTAAGACCTTTGAATATTATTGTTGTGGAGGTAAATCCCCTCTGCGGACAGAGGCGATCCCTACTAGCCCAGATCGGGTCTAGCAACAATCTTTCATGCTATATTGCAGGTTCCTAATTGCAAATAAACCAACTAGCGATGAAGGCTTACCTGGAATCCAACGCTGTCGCTCGTAGAGGTAGCGCTCCCTTTCCTTAGCTCTGGAAGATCACAATCCTCACGATCTCCGTGATCGGACACCTGCATATGCAAGAAACAAAACAAACGCAAGCGTAAAATCTAGTGCATACAAATATATGTCAGTCAGAGAAGACATAACTGATGATCATCATCAAGAACAAGAGTGGAACCATAACCAATAGTCGCTTATCATTAATTAATCAAAATAAGAATACAACCATAGCTCTGACGCTAAATTCTCCTTCAGAGGGTCGTCAGCAGAACGTGTCTCGATAAAGCCTATCAGGGATGGGACAAGCCTCTCTCTTTGGATGTCTCAACAATGATCTCCTTGCTTGGATTTGGCCTTAAGGAAATGGATCAAAGCTCTTGCAGCATTAAGCTCTTGGGAAGTTGGAGACTCAGCCATTCAGCCCCTTCATCAATGGATGAAGGCTATATTTATAGAGGAGAGGAGGAGGTTGGGATCCCTACAATAGTGGAAGGGAGGCCTTATCCCTTGGGAGGTTCCCCATAAGGTGGAAACAAGAGGCCAAAAGAGGAAGGCCGTGGTTATTCAGTCGAAACCACTCCTGATGACTCATCCACGAAGTTGTTGTAATTGAAACTTTGCCTCTCTTTTAAAAAAATTTCCAAAAGAAGATTGGCGCGGGTGCGTAACTGGGACAGAGCGCCAATTGGTGCAGGCTCAGTGTTAATTCTTTGCATTGGCACGAGTACATAATGGGCTACAAGCGCCTAGGCAAAAACAGGTGTTTTTAGGGGTCTGCTCAAGAAATGATCAACAAAAGAAATGTTGTCCTCATGGAAAGGGATGCAACGATGGTATTTGCAAGGCATGACACTGCTTATTGGTCATAGAAACGACCCTCTAATGGACTAGATGGGGATTGCAGGGACAGTGACAAATTAATGTGTAACAAATTCCCCCTAAAGCATGAGGCCCAAAAGAGAGAGAGGGGTGAAATGCTTTACGAGAACGTGTCCAACTTAAAACACCGTCGTCGAAAAACCTGCATAGAGAAATACAACTGATATCTCAGATACATGATATACACGTGGTATGGGCACAGCCATCCATAACAAAGTATACAATAATCTAGATCCAGGGCATGGACACAGCCATCCAGTGAGATCGATAAATAGACTCAGGTATGGTCGCATCCATCCAATGAATAAGTCATGTAACCAATAACAATCCACAAAATCGCAGCCTGGATTCCAACAGACAAAATCCAGGGTCTTGCGCTCCATCTCGACCCGAACAAAGTACAAGTTAATGCATGTGAATAAGTGAGTTGAAGTAGAACATGCAAGAAAATCGTCTGATTACCAGCCAGTGATGAAAGCTGTTAAAAGACGCGAGAGGTACCACCAATAATGACAATGGCCCTCAAGGTACTACAGGTACAATATACGTCATTCGAATCAATGAGTTGGCATCGAACACCTGTAGAATCACTCGATCGGAGGCCAATGATGAAAACCTCACGTCGAACGCGAAGAACCTGCCATTGAGGCATGCAGGCTCCAAGGTACCAAAAGGGAGTCTCTATATCAGCTTCCTAGATAATGATCTGAAGTCGACAGGAAGTGACCCTGATCGAAGGTGGGCCATAGTGTTTCCCACATCATCGACGCGAGAAAAAGGAACATAATGTCTTTGTGAATCAGGATCAGATGAGAATGAGAGGAAGGTTGAAATTTTGCAGAGGTCAACTTCTCTTGAACATATCGGTGGCACAACAGTGGATTTGGCAGTATTTGACATCAAAATATCAGAATTCATGGTGACGAGGCAAAGAGCAGATGAGAGGTCAAAATGGATCACCCAAACCCAAGGAGGCAAGTGAACAACGAGATCAGATGTCCCCAACCCGACATGGATGCAAACAAGTGCCATGTTCAAGAGTGACATACTACCGACACGACAATGATGTTAGTTCCATTTTCCCCACCATTTCTGGCGAGTACCTCTTTATTTTTACACAAGCTTGAAGAGGATACCATATGCTTGTCATAAAAGTTCGTCCTTTGGACGAACCCATCCTAGTACATTTAACGAGCCCTAGGAAGGAGAAACTCGAATAACGTCATGATTGAAATTTTCCGATGTCATTTAGGTTTAACGAGTCTGACAAAGGGAGAACTCAACGTCTTTTCATATTTAGAGAGTTTGAAAAGACAGCGGAAAAGTAAACTCCAACGGTCCCTTTTCGTAAATATCTCCTCAGATCCAAAAAGGTAGAAAACTATGTCTGAGAAAGCCTCCTAGTCGCGATAGGCTAGGGTATTCCTTTTTCATAAATAATCTATCCCAGCCCAAAAAAGGGGTAAATGTATACTGGGTAGATGTCGTTTCGTGTCCACTTTAACGAGATCGAAATGACAAGGGACTGGGCAATCTTTTCATATTTAGAGAGTCAGAAAAGAGCTGAAAGATGACTCCTCCTAGAGGAACGAGTGGTATAAAGGATAGCAACTAGTTCCGATGATGGTGGAACCACTCAAAACAAATAAAGGTCAAGAGGCTGGCTAACAATACCACTCATTGCAGCGGTTCCTCAGGAATGGGTAAAACAACCAAGTGAAGGCATATAATCGTCCAAGCAGATAATGACGATGGAGTGAGAAAACCAAGGTTCATCTGGAAAAAACAGGCTGATAAAATGATAATCACAAGAGGTAAAATGGGAAAGGTTTCATTTTTACACAAGCTTGAAATCAGAAAACTCTTCTTGAAGTTGGTTTCATTTTTGCACAAGCTTGAAACAAAGATAAACTATGCTTGAAACCGGTTTCATTTTTACACAAGCTTGAAATGGAAACAAACTATGCTTGAAAAAGTAAGCATGCCCCCGGCATGGTGACTCAATTCGAGGTACATGCCCCCCAAGCTTCAGTCCATATGAAAGGCAGATGGAGTGAAGGTTCAAATTACGAGATTAAGGAAGACTCGACTGGGATTTTATGAGATCTGATCAAAGGCTCGAATTGAACGGGAAAGTGTTTCATTATTTTAACAAGGTTGATACATTAAAAGAAATATCCTCAGGAAACCTTGTTTCATGGTTTAAGGAGCTTGACACAAGAAAACAAACTATGCTCCGACCAGCTTGTTTCATTTTTTAAGAAGCTTGACACAAGAAAACGAATTGTGCTCTAAAAAACTTGTTTCATTTTTTAAGGAGCTTGACACAAGACAAGGAAATCTGCTTCGAAAACCTTGTTTCATTTTTTAAGGAGCTTGACACAAGACAAGGAACTCTGCTCCGACCGACCTCATCATAATGAAAAAGAAGTCATCGCTTCCAAGAGTTCCACTCTCGATGGAAGGAAAACATCCTGGAAGTCAAGACCCAATGCCCCCAGCACCTGATGCACAACGGCACTATCACTGAGTACAGACACAGGGTAGGTAGCCACATAGTTGACCTGCGATGGGGCAGATACAATGGGTGGATAAAAACTAGGAAGGGATGATGGCGGGCCAGCTGCCACATCAGGACCAAAGAACGAAAGCTGATCAATGGTTACGATCCGTCCTTCATGTGGAAAACAAACCACATGAAAAAGGGAGGAGACAAGTGCTCCCATGGCATAGGTGTAATTGCGCCCCAAAACAATATTGAAATCCAAGGGGCCTGGAACAACCATCACGTCCATATGGACGGTTTTACCTCCCAAAGTAATAGGTAACCTTGGAAGGATCCCTAACGGTTGACTCGTTCTTCTGTTAAATGCCAACAGATTTTGCGTAACAGGCGCAAGCGGTGGCGAACCGAAAGCTTTCCAGGTAGTTGAGGATAGAATAGAAATAGAGTCGCCTTCATCTATAATGGTGCTGGGTACAACTAGATCAAAGGCCTGTACCGTTATCTCGAAAGGAACATAAGATGGAAGGCGGTATCCCGCAAATCGATTCCAATCAAAGGAAGTGAAAAAACTACTCGGAGGGGCTACCATTGAGCTAAGATGGTCTTCCCCTGGTGTTACGGAAGAGGAAGGAGCATGCTCCACGACCTCCATCTTGAAGGTGGGAGGGATATCCTTCGGGACTTCCATCACGGGAGGCGGAGGAGTAGCTTCTTGAGGTATAGGGGCAGGAGAATCTTTCTCCAAGTTCGAAGAATCTGAAGAAACCAGAAGAACATGAGGGGTATGATATCCACTCTCAATGGAAAAGACCTGGTGCATCGTAGAAGGGGCCAGCTCAACCGATCCCATGACCAATGGTTGGTCGGGGATGGATTCCTGAATTTGAATTTTCGAGGGAGCGGGATCGACCAAGGATGACTCTTGACCAATCATGGCATCAGCTGGTGGAGGACTCAAAGAAATCCGATTATAACCAGCTAGAAGGCATGGTGTAGAACCAGTTAGGTTGTCCAAAACTTGTTTGGCTTCATCCATATATGGAGAAAGGTGAATGGCATGGTGCCCTTCACACAACTTACAGGGATTGGTAATCTTACCCTGCTTCTTAGGAGCCTTACCAGTAGGAGCTGAAGATGTGCCCCCAACCTAACTCCCAGAAGCCAAAGGAAATGGTGGATGATCATTGGACCATACTTCGAGCACTTTAGGAATGCTAGGGAAATCTCGAAGAAGATGGTTTCCCGTGCACAACATGCACGGGAAATTGAATTTCCGCGAAGGGTTGGAAGGTTTATCAAGAGGAAACTTCTTAGGTGCAATAGCCGCAGAGCTAGCCTCTCCTTTATCTAACTTCTTCTTCTTCATCTTCTTCTTCTTCTTCTTAGCCACCTGGTTACTAGAATCCAGACTTTCACCAGGCGAAGTAGAAGAGGAGGACGCAGAAATAGGCGAATAAGGGGAGAGGTCCACCTTGGAATCAACATGATGTTGCTCAAGTGGAAGAACTGATTGAATGGTATCCGAGACATTCGGGACCATAGAGGTTGAAAACAACCAAATAGGAAACCCAACAATTAACCCAGGAAGGGACAACGTTGCCATGTAAGGAGCACCAACATTTCCAAAAGAAGGAAAAGGACTAGGATTCCCTTCGAAGGGGATTCCTTAGTTGGTGAACTCCGGAAAAGTTGCCATCAATAACTCAAAACCACACACGGGCTAAAAACCAAGGCACACAATCAAATGACCAACAAGAAAACTCTAAAAGGGCATGTGATCGCAGGTGATTTGTTTTACCACATTGAAACTTAGAAACTTCACCGTTTCATGTTTTAAGAGTCGAGAAACAGATGAAATATGACTCTATCTCTTTCAGTTTTGAAGCAAGATTGAAAGGAAAAGCGCTTGGTGATCTTTTCAAATTTAAGGAGTCAGATAAGATCAAAATGACTGCTCAAGAATGCTAGGCAAAGGGTGTACCAAATAACCGTGAACTGCAATATACACCTCGGTTTCAAAATGAAAGAGAAATCAACCAAGGACTTGACGTACGTGCAGGCAATCTCCCCGAATGCTATGTCTGGTGTATCACGGGTATAGGGCGACGGACTCAGCTTCCCATGGATAAAGGATAGAAACCTAGTGGGGTCTCCCTTTATATACTCGACGGTATGGGGAGCACAAGTCCATGCTAGTGCTGTCTAAAGCCAAGAGGCGAACGACAGCTACTAGCTTTAAAGACGCCGGAACACGTCTCTAGCCTAGACCACTAAATTTTGCGTTAATGTTTCAATGCTGCCTTAGTGTAAATTGAATAAATTTTAATGTTTATCTTCAATTACGTTTCAGTTTCAAGGCCCTACCGTATGTCATCTGACAATCTCCTATATGCAGCTATATGAGAAAAGAAAATTTTCAATTCGATGAATGCTATCTAGTTAAGGGAAGAGCTTCAAACAATGATGTGACATAAAACAACACTGCAAACGAAATATTTTCCAAACTAGATGACTTTCACTATCCAAAAGTAATTTCAAACAATCAACAATGCAAACAATGCAATGTGATCTATGCAAAATCCTCTTTTTCGAAAACTATGCAATTGTAATCTATGCACAATTTCCTTTTTCCTTTTCAAATAATAAGAATGTACTCAATGAATTTTTCGATGAAATGAGAATCTACTTAATGCATGATTTCAATGAAAGAGAATGCACTCAAAGTTATTTTTAGCTTTCAATCATTAAACAATGTGATCTAAGTTCAATGATAAATCTCAAAATACTCTTCAATGCAATGTGATCTAATGCATTTTAACAAAAAGAACACTTTGAGACGAAAACTAAATAAACTCAAATCTTCTTAATGAAGGATGAATGCAAAAGAGATGTAAACAAAAACTAAGAATGCAATTGTTGTTTCAAACACTTTGTCACGAAATCCTTCAAAAGGCGACAAGACATATGAGGTCAAACACAAAGAGGACTTCCGAAGAAAGAGATAAAAACAAGGCATTCATTCCCTTTTACATCAAGCAATCATGGAGAGAAGACATTTCAAACAATGAGCAATGTAATCTATGCTCATATAGAGAAAAGACCGGAAGGGAAAGACGCACTGGTGAAGGATTCACGGGAAAAGTCTCAATTTTCACACATCTTGAAATTGGCCCGACTTTGTCATTGACAACTAGCACCAACTAGCGCGACTTTCTCACTGAAAACTAGTGCCAATGCCCAATTGGCGCGGGTTTCTAACTGACAACAAGCACCAACGCCTAAAAATGAAAAAACAAAGAATTTCTCCCAACCAAGACTAGACTCACCACTTCAAGCAGAATCTAAAACAAACCTAGAAGCAAAGTACTGACCAAAAGAAACTTCCAAACAAGGGTAAACCCTAGCACCTACAGGAGATGGCATGACTTTCTGGCTGTAATCTGCGCCAGACAGGGGATGACGCAGGTGATGAACTGGCGAATCACGCCAATTGCCGCGACTGTCAGGGTGGAAACCGCGCCAATCAAGCCAACCATGAAAGGATGAAAACTTGGAAAAACAGAGGTCAGATCTGATCCTATGGGGCTGAACCAAAAGCCAAACACTCAGAAAAGAGCCAGCCAAAAGAGCCGATCAAGCAAGCAGAATCGAGAAATAACCGAAAAGACAAGACAATACTCCAAGTGCTCAGTTCATAAACTAAACCGGAGATTGAAATAAGCAGCTTTGATCTACTTCACAATTGCAGAGAAAGAGTGTTTAGAAGGCTATCTGGCTAACTTCAGGCTCCGTCTGTAGCTTATAAAGTAGAACAACAACAAGCTAGATGTTCCCCAGTGGATTCTCCAATTTGTTGTGGAGGTAAATCCCCTCTGTGGACAGAGGCGATCCCTACTAGCCTAGATCGGGTCTAGCAACAATTGTTCACGCTATAGTGTAGGTTCCTAATTGAAAATAAACCAACTAGCGATGAAGGCTTACCTGGAATCCAACGCTGTCACTCGTAGAGGTAGCGCTCCCATTCCTTAGCTCTGGAAGATCACAATCCTCATGATCTCCATGATTGGACACCTGCACACGCAAGAAACAAAACAAACGCAAGCGTAAAATCAATTGCATAGAACTATATGTCAATCAGAGAAGACATAACTCATGATCATCATCAAGAAAAAGAGTGGAACCATAACCAATAGTCACTTATCATTAAATAATCAAAAGAAGAATACAACCATGGCTCTGACGCTGAATTCTCCTTCAGAGGGTCGTCAACATAACGTGTCTCGATAAAGCCTGTTAGGGATGGGACAAGCCTCTTTCTTCGGATGTCTCGACAAAGATCTCCTTGCTTGGATTTGGCCTTAAGGGAATGGATCACAGCTCTTGCAGCATTAGGCTCTTGGGAACTTGGAGACTCAGCCATTCAGCCCCTTCATCAATGGATGAAGGCTATATTTATAGAGGAGAGGAGGAGGTTGGGATCCCTACAATAGTGGAAGGGAGGCCTTATCCCTTGGGAGGTTCCCCATAAGGTGGAAGCAAGAGGCCAAAGGAGGAAGGCCGTGGTTATTCAGTCGAAACCACTCCTGATGACTCATCCAGGAAGTTGTTGTAATTGAAAATTCGCCTCTTTTTTAAAAAACTTTCCAAAAGCAGATTGGCGCGGGTGCTTAACTGGGACAGAGCACCAATTTCCATGGGCTCAGTGTTAATTCTCTACATTGGCATGAGTACATAACGAGCTACCAGCGCCAAGGCAAAAACAGGTGTTTTTAGGGGTTTGCTCAGGAAATGATCAACAGAAGAAATGTTATCCTCATAGAAAGGGATGCAATGATGGTATTTGCAAGGCATGACACTGCTTATTGGTCACAGAAATGACCCTCCAATGGGCGAGATGGGGATTGCAGGGACAATGAAAAATTACTGTGTAAAAATTATACATTACTTGGCACATATCAAGGTGAACCACCTTATCAGATAGGTTCAACTCAAGTGTGTATGCTAAGTTCATTTGAGGCGATATTGTCTACCACCTTATCTATGTGAGGATCGTCCTCTATGTGTAACAAACAACCTCCTGATAACGAGAGGGAAAAACCTCATACCCTAGTTGAATCTATGTGTCCTTGGCAAGATATTTCATTCCCTACCTTGGCCAAGGCTCTCGATATTCTTCAATAATGTAATATCCCCAAATTGGGATTGTTAGCAAGGCATTCCTGAAAAACACATTTTTCAGGAATGTATGCTACAGGTTTGGAAACCAACCCTTGGATCCCTTAGATATGACAATATAAGACCAAAATCCAAGAGGGGCTCAAAAAAAAATATTTCTAGGTGGGTTAAACAGGTCTCCCCACACCTAGTGCAATTGGAAAATGCCCAAGGAAGGGACTGCAGCAATACAAAAACTACACTACTAGAAAATAACGCAATTCAGCCCAATATTTGTAGGAGATCAATATAATGGTTCATTAATCACTTATAAATTATCAAATCAGGTTTATAATAAGGCCCATACAATGTACAAGAGAAAAATGGAAGACTTTCTGAATAAAACCCTATAAAAGAGGTGCTATAACAATGTATTAGGTTGTAAGAAGGCTTGACAGTGTTATATTATGAGCTGAAGCAGTTCTACATTATGTATCATATCTAGAACAGATTTTTGTACAAGATATTAGATCCATATCATATTTTTACACTAGAAGAGTTCCTCTACACATTCCCCTTGGGGTTTTGAGCAAAACATGAGAAACAGAGAGTAGACCTGAGATCTAAAGTTTCAGATTTGCAGTAATATTTAGAATTTCTGAAGCAATTACATTAACAAGCAGATCATATCTGAGCAGAACATGGATTATAAATCTAATCCATGGATCACCACAGTGAAGGGAAGAATCCCAAACACTAGAGATCTCTCCTCCAAAAGCATGCCAAAATTCCCTGCAACTTCCTTCATGCAAATAACACAGTTATGGGAGAGAAACTATGTTGTAGCCTCTAGCACTGGTTTGGCCTGATGCCAAGATCTGAATATGCAGCTCCAAGGATCTAATACACTCTTATCAGGAGGATAGAAGGCTCTCCCACTGAAAAAAGGCATCAGAATGGCCTAGATCTGAATAGATCTAGCCTCCACTTGCTGCAGCTTACAAGGACAACCAAACCCTCAACTGGATCTGCATTGTAGTTGGAAGATGTAGCTTGGCCAAATTCCTGATAGTGGACAATATCAGCAAGACTCCTCCAAGAGCTACTCAACGAAAGAGCTGGGATTCCCAATCAGGAACACCCTAGTGCTAAACAACTTTATTCTCTGCTAAATAGCCAAGAGAATAAGAAAATTCTAAATAGAAAATATCTTCAGAAAATATAATATCATGAACAACCTTCTCTTGATGTCCTCCTCTTCCTTTTATAAGTTACAAATCCTTCCAAACCCTAAACCATCTCAATGATTTAGCTTTGTTCACATGTGTAGTCTCCAACTAATACTGCGTTGTGCATCTAGGAGGTTCATTGCATCTAGACAGTGCTGATGATTTGGTCCTGGTTGACTTGGTCAACTGATCCAGCCTCTTTCAAACTTAAGTGTGCTTATGCAGATAGCTTAGATTTTAGCCTTGTACATATTGAGCATTGATTTTATTTAAAACTCACTCCTCAAATACAAAATCTGTTGACTTGGTCAAACTTGACTTTGTCCACATGCAAAAAGTCTCTTTTCACACATGAGGGTGTGAAATCTAGCTTCTAGAATGATCCCCTTTCATACCAAGAGGGTTTTTTATGCTAATTTAAATTAATTATGGGTCTTCTTCCCCATTTATTCATCTACTAGGTGCAAAAATCAAAAATAAATATTCCCATTAGCTGCATGCTAATGTAGGAATATTACAGTCCTCCCCTCCCAAATATTTATTTTCCTTAAGAAACTACAAGGATAGAACTTGAAGAGTTTCCTCCCAAGGCATGGAGACTGAAATGTATTTGGAAAACATATTTCCCAAGTGGACCCTCCATCCCCAAGAAATCATCCATACAAAATGAGTCACCTCCCAACATGGCGACTCTAGAAAATTCTCCTCCACCTTGAGCTCATGCAATGTAGGTGGGCTGAAAATATTAACATGGTAGACATAGGATCCTACCCCATGCTATCCTCCTCTCCACTTATGATAAGTGTAGAGTGACTAATGATCTTGGGCTGCAATAATATTTCCCTCAAGTGGAAAAATGAAGGCTAGATCTCTAAAGATCTCTTCTCCAACGTTGTGAATCAAGCTGACCCAAACCATTCCATATGTGATGGATAGGAAATCATCACCATATGGAATCTCATCAAACTCATGGCCCATCTCATATAGAAATAATTTTTTGGCTATGGTGGCCATATCTCCTCTCATGCTCCCATTATAACATGCAATGCAGAAAGTGTGGGAATCCTCTTCCCAAAAGAATACATCCAACCAATGTGTTTCCTCTCCAATCATTCTCCCCATAGTAGTAATAACAACAACAAAAATTGGGAACATGATTAGCATCAAGATGAAGGAAAGAATAAAGGTTTCATGTGGTGCAGGAAAGTACCAACAATTTCCCATGAAGTTACAGCACAGTTTCTAACTGTTGCTTTAGAAAATTACATGGCAAGTGGTTTCTTATACATGGCTGACTATGTAGGTTATTTCATATACTAATGAATGGTAAATGGATTTGTACATAAAATGAACATACATGAAGTAATAAAACTCTTTCCCATGGCCATATAAGAGATGGATGTATCCATCATACATTCTGGCCCATTGTTGATCGCAGAGCTCAATGAAAAGCTTGCCCTCTTGTGAAGCAATGCACTGCATAGAAATGGTAAGAGTATGCAGATCACTAAATGCAACAGCAAGATCCTTACCATGTACTAGAAGTAACATAATGATAGGATCCATGAACAAATTCTCCATAATGGTATGACATACTCTCATGAAGAGAAATGAATCATGTGCTGCATGAAGATCCTTCCTCATATACATGGAAATCCAAGCCAAGAATAACATATCACAAGTAATAGATGTCTCCACCCATTACTCCATCTTTCTCACCCCCTCCTTGTCCATAAACTGTATCAAGAGTGAAGTGATCCTAGGGACACTCCATCCATAAGTCCATGCTCCAAGGTGACAGCGTTGTTGACCTATGCAAATAGGCTCCTACCAATACATAGCTCCATTCTTCGAAATGTTCATTGTCAAAGACATCTTCAGTAATGTTGCTACAAACAATAAGTTCCTTCCAAAGTGGAAGTACTTCCAAATCATCCAAGGCTAAGGAGTAGCCCCTTTTCACCATGATAGTGTCATCTCCTACTCCTACAACATCATGCAAAGTGTGAGAGAAAATCTGCCCTTGCTCTCCCAAGAAATTCCAAAGCAACAAAGGATTTTTCTGCCTCCCCATACCCCCATCATACAAATCATGTGGTGAAAACATGGTGATTGATATGAATAATGTCATATCAATATAATGTGTCCATACTCCTTGTTGCCCAATGATGCAAGCATACTTCCACACATCTTTCCCCCACATACCCTTAGAAAGAGGATGATGGCCAAACTCTTTCAAGATTAGCCAACACAACCAAGCCTCATGTTGCCTAGTATCATAAATTTGCAAGTATATTTCCAGCTTCTTGCTTATCATCCACATCCACTCAACAACTTGTAAATCATGTACCTCATTCTGAAAATACTTGGTATCCTCCCATTGTAGGACACCACCCTTCTCAAATATTTGAAGAACTTTTTACTTCATGAAATGTTGAAGTGCACCTCCAATGGTATCTCTTGATGAGACCTCCTCCTCATACATGGCCTTCCAAAACCAGTGGATTATTGGACCTGCTACAAGTATAAGTCTCTCTTTGATCTATGGCATGCTCATTGAGAAAGTGTCATCTAGAGAGGATAAAATTTTTCTCATCTCAAGATGTCTACCCTTTGTTATTTCTTCCTCCATAACTTCTTGAATGAAGCTGGAATTTGAATGCTCCCATGAGGAATGGGTCCTTATTTATTCACTACTGCTCTTGGACAATCCAATGCAACTCTGCTGCTCTAGGTTAGTAGTAAGTGATGATCCTGGGTCATACAACAGCATATTTCCACAATATTCCAAAATATTTGCTGCAATATTAGAGAGTGGAAATTCAATCATACCTTGATGGGCTTTGGGAACACCTTTTATGGTTTCAAGAGTTCCTTCTTCTACCATGTTGGCTCCCTCAACTGCTGATGTTCAACGCTACTCCTCCAAGGTTGTGATAGTGTGTTACACAACAATTTGTCACCATCCCTGCAATTCCTCGCCCTGCATATTGGAGGCTATTTCCCATGACCTGTGAGCAGTATCATCCTCTGCAAACACCTTCTTTGTATCCTTCTATACAAGAACATCATTTCTCCTGTTGAACATTTTCTCAAAAAGCCCATAAAAACCTATGTTTTTGCATTGGCATGGGTAGCCAGTTCACCCCTCGTGCCAATGTGGAGGATGTACACAAGAGGCCACACAAGCTGGCAATCTGTCTCTTTGTTGTGCCTGCGCCAGCCTTTTTGGGAATGTTTTTTAACAAACTAGAGGCGAATTTTCCTTCACCCACCTCAGGGATGAGTCACAGGAAGTGGTTAACTGGATGAACCATGGGTCTCCCTCTTTAGGAAGTGGTTTCCTCCTCCCATGGGAAACTCCTAGAATATAGGTCTCCCCTCCATGATTATAGGGATCCTAACCTCTCCCTCTCCTCCCTATATAAATGAGCTTTCTCCCATCATGAAAGCTAGCTGAAAAAAGAGGATTATCCAGCTGAAATGCTGAACTTGGAGAACTAAGCTATAGTTGAATAACTGAGAAGGTATCTCTAGAAGGAAGTCCATCGAGAGGTCCCTTATCTTGTCTGAATTCCCTGACGATCTTTGAGACGTGCTTCGCCCGAGCCCCGCTGGAGGAGACTGCAACATCAGAGCATGGTTGTATATCTTCTTTCTACCAATTAATATAAGTGACTATTGTCTGGTTCCCATATTGTGTTTTGTCTTTATCGAATGCAATATGATAGTCTTCTCTGACTGACTAGCGGATTTTGGATGGAATTATTATGTGGTATGTGGTTATCGTTTTCTGATCTTTGTGCAGGTGTCCAAACGCGATAGGCGGAGGGGTTGTGACTTGTCTTCGATCAGGAGCGAGAGGCTATCATCATCACTACGGGTGTCGACGATAACTTTGGACCACAAGTAGGCCATCTTATTGCACCCTCTTTCATTCAAGTATCTAGGAACCTACACTCTAGCATGATCCCTTTTTTCTAGGCCCACCCTAGGGCTAGTGGTATCACGTCTGTCCGCAGAGGGTATTTACCTAAGTAACAAGTTGGCGACTCCACTAGGGATGAGTGCGAGTTTTTATTTCATCCATTAGGTCTTCTTCTTGGTCTTTTTTTTCTTAGCTTGCCTTTTCTGGTTGTTTTTATGAGTCTTAGACCCCTGTTTAGCCCCAGAGGATCAGATCTGACCTCTGTTTTTCCAAAATTTTCATTCTTCTAAGGCTGGCTTGATTGGCACGGTTTCCAATATAACAGTCACGCCCACTGGCGCTTGTTACCAGTTCATCACCCCTGCCATCTGCTGTCTGGCACGGATTACAACTAGACAGTCGTGACATTTCCTATAGGTGCTAGGTTTTTCCCTGTTTTGGAGTTCTTGGTCCATACTGGTGTCTCTGGGTGTTTCCTTGAATTATTTGAATGCTTTGGGATTGTTTGTGACTCTGAACAACCTTGTTCCTTCGGTTGTTTGTCCATTTCTTTCAGCATCATGGCCTTAGGGTTATCTATTGCTTTGGTATGTTTAGCCTCCTGTAGGAGTTTGGGTCTTTTGTTTCACGGTCACCTTCGTTATTTGCTTGATTGCATTCAGCTCCCCGAATCCATTTTTGAGTGATTGCATTTGGTGGAAAGTGAGTCTTGCCTCTTTCATTCAATTTTGCTTCTTGTCACTCTAAGCATAGCTCACATTTCTTGTATGGGTCTGTTTCGACATCTTTCTTCTATTTGCGAGATTGTGACATTGGTTTGAGTCTTTGTTTTGTTGAGATATTGTGACATTGGTTTGAGTGTTTTTTTTGTTGACATGCGGACAGAGGCGATCCCACTAGCCCAAATCGGGTCTAGCAACAATCAAGTCATGCAATGATATTGGTTCCTAGTTACAAAATGACAAAGATTGCAACAAGTAGCCTACCTCAAATCCCGCATAGTTGTCGTTGAAGAAAAATATGATGTTTCCCGTCCCTCGCTTGACAGATCATGATCCTTCCATTCGACACATCCAAACACCTATACACATGCAAGGAAACAACAACATACAATATAAAATCTAAAGCATGTAACCATATATAAATCAAAGAGGATATAATTCATTGCATTACGTAAAGAAACGAACACATGAATGGAACCAAAATCAGAGTAGCTTATATTATAAATGACAAAAGGGATATTACAACCAAATGCTCTGATGCTATGATCTTCCTTCGGCGGAGTTGATGGTGGAGAGCATCTCAACAAATCTTGTCGGGAATCTGGACAAAGCTCTCTCTCTTCGGCTTGGCTCTCAAAGGTTTCCCGGCTATAGTTTCCTTCCTACAAGTTCAACTAGCTTGCTAATGGAGAAGGCAAGCTTTTATAGATGGAGGAGAGGAATTTGGGATCCCTATAATCATGGGATAGGCCCTATCCCAAAGGAAGCTTCCATGATAGGTGGAAAACCACTTCCTATGCATGGAGATCCAGAGCCAAACCACTCAACTCCCTTCGATGATTCATTCAGGAGTTTGTTGAAATCAAAATTCCGCCATTTATTTTTAAAAAGCATCCCTTATTAAGCTTGGCACGAGTGAAACACAGAGACAGGGCGCCAGTTGGTGCACCCTCTAGTGTGGATTTCCCCCATTTGTGCGGGGGATGAACTGGCTAGTCGCGCCAAGGCTAAAACATCTGTTTTTAGGGTTTTTCAGAGGAAATGTTCTTCAGGGGAATGTTTGTCCTTATGCAAGGGGATGCCATGAAAGTGGTTTCAGGTCATTTTACTATTCAGAGGTCAAGGGAATAGTCCTCCAATATGTGAAACGAGGGATTGCAGGGACAATGAAAAAATTCTGTGTAACAGATGCCCCCTAAAGCATGAGGTCCAAGAGAGAGAGAGGGGTGAAATTCTTTATGAGAATGTGCCCAACTAAAACCACTACCATTGGAAAAACTGCGAAGACAAATATAACTGATATCTCAAATACATGATATGTGGTATGGGTGCAGCCATCCATAATAGAGTATACAATAACCAGAATCCAAGGTATGGATGCAGCCATCCATTAAAAGAAGGATCAACAAGTAGTGTCAGGTATGGTTGCAACCATCCAATAAAATGAGTCATGTAACTAATCATGATATTCTAAAAAGAATCCGCAACCTGTATTTCAACAGACAAAATCGAGGGTCTTGTGCTCCATCTCGACCCGAACAGAGTACAAGTCTGAGCATGTGAATAAGTGAGCTAAAGTCAAACATGCAAGAAATTCGTCTGATTACCAGCCAATAATGAAATCCGTTAACAGATACGATAGGAACCACCAATAATGAGGATGGCCCTCAAGGTACTATATGTACAATCCACGAAATTTGAATGGTGAGATGGCGTCGAACACCCACAAAATCATCCGATCGAAGGCCAATAATGAAAACCTTGCATCGAATGCAAAGAACCTGCCATTGAGGCATGCAGGCTCCAAGGTACCTGAAGGGAGTCTCTAGATCAACTTCCTGGATAATGAGCTAAAGTCGACAAGAAGTGACCTTGATCAAAGGTGGGCCATAGCGTTTCCCACATCATCGACGCAAGACAGAGGAACATGATGTTTGCGAATCAATATCAGTAGAGAATCAGAGGGAGGTTGAGAACTGCAGAGGCCAGCTTCTCTTGAACATATCGGCGGTATGACACTGGATTTGGTAGTATTTGACATCAAAGGATCTGAATTCATGATGACGTGGCAAAGATCAGATGAGCGGTCAAAAAGGATTACCCAAACCCATGGAGACAAGCAGAGAATGAGATGAGATGTCCCCAACCTGACACGAATGCAGACAAATGCCATGTTCAAGAGCGACATACTGCTGACATGATGGTGATACTGGTTCTATTTTTGCCCACCATTTCTGGCTAGCACCCCAATTATTTTTGGAAACAAGCTTGAAGGGGATAGCATATGCTTGTGATATAAGTTTTTCCTTCGGAAAAATCCAACCTAGTACATTTAACGAGCCCTAGGAAGGAGGAACTCGAGTAACATCGTAACGACAGAGTCCGATTTCATCAAGTTTTAACAAGTTTTACAAAGGAGGAACTCGACATCTTTTAATGTTTGGAGAGTTTGAAAAGGCAGCGGAAAAGAAAACTCCAATATTCCCTTTTCGTATATAGTCCCACAGATCCGAAAAGGTAGAAAACTATGTCTGAGATAACCTCCTAGTCGCGATAGGCTAGGGTATTCCTTTTTCGTAAATAATCTATCCCAGCCCGAAAAAGGGGTAAACGTATACTGGGTAGATGTTGTTTTGCAGCCAATTTAACGAGCTCAAAACAACAAGAGACTCAGTAATCTTTTCATTTTTAGAGAGTCGGAAAAGAGCTGAAAGATGACTCCAGTAGTGACTTTTTCATGTTTTTACCGAGTCTGAAAAAGTATAAAATACAACTCGTGTCGTCGTCCTAGTCGCGTGAAAACCTGTCGCTGCACAAAAATCAAGCGTAAAACCCATTTTTCGACAAAAATATGATAAATTATCAGAAAAATAAGCTTCAAAACCTAATTTTGATTTCAAAAAGTTATAAATATGACCAAATAGTAAAAACATATTTACTTTTTACTTTTTACCTATTGTGCAGAGAAATAGTGAGTTATTTCCCTGCGATCTTGCAGTGACGATTGTGGATGATCCGGTGCATCATTCTGAATCCCGTATTTTCCAGGTAAGAGTTGCTTCCATTAGCTATGTTTTAATCTATATTTCATATTTTTCCATCGTGATTTGACATCCCTGAGGGGAGGATTTGCAAATTTAGGGCTTCCACGGTTGGCGCGGGTGTGAGGCATGGACCCATGCCAATCGAGCTCTTTTTGCAAAGGGGTCGAGCCAGCTAGCACGACTATCAACTAAACAGTCGCGCCAACCACAGAACCTCATTTTCCTCTCAAATTTCACAAAAATTGAACCAATCGATTGAATTGTTGAATGCCCAAGGGATCTAATGATGTGCTTATGACCAGTTTGATGTAGGTATAAAGCCACAATGGTGATTGAATGGAAAGAAAGGGAGCACAGTGAAGAGGATGAAATGGAAATGGGGAATGAGCAATGCATGAATGCTCTTCAGGATTGCAGTTTAAAGAAATTCTTCTTTACACCATGTCTCAGGGCACAACCTGAATTGTTACAATACTTAATAAGTATTTGGGATGAGAATGAAGAGAAGTTTAGGCTTCGAGATCAAGTGCTTGAAATCGAAGTGTCCGATGTTTACTTCATCACTGGATTGTCTCGCAGAGGTCCAGTTCCAATTATGACAGGTACCAGGCCTTCTGGCGAAAAGATGTTGATGATTATGGAGAGAGTGTGCCCAGTGGCACAAACAGGATCAGGTAGTGGTAAAGTTGAAATTCACATTGTTCCCGATCTAGCACTCAGAGTGGTGCTACATACTATTACATGGGCTTTGGGGTCGTAGGCGCCGCATGAGGCTACCAAAACACAGCTCCTCTTGGCGTCAGAATGTATGAACACGACAGTATTTGACTGGGCTACAGTTGTAACCATGAATATCAAACGACAATTGACTAAATGTAAAAAGGAAAAACTGATGTAGTTTGGGTATGGATCAATCTTCGTATCATTCATCCTAGAAAAGTTACCTATCTTCCAAGGCTAGGGGGCAATATTCGCAGATCCACCTTTGAGAGAGCCACAGATAGCTCAATGGGCAGCATTGATGCCCAGAGCAGGAGGGGGCCAGCAAATTTCATGGAAGCCTGAGTTCTTCGAATGGATCTGGCGACAGTTGATCGTTGTAGAGGACTGGCCCTATGCCGATATTGATTTCACAAGAGACCCAAACCTTCCACTCCCAGAAGGAGAGGACTGGGATGAGGAGCTGGGTAAGACTCTTTTTGATTTTATGATTTTTTATTTTTATTTTTTTGGTATACATGCATGTTCTAACAATTGATCCTATATGTATGCAGATGTTGGCCCAGAGAGGCCTGCTGGGATGTCACCGATCGCTCAGAGGACCCCTCTTGCCTATGAACCTCAAGGCGAGGGGGGTGAGGGGAATGAGCTGGTTCAGAACTTAGAGGGAATCGCCCGTGGGATTCCTGATTATGCTCGCCTAGACAATGTTCCTATGGCTTATCAGAGGCACACCGTAGGGGTTCCTAGTCACCTTCATCACTTAATGAGGTGATTGGTGCATGGGAGGAAAAAATGATGTAGTTTGGGTATGGATCAATCTTTGTATCATTCATCCTAGAACAGTTACCTATCTTCCAAGGCCAGGGGGCAATATTCGCAGATCCACCTTTGAGAGAGCCACATATAGCTCAATGGGCAGCACTGATGCCCAGAGCAGGAGGGGGCCAGCAAATTTCATGGAAGCCTGAGTTCTTCGAATGGATCTGGTGATAGTTGATCATTGTAGAGAACTGGCCCTATGCCGATATTTATTTCACAAGAGACCCAGACCTTCCACTCCCAGAAGGAGAGGACTGGGATGAGGAGCTGGGTAAGACTCTTTTTGATTTTATGATTTGTTTTTTTTTTTTTTTGGTATACATGCATGTTCTAACAATTGATCCTATATGTATGCAGATGTTGGCCCAGAGAGGCCTGCTGGGATGTCACCGATCGCTCAGAGGACCCCTCTTGCCTATGAACCTCAAGGCGAGGGGGGCGAGGGGAATGAGCTGGTTCAGAACTTAGAGGGAATCGCCCATGGGATTCCTGATTATGCTCGCCTAGACAATGTTCCTATGGCTTATCAGAGGCACACCGTAGGGGTTCCTAGTCGCCTTCATCACTTAATGAGGTGATTGGTGCAGGGAGTAACATGCTACCATGAGCACCATGCTGATTAGTCACCTAGGCTTTTCATATGCATATTTTTGAGAGACATGTTGTCTCCGGATGTAACTAAAATAGACATGTATATTTTTTGGATTCTATATGATGCACACGCTGCAAACATTCAACATATATATATATATATATATATATATAGATATATATATATATATTTCAACATGGATATTTTTCACATATCATGATGTTTTTTACAAGTTGCGTAAATGTCTATCTAATACCATGTTAGCTATTGCATCTGTTAATGCATTCACTTGTATGGGTATATGCTGATATGTGATGTAATCAAAATTTCTTTCCAGTAAACGAATACGTAGATACAGTCTTAGAATGGATGGGTTCCTAACTGAATAGTGGCCATTGAGCTGTAACACTAGAAGTTGTGAGTCCAGATATACAAGTAATGCACGAATACCAAGGTTAACAGCCTCGTTCAATAACTCCAAAACGACACTATATTCCGCAACATTATTTGTAGTAGGCCCTAGACAAACATCTTGTAAATTAACTAACTCACTAGCAGGATTGTAGATTACCTAGGCTGCCGAAAACAGATTCTTGGTACTGCGGGAGGCACCATCTGCGAAACTGACATAAGGAGTAATAGACATCTACACAATCAGGAAGAACCAATCAGCAAAAAGACGCATACAAAGCACACCACACCACACATGCACAAAAATGAAGAAATCACCTATGTACACACACTACACAAGAATGATTCAAGCGTAATACTTCTTCATGTACAACCCATTTCTGGGCTGCGCCAAAGGAAGACCTTCATAATTGATCAGCTCATAGGCCCCATTTTTTCAATACACGTTTAATGAGGGCTGGAATTTTCCTTCCCTAATCTTATCATGTGCTTGATCATACAAGAGGACAAGGTCCCCTTCTATAAAAGAGCGCGGAGAAAGCGTTTGATTGAAATGAGCTTTAACTCACTTTTTCTGTGCCTCGATAACCAAAGCAGCTAAGCGGGGAGTTTCATCCAGTCGTTCCAAGTATAAGATATTTTCTTCCTCTGGGGAAGTGTCGGGCAGTAATTCCACAGCCAACTTCAGTGAAGGGATCTCACATTAAACCGGAAGAGTAGCTTCCAGACCATACACCAACTGGAAAGGTGTGAATCCAGTCGCACTCTTTATTGACATTCGGTAGGCCCAAGGAGCTAAGAACAATTGGAGATGCCAATTGGATTTGTGTATACCAATTTTTCGTTGAAGCATCATGACAAGCACCTTATTCACGGCCCCAACCTGGCCATTTTCCTAAGGGTAGTATGGCATCAAGCTGTCGTGATGCAAGCCCAACTTCGATGTCAGCTCTGCCATCATGTAGTCCCAAAAATGAGTGCCATGATCAGTGACGATGGCTTGAGGAACACCAAAACGCATGATCACATGGTTGAAAATGAACTGAGCAGTTGTCTTACCGTATGCGGCCAACATAGGCATCCCTTCGGCCCACTTGGTGAAGTAATCTACGGCAACGATGATATAAGCATGCCCCCCGGCCGAGTGAGGGTTACATGTCATAGAATAAATGCCCCATTTGGAAAAAGGGCCTATGGTAATGATAGGATGTAAAGGGAAGGGTGGCGCACAGATCTTGCATTGAAATATCTGGCACACATGACACATGCTAATTGCAACAATACAGTCTTTAAATATAGACACCAGAAGTAACCTGCATGCAGAATATTCTGGGCGGTAGCATAACTAGACATGTGACCACCACAGGCGCCACTGTGACAGTCGTTCAAAAATTTCTCAGCCTCTTCCAAGGTCAAACATTGACGGAGCATAGAATTGACTTCGACACGATATAAGGTATCTCCGACAATGCGATATGGTTGTGATTGATGCCGAACGTTGAGCATCCTTCATCAACTCGGACTGGAAGGTAGATGTATGAAGGTACATGATGATGTCACCATACCATGGATCCAGAGTGCTGATTAGAAAGATATTTTCGTCTGGGATATGGTCCTCGAATTGTGACGGAACAGAGTCGGTAGGGAGAGAGCAGATGAGATCAACAAAAACCAGTGAATTCTTTGATTTGGCAGTAGAGAACTCCAAATCGAACTTCTAAAGGATCACAATCCATTTGGAGTAATTTCCCCCCAGCAATTTTTGAGACAAAATGTAAGTCATGGGGTTGCAGTCAGAAATCACAGTTACCATGCGCAACAGGATGTAATGGTGAAACCGCTAAATAGCCTGGACTGCAGCAAGCGCCAACTTCTCAATGTGGGCATAATACATTTCAGTGTCGAGGAGATTTTGAGACAGATAATAAACCACGTTTTTTTTTTCATCATCTTCATCCTGTACTAGAACCATGGCAATTTTCAGCTCAAAAACCAATGTCTCTAGGAGCTTAAGACAAGTCTCCTTTGCCTGTTTATCTTCGGAAAATGCCCAATGAAGACGACTGCATCAAAAATGATCATATACTAGCATAACAACGTTATATGAGATAGAAAATGTACATGAACCCATAAATAGTCACTGAATATATGTAGCAGAAAGAAAATATACAAATACTTGAGGAATCACTCACTCAAGCTGAGCAAAGAACCCCTCAATGGCATGCATATGGAAACATATCAAAATATAGCTACACAAGGATACTTGTGACTAAAACTGCTCAGTCAATAGATGGTAATGCTACATATATAATTTCAACACATGGATATGGGAGTGTAAATCTCAAAGAAATATGGGGGAGCAAGATCTCAACTCCTGTAACCAATAATACATCAATCCTTGGAAGGATTGGCTGAAATGTACAAAAGGAAAAATGTCGGAGTTGTTGCCTCTGAACTGGAATAGCACTGCAACTCAGAAAATGGAAAGATATGAATGAATATGTTGCATGCTCTGAATAGATCTCCTCCAATGGATATTTCAAGGGAAATTTTGATCCAATCCCTGAAGATATTTCCCTCCAACTAGTGGTGCAAACCCTACTACAATTCTACTCAGAAATAATGCAGTCAAAGGAAGGGACTGCATTGTGAATGATGAGAGGAGTTGTGACTGATGCAAAGATATGGAAATTGGATCTAAAATATCCTCTAGTGGCCTCCCGGATGCAAAGAATCCCTCTCCTTTAAAATCAAATCTCCTGAAGTGATGCTATGGAAATCTCCAATGCAACCCAGCAACACAATGTTTCCTGCACTAATGAAAACATTGTACTAAAAGGAAATGCTTTGGCCTTGAACCAGAATGTGGAGGAGCTGAATAAAAAACCTTCAAGAGGCTTCTCAAGAAGGAGGGAATCTAAACAGGAGTTCCCTTGTGCTAAACAGCACAGCTATCTCAGTTAAGCAACTAAAAAGAGCAAGAAATTCGAAATATTCATGAATGAGAAAAAATGGTTGTTTCTTCCTTCTTTTATGCCAATGAAGGCTCCTTGGCCATGGACCCCACACATTAGGGTTTCCTCCTCCTCATTCAATTGTGTTGGCTTCCCAAGCAAGCCACACCTCCATCTATTGCATAGTTTGACTTGGTCAACATGACCTAGCCTCCTTGCAATTATCCCTTTTCACACATGGGTGTGCAAAACCTGCTCTAATGATGCTTCTCTTTCATTTCATGAGGGATTTTATTAATATTTTATTTATGAATGGGTCTCCTTGCCCATTTTATTCTCCTCCTAGCTGAAATAGCCAAAATTAATGTTCCAATTAGATTTATGCTAATTTGGGAGCATTACAGTCCTTCCCTCCCAAAGATTGCTTGCCCTCAAGCAAGTGTGAGGTTAGAACTGATTTATTCCTCCTCCTCTTCCTGTAGCACCCATGTATGATGCCTGCCTCCAAGTAACAAGGTGCCATCTCATCAATCAAGTCCTCACAATGTCCCTCCCAAGTATGCAAGTTAGCTACCAAGTTGTCATCATGCAATGGTGAAGTATTCAAGAGGATAACAAAGTGATGTCTAGAGGTCCTCTCGGAGTATGGAGTCTGTAGTGTAGGGAAGACTATCATCCCCATATGGTCCATCCATCCCCAAGCTATGTTCCATGTAAATAGAGTCACCTCCCAACTAGGAAACTCCTGAAACCTGTCATCCACTTTTGGCTCTGGTAAAGTATGTGGGATAAAAATCTGCTCATGGTAGACCACACAGCCTACCCCAAATTGTCTACCTCTCTACTTAAGATAAGTGTAAGGTTTATTCTGATCCTAGGCTGCAATAAGGTTTCCATCAAGTGGCAAGATGAAGGTTGGGCCTCCAAAGGCCTCTCCCCTAACGCTGCAAATCATGTCGTCCCAATCATCTCCACATGTGATGAGTTGGGAGTCATCCTCATATGGCATCATGTCCATCATATGGCTCAAATCACAAAATAATGGTTGTCTTGGGATGGTGGCCATCACAACTGTCATGCTCCTCTTAGAGCATGCACTGCAAAAAGAGAGGGATCCTCCTCCCTCAAGGGACACACCCAAGCAAGGTGTCTCTCTCCTGACCATGCTCCTTATAAGAGTAGGAGTAGCAACATAAGGATCCAAAATAAGCATCATGCTGGCTACCATGTGTAGCAAGTGAGTGGGGCTATGGTTCCTCATGTGTAGCCAACACAACTTGATCCCCAACTGTAATAGAGAATGTAAAATATTCTGGTTTTCCAACCACTTGTGAGCTGCCCCATTATCCTTATGTGTTCGGAGGAAAGGAAGATTGTAGGGTGCAAAGTGATCATGCTCTCCAACACATAGCTATTACCCAAGTCTCCCTAGGGGATGTTCATCAATCCTACTTGTGGTCTCCAATGAACCAAGAAGCCTAAGAAAAGGAATGCCCCTCCTTGGAGCCATGTCCTGCACAAAGATGGTCAAGGGAAGTATACATGAAAAATAAAAATTAGAATGTATATGACTAACATTCTTACCATCTGCTCTGCTCATGTAAGTGGAGTGGCTCATGGATATGCCTCCTCCCATCCTCAAGGAGAGAATGAATGGATGTGCTATTTCTCCCAAAGAGGGATGTGCCTCCCCTACATCTGCATGACTTCTGCATCTCCCCATGTGCTGGTGTGTCCCCTCCTCATGCAACTGGTCACCTAACACCATGCAGGTAAAAAGATCACTGGAATACTCCACCCCAAATTGGGAGCTCCAATGTGGATCCATCCTCCATAATGGCAGCACTGTTGATCCCTCATGTAGACTCACTGTCATATGACTGCTTCCTTATTTGACATCTCCTATGCCAAAGATATAAGTGGGAAGACTGCCATCCTTCCCCTATTGTTTCTGCCTCAGCGCAAAATCTGAAATGGGAGTGGGCGATAGTGATGATGAGAGAAAACTCCCCTTCTTCCTGCAACTACCCAAAGCTCCCTGAGCTGTATCAAGATCTCCCAAGGTCTCCACCTCTATGAATTCAATGAGTGGTGCCCCAAAATGTGAAGCATCCCTCCTCCTCTACTGATCCAGTGGTCTCCTCGGTAGAATGTCTCCATGCAGAGAGACATCATCAACAAAGGTAGTATGTATATATGAATGGGCAGATGTGTCCATGCCCTCACTGCGCAATCTAGTCTCCCTCCATGGTGCATCAACCTCTAAAAATGAGTAAGGGTAATTACTCCTCATCAACCGATGCTGGCTCTTCCCCTTACCTTCTCCTTCTGTCCCCAAGTTTCCACACCTCTTCATCAATGGCACAGATAGATCATGTGTTGTTCCTTGATCTCTATACATGAGATCCTGGGGTCCCTCTTGCAATGATGCAAAAATCCCTCCACTTGGAGCAAGGGCTCTGTTGTGCTCAACTTAGTGTTCCTAAATTGAGGTCATAAATTATCAGCCAGGGTTAGTAAACTGCTGAAGTGAGGTGCACTATATGTGCCTAGGTATTTGTTTCTCACTACATTGTGTTTAGTGTTTTTATGATTTTTTTGGTTTTGTGGTTTTATGTTAAAAAGGAAAAGAACTAAATGTTGAAAAAGAACAGTTGTTGGTCACACTAAAAATAGAGCAAAACCTATACTAAAGAACAGAAAATGCAAAGTTTGATAATGACTCATAGCAAGAAAATAAATCACAACTTAAACTCAAAAACTCATAAAATAAACTCATCCAATTCATTCATTAGAAATATGTTGGAATAGCTTGAGAAAAGGACAATTTTAGTACAAATTAGGTTCTCCTAAGTGAACCACCATCTTACAATATTACAAAGAATCTCATCCATGGCTAAAAGTTTATTGGAACTCAATTGGAAAAAAGACTATTTGTAGCACAATAAGATTTCTACTCTGAATTAACTTGTCATGCTAAGATCAATCCATTCTGTAGCTCCTCTTGTCATTACTAAGCCTTATTCGAAAGTTAGAGATTTTCTAAAATAGATTTTGGGAAAAGGCTTATTTGTGAAATTGCAAAATATTGCAGAACAATCAAGGCCTTAAACTGATATCACTAATTCATTCTTGTCCATATGATGATGCATTAATAGAAAGTCAGAAAAATATTATTTTGTAAACAATGAAGGCCGTGAAGTCTAATTTTGACATTTAACACAACTTAAAGAACAATGGATAACATTGAACTAGAATGCAATTGATAAAACTTGAAACACAGTGATCACAACTAAACTAAAATGATTTTATCCTAACTTTGAAATACAGTGCACTGGAACTGAACTAGAATGTCACTAATCTAACTTAAAGTGCAGTGAACAGAGTTATACTAGAGTGCCATTATCAAACTTGAAACAAAGTGACAGAATTAAACTAGAGTGACATCTACCTCCGGAGTACTACAACTAGACTAAAAATGCAACTAATCACTAAAATGTCTCAGCTCTATCTCATTCGGAATTAGTGGTATTTTGGAATAATTTATGGAACAGGACTGGCTGCAACATGTTATGTAAATGAGCATGAAAGCATACAATTCAACAAAACACAACAAAGCTCTAAAACACCACAGCTATGTCTCATCTAGAGTTAGTGATATTTTGGAAGAGTTTATAAATCACGACTAGCTGTAACAGCTGATGTAATTGAGCACAAAATCATAAAGTTCAGATAAATACAACTAACTCCTAAATACTACAGTTATATCCCATCCAATTTGAGTGGTATTTTGGAAGATTTTGTAAGGATAAGACTAACTGTGGCATCCGCTGCAAGTAAGTATAAAAACACAAAGTTCAGAAAATTGATTAAACTAAGAATGAAACGAGTCTAAGTTACTTATCTAAACCATATGAACAAAGCTTCTCAGGTAGCAGGGGACCTATACCACCGGATTAGCACACAAATATACTCAATATTGACTCAGCTCTTGCAATAAAGTGATGCTTCTTTCATTAAAGGATAAATTCTTCAAAACAGAGTATTTACGGTCTTCTGAGATCTAGCAATAAAACATAAATCTAGCTAACTGTTTCTCAGTCTCCCGAGCCATACTTATAACAAAATTACATAACTTTCTTTGAGATAAAATAGGAATAATTGTCTTTTCCAACTAAAATCAAACTAGGACTCTGGTGGTGGCCTCGTACTATGATTAAGGACATATGTACAGTCCTTGTCCTACTAGAAGTCTATCTCCTAGTTTTGGTTTCCCACGTGCATAACCACCTGTAGTCTCGAGCTCAGACTTCGTGGAGAGTAAGAAATGATGGGGGAGTGATGTGGAATATTACCATATGTGTTTTTCCTTGAGGTGACAACTGGAACTTGCGTAAACATGAGAACGTCTGTGGAATAGGAAACTGGCTACAGAATGACTGTGTTCTGTAGCCGAGTCTAGTCAAAAATTGCTACAATAACAAAATCATGAAAACATAGAAAGTTAGTCATTATATACATTCTTAAAGGAATCCTAATCAATGTTATTTATCATTTAAGCCTGTAATTGATGAGGGAAAAAGTAAATGAAGTGAAATGTGGTGGAAAAGAAGGACATATTTGGGGCTCAACATACCGCCACTGTAAGGCTTTTCCATGTCCTCATGCAACTATTCCATGTACTCTGAGACCTCTGCTAAGACATCCAAGCCTCTTCTTCTACTTTGCCTGACAGTCAATGGTCTTCTAGGCTTCCTTATGACTAACTTGAATCTCAAATTTGTAAGTGCCCTGCTTAACCTTTTGTTTTTCTTCTTCAATCTTTCACTGGCCTTGTGCAACTTTTTCATTTGTAGAGACAGAGTGGTATTCATATCACCTTTGAGCTTAACCTGCTCCCTTAAAATTTCATTCTCATTCTTGATATGCCTATTGAGTACTTCTAACTCATATTTATCTCTTCTTAGCATATCAATTGCAGATTTTGGTGGACTAGGAGTTTTGTCTCTACTTTCTGAAGCTTTATTCTCTATTGTCTCAACATAATTGTAAATTTCTTGTTGTGTTGGGTCTATTTCAGGATCTCCTTCATCAAAATCCTCCTCATACTGATAGTCAGGTGATCTAGCAATAGGTGTTTCTTCATCCTCAATGTTTATGATTCCATTTTGTCTAACCTCTGTTTTCTTTAGTATTCCTCTAAGCCTGTGGCTCCATCTCTGTTGAGATGGCCCTTCTCCTCTGTCTTTGGCATATTTTCTTATTATTCTTTCCTTCTTAAGCTGCTTTTTAATTTGAGCCAATTTCTCAGAAATCATCTCTTCACTATCCTCTTGTATTGATTTACCAATTTTAGTTTCAACAGCCTTGGAAAATTCCTTTCTCCTGCTTCTTCTTATGGGTTTTTCTTCAGGTGGAGATTCCTTGGCTTCCTCAAAATGATTCTTTACTAGAAACTCATCCCAATTATCTCTCATTTTTCCCAAATGATTTTCAATTAATATTTTGACTAACCCATGGTGATACAAGGTTGTTTCTAGAAATTGAACCCTCTTTTTTACATTTGAGGCCATTCTTTTCAGACTATGAAGTAGGAAAAAGGGAAAATTGATTTCTTCTCCTAAGAAATGCATCATTAACCGAATATGATAAACATAGAGGGTACGAAATCTTCCTTCACAAGTTATAATTTTTTGCAAAATGAGAAACATGTTCTTCCATTTATTCTTCAGTGCAGAGCTAGGAATACCTTTCTTAAAAATGGAAACATCCATACCTGGTTCTTTGAGTACTTGCCTCTATGCCTCGTTATGAAATTCCCTACTTTTGAACCACTTTTCTCCTTGCCTGGGTAATTCCATTGCTTCTACAATGAAAACCTCTGTAATGGTGAATTTAACATCTCCTATTTTGACCTCCGCTCCATTGAAGGACCGTGCAAATGTTTTAGTCACCTCTTTGTGAAGACCATTGAATTTTTCTAAAAATTGCAACCACCCAACCTGCTATAGAATTTCTATGATTTGTGGATAGCCTTCCAAGTACTTGCTTCCAACTAGTTCAGTTCTTACTATGAGACCCATAACTTATCTTTTCAACCTTCAAATTACTGCTCCTCTACTCACAGTGAAAATGGCTATTATAGAAATGTTTTTACTCCACAGATGTTTCCTCTGTTTTACAGACCAGAATGGCTAAGAATTGGCTGCGGAAAGAAATGATATGGAGTAGTTATGAAATGAGTATAATGCGGTGAGGGTGATTCACACGGATCAATGAGTTGAGAGTTATCAAAGAAGAAAAGACCGCAGAGATATTTTGTGAGAAATTCAAAATCATCATTAAATACTTTGGCCTAGTGACGTGAATGATCAAATCACTTCAGTACTTAACCATTAAGTTTTAAATGATGATCATATATGGCAAGATGGAAGGGATTTTGTCCAAATTTTTTATGATAAGTTTGATAGGCATGATCAACACGACTAATTAAAATAACCTTTTTGAATCATACATGACTTAACTATGTTAAAATTTCATGATCTGTTACCATAATAATTTCATAACTTTTACCTTTTCCTTTCCTTTGATTTTTTTTCTTTTTGGTTTTGATATTCCTTGTCCTCCTTTGAAAGTCATTGGTCTTCAGTCCTCATAACTCCTTTGATTTTGCTTGTTGTCTTGGATATGCAGGATCAATTTGTTGCTCAATCAAGTGATTACTGGATAGTGCCTTCAGGATCTCTGGCTGCAGAATGTCTGACTATCTACAGAATGTCTGACTGATTGCAGAATGTACCTATAGAAGTCTTAAAACATGGAATGGAAAGGTTTGAAGCATGAATGGAATGTTTGTATGAAATGAGTAAAAAAAATGGATAATGAAGTATGGTGTAATGGAGTATGAGTGAAGTGAATAATGGAATGAAATGAATCACAATTATGAAGTGGAGTGAAGTATGGAAAATGACTTGCAACTTATGATCTGTATTATTCAATTGCATAAAGAAATCACTCTTAAAACTCTGAGATAAAAATGAGGTGGACCATGGAATGAAATGAATGAAGTATGGAGTGAAGTGGAGTATGGATGAATGGAATGAAATGAATCATAAGTGAAATATGAGTTTGCACTTATGATTTTGTAATAACTGCTTGCAGAAAAGGAACAAATTTGAAAAGCTAAAGTGTCAGAAAGATTCTGATTTTCACTCTATCTTTTCTGTATAAACATGCTAATCAATGATTAGTTGTCATGTTTATACTTTTATTTATTTTTTTTATTTTTTTTTTATTTTTTATTTTTTATGCTTCTGAATTCAGAAAATTCAACTAAGTTGATGAAGAATAAAAATTCTTCTTCATTAACTTCACATCACTGTTTTCCTAAAATCTCTTAACAAATTCTTCTCTTGAAAGTGGCATGTGATACAACTTCAATATATGACCATTTACAAGAAAAGTGACCTTCTCTTCATCTATTGTCCTGATTTTTATTGCTCCATTATCAAAAATTCTTATAATTTCATATGGCCCAAGCCAATGTGTTTGGAATTTACCTTGAAAATCCTTGAACTTTGAATCAAACAAGAGAGCCCATTCACCTTCTTTGAACTTCTTTTCCTTGATGTACTTGTCATGCCATCTAGTCCTTTGTTGTTGGACTATACTTGTTTTCTGAATTGCATCTTGTCTGATCTCATCCAATTCATTAATCTGCTCCAATCTATGCTTTTGTGCCTCTGTTAGATCAAGTCCTAGCTGAACTACCATTTTGAAAGTTTGAATCTGGAACTCTATGGGAAATAAAACTTTCTTTCCATAAACAAGTTCATAAGGAGTATGGCCTGTTGTGCTTCTCCATGTAGTTCTATAGGCCCGCAAGGCTTCAGGAAGCCTATCTGCCCAATCTCTTCTATGCAAATTAACAGTCTTCATTAGGATCCCTTCAATGACCTTATTAGTAGATTCCACTTGACCATTTGCTTGTGGATGATATGGAGTAGATTTTCTATGTCTGATTTTGTACCTCTCCATAATTTTTTCCACTAGCTTTGATGTAAATTGAGCTCCTTGATCTGTAACAATTTCCCTTCAGACACCAAAACGAGTAAAAATATCCTCAAAAAGAAAATTAAATACATATGCTTCAGTAGTAGAAAGTAATGGCTTGGCCTCTACCCATTTGGTAACATAATCAGTGAAAAATAATATATATTTCTTTTGTCTTGATGGAGGACTAATAGGTCCTACAAAATCTAAAGCCCATTTTTCAAAAGGTTCAATATGTACCTGAGGTTGCAGTGGCATCTCACCTGAAGGAGAAGGTTTCCCTACCCTTTGGCAATTGTCACACCTTCTGACATACTCTTTAGCATCTTTAAAAAGGGATGGCCAATAATATCCTAAATGAAGGATCTTATAAGCTATTCTTTTATCAGCAAAGTGTCTGCCACAAGGTTCATCATGACATGCCTTGAGGATCTCAAGCATCTCATCTTTCCGAACACATCTCCTAATGATAAAATCTGGACCTATTTTGTATAACTCATTAGCAACCCATGAATATTTTGCACTGTCATAAATGATCTTTATTTTGTCTCTTGCATTCATTATTGAAGGAAATTTCCCTGAAACTAAATAATTAGCAATGTCAGCAAACCAAGGAGTTTCAGTAGAAGTTGAAAAAAGATATTCATCAGGGAATTGATCTTCAACTGGAGTATTGTCTTTGATGTTTTGGAGTCTAGATAGGAAATCAGCTATTGTATTTTGTTTTCCAGGCCTATCTAGAATGGTAATGTTGAATTATTGTAAAAGTAATAACCATCTTATGACTCTGCCATTAGTAATTGATTTGTTCATTAGATATTTAATTGCAGAGTGATCTGTGTGAACAAAAGTTTCATAGCCTGTTATATAGTGTCTGAATTTGTTTATGGCATGAAAAACAGCTAAAACTCTTTTTCAGTTACAGTATAGTTTAACTCTGAAGGAGTCAAATTTTTACTGGTATAGTAGATGGCATAAGGAATCAGGTATTTTTGTCCCAATACTGCTCCTAGAGCTGTATCTGAGGCATCTGTTGAAATATGAAAAGGTAACTTCCAGTTAGGCCCCCTTAAAATAGGTGCTTCAGAAATTTTTGTTTTGAGGGTCTCAAAGGCTAACTAGCAATCAGGATTCCACTTGAATTCACAGTCTTTGGTAAGTAATTTGAAAAGTGGAGATGCTATCTTGGTGAATTTTTCTATAAAACTTTGATAATAACCTATAAATCCTAGAAAACTCCTAACATATTTTTGACAACTTGGAATAGATAAGTTAGAGATGACTTCAAATTTTGACTCATCAACTCTAATCCCATTCCCTGAAATGTGATGTCCTAAAACAATTCCTTCAGTAAACATCATAAAACACTTCTCATGACTAAGTGAAAGATTTTATTCTTTACATCTCTTTAAAAAAATTTCCAAATTTGTTACGGCTTCTTCAAATGTGTTTCCATAAACTGTGAAATCATCCATATTTACCTCTACACAATCATGTATTAGATCTGAAAAGATTCCTAGTACTGCCCTTTGAAATGTTGCAGGTGCATTGCATAATCCAAATGGAAATACTCGGTAAGCATAGGTACCCCAAGGACAGGTAAATGTGGTTTTGTCTTGATCTTCAAGTGCTACTTGAATTTGGTTATAACCACTAAACCCATCTAAAAATGAAAAGTACTTTTTTCCAGCTAATGTATCTAACACCTGATCTATGAAAGGTAAGGGAAAATGATATTTAAGAGTATCTTTGTTTAATTCCTGGTAGTCAATACATACCCTCCATTTACCATTTTTCTTTGGTACAATTACCAACAGAGAAACCCACTAACTATCTGAAATGGGATAGATAAAGTTAACATTTAACAATTTCTGCAATTCTTCCTTAACAATCTCCCTAAGATTTGGATTCATTCGTCTTTGAGGTTGTCTGATTGGTTTACAATTTTCCTCTATATAGATGTGATGAGTGCAAGTCTTGGGGCTTATCCCTTTCATATCAGTGTACTCCCATGCATATGGAGAAGAATGTCTCTGTAATATCTTGACTAACTCTTCTTGTTGAAATTTCTCTAGGTTCTTGTTTATGTTTAAAGTTTTGCTTGGAAATATCTCAATTGTAGAGCTACCAAATTTATCCATGGAGTAAAGAGACATCTGTCTTGATGATAAAAACTCAATGTTAGATTCTTCTTGAAATTGTTCATGTTTGTATTCCGAAGAGGATTCAAAGTTTTCTAAGGTATTCAAAATCTGGCTATCTTCACTAATTTCTGAAATTGTGAAGAGAGGTTGTAAGTCTTCTTCATCCTCTATCCATTGAGTATCATCTAATTCTGTAATTGTTTTTGCTGGAGAATACAAGGTACATTTCTTGGTTGAACTACCATCAGAGATGTACATATCACCGGATCCACAACTAATGAAAGCATCAGCTGTAGCTAACCAAGGTCTTCCTAATATAACAGGATGCCCCCCTAGATTATTCTTAGTGGTTAGGATCATAAAATCCACAGGATACTCCCAAGAATCTAAGGACACTGGAATGTCTTCTATTACCCCATCAGGTTTGATCACAGATCTTTCTACTAATTGTAATAATGTGGGTGTAAAAAGAATATTAGGAAGTTTCAGTTTATCCATGATTTGTCTACTCATGATATTGATTGCTACTCCTCAATCAATAAGTGTGTTTTGGATCTCAATTCCATTTATGTGAATTTTAACAACTGGATTTCCTGGGTCTAGATACTTTGGAATAGCCATCTTACCCATCATGATATCTGCTATTTTTTCTACCAATTGAATTTTCTTTATCTCTCTTATTCTTTTTCTTGTTTTCTTCATGCTCAACTCCTTTATTGTCTTTTCTAATATTGGAATTTCCTTGATGGCTTGTAATAATGGGATCTTAATACAAACATTTCTCAGCTCATCTAGGAAATCATAATTAGGCACCATAATTTGTTTTTATATACCCCTATCAATTTGTAATCTTTCTGGAAAGGGGGGTGTAGAAGTGGATGTTGATGGCTGCTCTAATATAGGAGTTGAAATTATTGGTTCTTTTTGTTTTGATTTTTCAATGTTTGAGTCTTGGAAAGTTGTGTTCTCTTCAAGACTTTTATTTACCCGTAGAGAATCTTCCTTAGAATTGTCTTGCTCTTGTATGATTACAGAAGGTTTCCTCTTTTCAAGTATTCTTCCAGACCTAAGTTGAACATCACTAAGGTCTAAAGGAGTGATCAAATAAGTTGGAAACTGTTGGCCTTCTATCATGTATGTGTTCTAAGGATTTTTATTGTTGGGGTTTGGTATGGGTTGGGCAGGCAACTAATTTTTTTTCTAAGGAAATGGTAATGGAAGTGGTTGATTTTGATGTTGTGGATTTTGAGAATTTTGTTGAGGATTTTGCTGAAAATTTTTTTGAGGAGGGAAATGTGGATATGGTGGATAGGATGGTGGATATTGGTAATACTGAGAGTATCTTCCATAGGGATTTTGCGCTCCTTGCACCCAAGTTTGTGATTGGGGCCAAGGTTGCTACCAAGAATTTCAATTTGGTGGGGGTTGGTTATACAATTGATCATGAAATCCTTGTGTTTGAGGTCCTTGCCAAGGCCTCCTGGAGACAAAATTGAGAGATTCCGTGGAACTTATAGGAGTATCTTCTTGAAAGACAAATTTAAGACCAGGGAGTGAAGGAAAACTCTTGGTCTCATGTTTTTCTGAACAAATTACACAGGTCTCTACTACTTTTGCATCCAAAGGGAACTCTCTCAAGGCATGTTTCTTTCTACATTTGGGACAAAAGATTGCTAAGGCATCAGATTCATATTTTTGCTTGTTTTGTAACTTAAGGGTGTCTATTTGTTCACTAAGACTCCCTAAGATATAATATTTGAACTCATCAAGCATATGTCCTATTTCTGCCCTACTTACTGTCCCAGAAGCAGACTTGCTTGCCCTTGCAAGGGCTGGGTCTCTTGGTCCTTTTACAGTTTCAGATTTCCCTCTTGAAAGGCCGATACATAATTCAGCTATTCCAGGTAATGTGAACTAAGATATATCCCCTTTTCCCATCATGTTAAGGATATCTAACCATTCATCCCTAATTGTATTCAAGAAGAGAGCTTTCAAAGTGTCTTGGTCTAAGTTTTCCATTTTTTCTCTTTTGATGTTGTAGTTAAATCTCTCCAACAAATCTTCTAGATTTTCATCTTATTTTTGTAGAATTTTAAACACTTCCTCCTTATGGTTGACTGGCATACAGTATTCCAAATACCTCTCTAGAAATGCTTGTTTCATGTCTTCCCATGTCCTAATAGAACTATTGATAAAACTCATAAACCACTTCAATGTTGCTCCTTTCAATGTTGAAGGAAATAGTTTAAGTTTTTGAGCATCTTGTAAGTAGGCATAGGTTCTACATAGGACTTCAAATTCAAATAGGAATGTTTCAGGATCTTCAATTTTAAGTCCATAAAAGTTTGGAAGGACAGAGGGTGAATTTTGTTTCATAGTTGTATTGTTTTCTTCATCTACTATAGGAAAGCCAAAAGAGATTCCCATTTCTCTTCTACCTCTTCCTCTGCCTCCTTCTCCTTCTGCACCTCTACCCCCTCCAAAGAGTGTGTTTTCTCCATTAAAAACTCCTCCTCCCCCTTCTTCTGCCATATTTGATTCTTCTGTGGAAGTTGAAAGGTTTAAGTCCCTAGTAGGGGTTCCTGAATCTTCTTCCAAGACATGTTCAGTGGATGAAATGGAAGGTATTTCTAATGGAATATCTGATCTTAAGTCCTCTAAGAGTCTAGGATCAGTAAAGGATGGAATGTGGGTTTGAGCTGAAGATGTGCTGGCTCTTGGTCTTGCTGAAACAAGTGGTGTTCTAGGAATCAAGCTTCTTCTTCTTATGAATCTACCCCTTGAGTCTCTTTCTCTACGCATGTCATTTTTTTTGGGACGTAAGAAACAAGGCTACCTAGTTACACTTCCCCGGCAAGGGCGCCAAAATGTTTTTCTCAACTTAGTGTTCCTAAATTGAGGTCATAAATTATCAACCAGGGTCAGTAAACTACTGAAGTGAGGTGCACTATATGTGCCTAGGTATCTGTTTCTCACTACGTTGTGTTTAGTGTTTTTATGATGTTTTTGGTTTTGTGGTTTTATGTTAAGAAGGAAAAGAACTAAATGTTGTAAAAGAACAGTTGTTGGTCACACTAAAAATAGAGCAAAACCTATACTAAAGAACAGAAAATGCAAAGTTTGATAATGACTCATAGCAAGAAAATAAATCACAACATGAACTCAATAACTCATAACATAAACTCATCCAATTCATTCATTATAAATATGTTGGAATAGCTTGAGAAAAGGACAAGTTTAGTACAAATTAGGTTCTCCTAAGTAAACAACCATCTTACAATATTACAAAGAATCTCATCCATGGCTAAAAGTTTATTGGAACACAATTGGAAAAAAGACTATTTGTAGCACAATAAGATTTCTACTCTGAACTAAATTGTCATGCTAATATTAATCCATTCTGCAGCTCCTCTTGTCACTACTAAGCCTTATTCGAAAGTTAGAGATTTTCTAAAATAGTTTTTTGGAAAAGGCTTATTTGTGAAATTGCAAAAGATTGCAGAACAATCAAGGCCTTAAACTGATATCACTAATTCATTCATGTCCAGATGATGATGCATTAATAGAAAGTCAGAAAAATATTAGTTTGTAAACAATGAAGGCCGTGAAGTCTAATTTTGACAGTTAACACAACTTAAATAATAATGGATAACACTGAACTAGAATGCAATTGATCAAACTTGAAACACAGTGATCACAACTAAACTAAAATTCTTTTAGCCTAACTTTGAAATACAGTGCACTGGAACTGAACTAGAATGTCACTAATCTAACTTAAAGTGAAGTGAACAGAGTTATACTAGAGTGTGATTATCAAACTTGAAACACAGTGACAAAATTAAACTAGAGTGACATCTACCTCCGGAGTACTACAACTAGACTAAAAATGCAACTAATCACTAAAATGTCTCAACTCTGTCTCATTCGGAATTAGTGGTATTTTGGAATAATTTATGGAAAAGGACTAGCTGCAACATGTTATGTAAATGAGCATGAAATCATACAATTCAACAAAACACAAAAAAGCTCTAAAACACCACAGCTATGTCTCATCTAGAGTTAGTGATATTTTGGAAGAGTTTATAAGATCACGACTAGCTGTAACAACTGATGTAATTGAGCACAAAATCATAAAGTTCAGAGAAATAAAACTAACTCCTAAATACTACAGTTATATCCCATCCAATGTGAGTGGTATTTTGGAAGAGTTTTTAAGGATAAGACTAACTATGGCATCCGCTGCAAGTAAGTATAAAAACACAAAGTTCAGAAAATTGATTAAACTAAGAATGAAACAAGGCTAAGTTACTTATCTAAACCGTATGAACAAATCTTCTCAGGTAGCAGGGGCCCTCTACCACCAGATTAGCATGCAAATCTACTCAGGATTGACTCAGCTCTTGCAACAAAGTGATGCTTCTTTCATTAAAGGATAAATTCTTCAAAACAGAGTATTTACGGTCTTCTGAGATCTAGCAATAAAACATAAATTTAGCTAATTGTTTCTTGGTCTCCCGAGCCATACTTATAACAAAATTACATAACTTCCTTTGAGATAAAAATGAATAATTGTATTTTCCAACTAAAATCAAACTAGGACTCTGGTGGTGGCCTTGTACTATGATTAAGGACATCTGTACAGTCCTTGTCCTACTAGAAGTCTGTCTCCTAGTTTTGGTTTCCCACGTGCATAACCACCTATAGACTCGAGCTCAGACTTCGTGGAGAGAAATAAATTATGGGGGAGTGATATGGAATACAGCCATATGTGTTTTTCCTTGAGGTGACACCTCGAACCTGCGTAAACATGGGAACGGCTGCAGAATAGGCAACTGGCTACAGAATGACTGTGATCTGTAGCCGAGTCGAGTCAAAAATTGCTACAATAACAAAATCATGAAAACATAGCAAGTTAGTCATTATATACATTCTTAAAGTAATCCTAATCAATCTTATAGATCATTTAAGCCTGTAATTGATGAGAGACAAAGTAAATGAAGTGAAATGTGGTGGAAAAGAAGGACATCTTTGGGGCTCAACAGGCTCCACCTTCCTCTGCATGAGGTATTAGATACTCTCTAGTTGTGCCAGCACTGTTGCTCCCAACCTCCTCCTCATGGGTGGGAAACCTCCCAATGATGGGGTCCTTATTTGGGAAAGAGACCCTCATGCTTCCCTGCTCAAGTGTATATGATGAAAATCTTTCCTCCAGCAAGGTATGGTGTAAGGTCCCAGCCTCCTTTATGGCTATATGAAGCAGAGTGGAGTCCCAAGTTTCATCCATCACATGTAGGGTTTTGTTTTGAGTGTGTTCCTCCACATGTGTTTTATGAACCCTCCCAGCAAATCTCCTTACTAATTCATGAGATAAAACAGGTGCATTTTTAAAAGGAAAGGATTCAAAATTCCACCAGGTGTAAGCTTTACCTCTCCAGTGCAGTGCTGCAAATGTGGTTACTTCTTCTTCAAAAATGTTGTGTTGCTACAAAATAGAGTCTAGCCCCTTGACCCAAGCTTTGGCTGAAACTGTAAGTGACCCATCAAGAAGTGAGAGATTGGATCTATCATTCTGTTTCTTCCTACCCTTAGTCACTCCTCCTTCTTCTCTCATCTCAGTTATGTCACTACTGGACATAGGATTGCACTGGTCATCATGGGGTGTGGCTACATGCTCACTCCCATCATGTGCAACTCTAGAGTTTGTCCTGGAATCAAAACTCTTTGGAGATGCTCCATCCATATCCTCCCTTGTCTCCTTCATACCTCCATGAATTATTTGAACAAATTTAGGAAGAAGCCTTGTGCGCTTATCCTCATTCCTTCTCCCAAGAGAATGGAGTCTCTCTCCTGCTGGTGTTCTTGTCTCCTTCCAAATGAGAATAGGAAGTGCAGGGATCTTCCTTTTCTATTTTCTCTTCCTCCTTGGGGAGGTTATTATTCTTATAAAAAATGGATGATATCAATCTCATCCTCTTCATATTTTGTTCTCTTTCTTTCTTGGGCTTTGAAAGCCACAGACTGAGGCAAGAAAGGAGCTCTGATACCACTGTGATGTTCCTTTTTCAGAAATATCACAAGTTTGTGCCAGAGATGGACTGCGGGGGAATTTACCGGATATGTCACCTTCTAAATAAGGGTGAGATTCGAAGGCTTTCTGGCCCTTTTGCAGACTCTGTCTACAGATATGTGAAATTCCCTAGTAGGAATGACTATCAATCCAAGCCTGGAAAACACATTTCCCAGGAATGGAGGTAGTAGGATTTGATCCCTATTCTGGGATCCTTTGAATATATCTATTTAGAGCTGAAATACAAGAGTGGGCTCAAAACCAATGTCTCTAGGAGCTTAAGACAAGTCTCCTTTGCATGTTTATCTTCAGAAAATGCTCAATGAAGAGGGCTGCATCAACAATGATCATATACTAGCATAGCAGCGTTATATGAGATAGAAAATGTACATGAAACCATAAATAGTTACTGAATATATGTAGCAGCAAGAAAATATACAAATACTTTAGGAATCACTCACTCAAGATGAGAAAATAACCCCTCAATGGCATGCACATGGAAACATATCAAAATACAGCTACACAAGGATACTTGTGACTAAAATTACGTAGTCAATAGATGGCACTGCTGCATATATAATTTCAACACATGGATATGGGAGTATAAATCTCAAAGAAAGATGGGGGAGAAATATCTCAACCCCTGGAACTAATAATACATCAATCCTTGGAAGGATTGGTTGAAATGTACAAAAGGAAAAATGCCAGAGTTGCTGCCTCTGAAATGGAATAGCACTGCAACTCAGAAAATGGAAAGAGATGGTTGAAGATGCTGCATACTCTGAATATATCTCCTCCAATGGCAAGGGAAATACTGATCCAATCCTTGAAGATCTCTCCCTCCAACTAGTGGTGCAAACCCCACTACAATTCTGCTCAGAAATAATGCAGTCAAAGGAAGGGACTACGCTTTGAATGATGAGAGGAGATATTCCTGATGCAAAGATATGGAAATTGGATCTGAAATATCCTCTAGTGGCCTCCCGTATTCAAATAATCTCTCTCCTCTAAAATCAGAGCTCCGGAAGTGATGCTATGGAAATCTCCAATGCAACCCAGCAACACAATGTTTCTTGCACTGCTAAAAATGTTGTGCTGAAGGGTAATGCTTTGGCCTTGAACCAGAATGTGGAGGAGCTGAAGAAAAAACCTTCAAGAGGCTTCTCAACAGGGATGGAATCCTAAACAGGAGTTCCCTTGTGCTAAACAACAAAACTATCTCAGTTAAGCAACTGAAAAGAGCAAGCAATTCGAAATATTCATGAATGAGCAAAAATGGTTGTTTCTTCCTTATTTTATGCCAATGAAGGCTCCTTGGCCATGGACCCCACACATTAGGGTTTATTCCTCCTCAATAAATTGCGTTGGCTTCCCAAGAAATCCACACCTCCATCTATTGTGTAGTTTGACTTGGTCAACATGACCTAACCTCCTTGCAATTATCCCTTTTCACACATGGGTGTGCAAAACTAGCTCTAACGATGCTTCTCTTTCATTTCATAAGGTATTTTATTAATATTTTATTTATGAATGGTTCTCCTTGCCCATTTTATTCTCCTCTTAGCTGAAATAGTCAAAATTAATGTTCCAATTAGCTTTATGCTAATTTGGGAACTTTACATTCGGGATAAAGCGACGTAAGAAATTTGCTTTCCCCTGAAGACTCTGAAGTTGATACAACGAGGATGGGGAGGGGAGATTAACAATGGCCTCAACCTTTAGAGGTTCCAGGCGAATTCTGTCTTTAGAGACAATGAATCCCAAAAGACGACCAGAGTCAACGCAGAAGACATAGTTGTGAGGATTAAGCCTGATGTTGTAATGTCGGCAGTGGAGAAAAATCTGGTGGAGATGTTCGGGATGGTCTTCGTGCTGGGATGAATTATCCGGTAGGTCATCCAGATATGGCTCTACAATATTACGTATGTCATGAAAGGTGTAGTACATGGCACACTGGAAGGTAGCCCCAACATTTTTTAAGCCGAACGGGAGCTTCTTATAGGAAAATGTGCCCCACAGATAGATGAAGGCGGTCTTATGTTGATCATATGGAATGATATTAATTTAATTATAACCCAAAAATCCATCCATAATGGAATAGATCTCACTCCCCGCACAATCATCGATGATCTGGTCTATAAAGCAAGTGGGATAGTTGTCCTTAGGGCAAGCCCGATTGATGTCTCAATAGTCAACACAAACCTGAATTGTGCCCTGCTTCTTATCTATAGGCACAATATTGGAAACCCATTCTATTAGGGGGATGGGATATATGAAGCTCGCTTTTAGAAGTTTATCAACTCCTGCTTTTATAGCAGCGGCTTTTCAAGGATGCACCGGGCACAGACGTTGGCGCACAGGCTTCACACCAAGATAGGTGGGAATTTCATGCAGGACGATACTGGGATCGATCCTAGGAATCTCTTCATAAGACCATGAAAAAACATCTAAGAATTCACAGAAAAGGCTAGTGTACACTTGAATCTCTTCAGGAGAACAAGTGACTCCCACGTGAATGTTCTCGACGACCCCCGGTTTAACAGAGATGTCGATAGGCATTGTTTGGGTGATATTAATCAGATTTCCTTCTGAAAATACTTCATGAGTCAATATTGGCGTTTGGAGAGGTGGAGAGGGAACCTGAGATGCAAAGCTCTCAAGAAAATTAGACATTGCCCCCAGGCCGAGCATGAATTAGGAACGATGATGTTCATCTCTCCACAATAGATCTTCGAGATACATATTCTCCACGATAGCTTCGTCAGACGGAAAAAATTATCTCAAAGGATCGGGCAAGTCTGTAGCGCTAAGCCAAGGGGATTGAGAATAAACATCAAGAGCCATGATCAAAGGAGCATTTTCAGCAGGAGGAGGATTTGATGCGGCAACGATTTCACAATAATTGATTTCAACTGGGGTCAGAGGCATCTATTCTCCAAAAGGGGTAACCTGTTCATGAAAAGGGACGATCCACGGGTCATCCGACCTAGATATCATGTTGACTTGAATGGTGTTCGGTGGCAGAATGGGAAAAATACCCATGAGAAAGGGGTCCTTAAAGAGACCAAGTCCTACACTGTCGGGGGGATTTGGAATTTGATCCATGTATGCTACATTATTCTTAAAGGAGGAGGTAAAGAAAGACAACTAATCAACAATAATAATCTTGCCCTCATGTGGAAACTTCAAAAGTTGAAAGAGGGTGGACGGAATGCATAGAATGGCGTGGGTCCAACTGTGACCAAGTAGAAGATTGTAGTTGATTTTTCCATCAACAACTTCCACTTCAACGTTGACTGTCTTACCTTGCAATGTGATCGGTAGAATCGTGAGAACACCCAAGGGTTTTGATTCCCTTCCATCGAATGCCTCGAGGGCATTGGGAGATGAAGTGAGGGCTGGAGATTCGATGGCTTTCCAGCAAGCAGATGACATAACGCAGGTAGAGGCACCTTCATCCACAACAACTCTATGAATATTGAGGTCGTTGATACCGAATTGTATAAAAAGGGCAATCTGGTGTGGAAGTCGAGGGAAGAAATTCTCGAGATCAAAGGTGAGAAGGCTATAATCGGTAGGATCAATTCCGCCGAATGTAGATAACAGAGCTTTCCATTGAGATGGGTAACTTTGAAGTGCTTCCAATGTAGAGATTGTGAAGGGAGCATGTGCCAAGTCCTCAAAAATGTTATAATGCTAAGTAGCATGGGCATTTGGATTATAAGAAGACTTTCCAAAAAGACCTTTGGAAGGTGGCCGTACAATGGGTTCAATGCTGGGCTTCTCAATTTCTAAAGGACGAGAGGTAGGTGGGGGAGGCGGGCCATCAATGACTTCCTTCCCAGCTGCCTGGCATGATCCGGCATAATGCTTTGATCGAGTGGCAATAGAAACAGGTGCAACACCATTCATCATGAAAACTTGAGACCCAAACGGTGCAGATGGTGAAGGCTGCTCGACCATCTGGGTCTGATGAGATGGAAAAGGTTCCTTAAGAACTGCCAGAGTCCCCTTAGAGACTCTAAGGAGTTGACTAACCTCGGATCGTTGGGGACAGTCTTTGGTGTAGTGGTCTTCATCGTAGATCAGGCAAGGGTACTTCAGTTTTCGTTGCGAACCATCATCAGCACGTGGTTTGGAGGATTATGGTTTTGGGGAATTGGATTTGGCCTTGCCTTTGCCCTTCTTCTTTCCTTTGGAAGTCTTGTCCACAGGATTAGCCTGAACGACATTGACCTCCACAGTCTTACCAGAATCTGGAGTAGTGGGAGGAGCAGAATTATTGGAATAATTTGACTTCTGCTTTGCATTATAAGACTTACGAGAAGTCTGAGAAACAAAACCAATAACATTGTCAACCGATGGGGTAGGTGGTGCTTTAGAGGTCCCAGTCCGCAGGACATCAGTCAAGATATCATATAACGTGCTGGACTAAGATTACACTAAATCGAGGTACTGGGCATGAGCGATGGCTTGTTCCTCGGTTACACATTCCCCCATAGCAATGTCTTGTGCAATCTTGTTGACAAAGGAGGTAGTGAACCAGTGAGTTAGAAGTTGATCAGGAATGTCAAACTTGATCAGATGACGACGACGTCTCCACTCATGAATATTATATGAAATATGAGTGGCTTTGTCCTGCTTTAGAGATGTCAGGAGATGCGTCTTGGCTTCATAACGAACCGGTAACTGGAAATGTGTCAGGAACGCCATAGCTAGAGTATTAAAGTCTTGAAAAATACCACGGGGTAGTTCTATGTACCATTTAGCAGCAACGCTGGTAAGAGTGCGCTAGAAAAGACGTAGACGAATCGAGTCATCTACCCAAGAGTTCGAAGAACACCACAAATGGTAGGTCATGACATGTGCTTGGGGGTCTTCTCCATATTTTCCTTCAAATTTGGGACAGTCACTAGGTACCTTCATCAGAACTGGAGGCTAATATGGATTATGAAGAATCAGATCATTGGTCAACTTGGATACATCTGGTAATTCCAACATGGCAAGGAAAGGTAACTGAGGATTAAAAGGCATGTCAGGCCCCCAATAAGGACCTATACCTGTACTCCAACCTGGTTGGGCATAATTCTGCCCCCATTGGTTTTGTCCTGGAGGATTCTTACCATAGGGGGTATAAGCCGTATAATTGGGTTGATACGGTTGCTGAAAACTAGGATACGGGGGTTGGTAACCAGGATACTGACTCTGATTATATGTAGGCCCCGTTTGAGCAGTGTAAGGATTTGACTGCGGAGTATAAGTGTAGCCTAGCTATTGAAGGTAATAACCAGAACCTTGGGGCGGGTTGTAAAACGGTCGATACTGACCTTGAAGGTAATAGCCGCCTTGGAGTCGAATAGGCTGCTAGTAAGTGGGACCCTGTCGAGCCTGATAGGTTGAGCACAAAGGCGGGTTCGGCTGTGGAATAGAATAAATCGGCTTCTGAGCAGGGTTAACTAGTTGTGCAGGTTTTCCTAGTTGAACAGGTTGGCTTGGCTAAACAGGTTGCCCTGGTTGAACAAGTTGACCCAGCTGATGAAGGACACCAGGCTGCCCCGGCTGAGCAGGTTGGCCTGATGGTGGGAGAGGGCCAGGTTGTGCTTGATAACTAGGTTGACTTGTGACAGGACCATAAGATGGCCCCGACTGTGCAACATTTGGACCAATTGGAAAATGAGGTTGCTTAGGTTGCACCAACAGTTGAGAAGGATGGGTTTGCCCCCCAGGATCGTACAACGGTTCGGGTTGATACCTCGGTTTCCCTATAGGTCCTTTAGGTTGCCCTGGTTGGACCATAGGGTGAGGCTGTAGTGGTTGACCTTGAGGGTTTTAAGACTACCTTTGCGGACCGTACAACAATCCCTGCTGGCCCAAAGGTTGTCCATGTAAGGGTTGTCCTTGCGGGTCGTATAGATAACCAGTCTAGGCAAAAGGTTGACCCTGGAAGGGTTGTCCTTGTGGGTTAGAAGGTTGCCTAGCCTGGGCAAATAGAAAACCGTTAATATACTAATAAGCCTCATGAGCAGGAAAACGAAGAGGGTTTCCCTATTGATCATATTGATATGGAAATACATAATTCAGGGTACCATCCTGTCCATAATGGGAAAAGTAAGGACGGTTGAGATCTTGAGAGGAATGACCAACCTCATATTTTGAAGGCTGTAAAGACAACCGATACTCCTCAGGAGAAATATTTTCAGGAATAACAGAAGCTATGTAAACGTTTTCAGGAACTGACGAGGTCCAAGCTGACTGAGTAGTGACAACAGGCATAGACACAGCCACACAGATAGTAGGTCTAACAGGTACTGATGTACTGAAAGGAGATGTCGTGAGAAGTGTCGATGGAGACATTCCTAACGAAGGAATAACCAGCCTCGTGGATAGAGTCGATATTCCCATAGAGGCAACAACAGCCATGACCTGACTTAAAGACCTATATCCAGCTAGGAGCGAAGGACCAGGTGAAGACATAACATAAGATTCGAGGATGTTTTCGAGAAAAAGTTGGTAATATTCACCAGATTTAGGAATTTCCTCACTAGGAGAAGGACTAGGTGAGTCCATATCTGACCCTACCGCAAGATCTTCTAAAAGAGGACGAGGACTAGGAGGTATAATAGCAGCCAAGAAAGGTGATCCCGATGTAAGAGGAGGGAAATGTTCCCCTACTCCAAATCCAAACCAAGCATTGTAAAAGGGCCAATTGAAGTCAACTGGTCCTCGAAAGGGAAGTTCAAATATAACCGGTCGCCCATCGGGAAACTCAGATAAAATAGGCTGTTGATAGTCAACAGAGGACTGAGAGACCTCTGATGAATCATCTGTGTAAGGACTACCAATAGACGAAACTGAGAGTTCCGCCACTGTGACAGTAATGAAAAGAGGAATAGATCGAAACAAAGACACACGGGCAAAACCAAGGCAAACAAAAACAGGCTGAAAAAAATCAATCTCTAAATAGGCGTGTGATCGTAGGTGATTAATTTTACCACATTGATACTGGAAAATTTTACCGTTTCTTGTTTTAAGAGTCTAGAAATGAGTAAAAGACAACTCTATCTCTTTCAATTTGGAAACAAGCGTGAAAGGACAAACGCTTCATGATATTTTCAAATTTAATGAGTCAGTAAAGATCAAAATGACTTCTCTGGTAGTCTAGGCAAATGGGTGAACGAGATATCTATGAACTACCATATACACCTTGGTTAAAAAATAAAAGAGAAATCAACCAAGGACTTGTCGTACATGCAGGTAATCTCCCCAAATGTTGTGTCTGGTGTATCACGGGTAAAATGCGACAGACTCGGCTTCCTATGGATAAAGGATAGCAACCTAATGGGATCTCCCTTTATATACTTGATGGTATGGGGAGAAAAATTCCGTACTAGTGCTGTCTAAAGCTAGATGGCGAATGACAACTACTAGGTTTAACAACGCCGGAACACGTCACTAGCCTAGACCTCTAGATATTTCATTAATGTTTCAATGTTGCCTTAGGTTAATTGAATAAATTGTATAGTTTATCTTCAATTTATGTTTCAATTTCAGGCCCTATCGAATGTTGGATCTCAAAATCCTCTAAATGCACACTACATGCCACCAAAATATCACTTTGTCCAATGAAGAGCTATCTACGGGAGGGTTGAGATATTTTCAAATAACAAAAAAATGAGCACAAAAACATCCACTACTGTCTCTAATGCAAGCTAATGAAACTAGAAAACTTCTCTCTTAGAGTTATATAACACTAATAATGTGAAAGAGATTTCAATTTTCACTAGACTAATCAAAATGCAAAGAAATTGTTTTTGTATTTTCCAATGTTTTAGAGCAAATGCACCAAACGAATGAAAAAAACTAATGAAGAAACCCATTCGAGAAATAACAGTGATAGATTTGAAACAAACATGTTCACTCAATAAAAACGCACACAATCAAGACCCAAACTGATGGAGAGATCCCTCAAATCGAAGAAGAATCTCAAAAAGAATCACACAAACCGTGTAATCTAGGCTTGGAATGAGACAAAGAGAAACTTGAATGAAAGAGAGAAAAATCACTCAACTAACGCAATGATACAATGGAATCTGGAAAAATGAATGCAAAGAAGTGAAAACGAAGTTGACCAGAAAATCAAGAACCAAAAACTCCCATGGGAGGCTCAGCACACTATAGCACTTGGAAACCCTAGGGCTAAAATGCAAAACTGATAGTAAAGGGAAAAAAACCGGAGGACAAGGGCCAAAAACAGTCAACAAAGACTTCAAGGCACTCAATCAATCAGAAAAATGACACCAGGACCAAAAATCAAGCTTAGAGAGCCCAAAAGCAAGCAAACCCTAACACCAAATAGAGTTCGCGTGCCTGTTTGGCTGTAATCTGTGCCAAAAAAGCATTGGCGCGGGAGCCTAACTAGCAACAAGCGCCGACTGGCATGACTGTCAAGCGCTAAACCGCACCAATCGATTTTACTATGGGAAGAAGATGAAAAAGGGCAAACAGAGACTGGATCAGGTCTTCTGGGGGCTGAACAGGGGTTTGACACTGAAGGAGGCGAACCAGAAGAGAAAATAAATCACTCAAAAGCCAAAAACAACCAAATGAAGAAATACTAACTCCAACTGACTCCCCAGTGGAGTCACCATTTTTTTGAAGAGGTAAATCCCCTCTACGGACAGAGGTGATCCCACTAGCCCAGATCAGGTCTAGCAACAATCAAGTCATGCAATGACATTGGTTCCTAGTTACAAAAATACAAAGTTGCGATAAGTAGCATACCTCAAATCCCACGCAGTTTTCATTGAAGAAAAGATGACATTTCCTGTCCCTCTCTTGACAAATCACGATCCTTCCATTCGACACGTCCGAACACCTATACACATGCAAGGAATCAACAACATACAACATAAAATCTAAAACATGTAACCATATATCAGTCAGAGAGGATATAATTCATTGCATTACATAAAGAAACAAACACATGAATGGAACCAAAATCAGAGTCGCTTATATTATAAATGACAAAAGGGAGATTACAACCAAATTCTATGATGCTATGATCTTCCTTCGGCGGAGCTGACGGTGGAGCATGTCTCAACAAATCTTTTCTGGAATCTAGACGAAGCTCTCTCTCTTCGGCTTGGCTCTCAAAGGTTGCCTGGCTATAGTTTCCTTCCTACAAGTTTAGCTAGCTTGCTAATGGAGAAGGAAAGCTTTTATAGATGGAGGAGAGGAAGTTGGGATCCCTATAATCATGGGATAGGCCCTATCCCAAAGGAAGATTCCATGATACGTGGAAAAACACTTCCTATACATGGAGATCCGAAGCCAAACCACTCAACTCCATTCAATGATTCATTAAGGAGTTTGTTGAAATAAAAATTCCGCCATTTATTTTTAAAAAACATCCCTTATTAATCTTGGCACGAGTGAAACACAGAGACAGGGCACCAGTTGGTGCGCCCTCTAGTCTGGATTACCCCCATTGGCGCGGGGGCTGCACTGGCTAGTCGCGCCAAGGCTAAAACATATATTTTTAGGTTTTTTTAGAGGAAATTTTCTTCAGGGGAATGTTTTTCCTTATGCAAGGGGATGCCATGAAAGTGGTTTCAGGTCATTTTACTGTTCATAGGTCATGGGAATAGTCCTCCAAAATGCGGGAGGAGGGATTGCAGGGACGGTGACAAAATGCTGTGTAACAGCAACTAAGAGGTTCTCTCAGACACAGTTTTCTACCTTTTCAGATCTGTGGGACTACCTATGGAAAGGGACTGATGGAGTTTTATTTTCTTCTTTCTTTTCAAACTCTCTAAATATGAAAATATTCTGAGTTCTCCCTTTGTCAAACTCGTTAAAACTGATGACATCGGACTCCGTCGTCATGACATTACTCGAATTCCTCTTCCTAGGGCTCGTAAAATGTACTACGTTGGATTTTTCCAAAGGACAAACTTACATCGCAAGCATATGCTATCCCCTTCAAGCTTGTTTCCAAAAATAATTGGGGTACTCGCCAGAAATGGTGGAGGAAAATGGAACTAGATTGTAGTCATGTTGGAAGTATGTCACTCTTGAACATGGCACTTGTTTTCATTCGTGTCGGGTTGGGGAAATCTCATCTCGTTATTTGTTTGCCTCCATGGGTTTGGATAATCTCTTTTGACTGCTCATTTTCCCTTTTCCACATCACCATGACCTCAAATCCCTTGATGTCAAATACTTCCAAATCCAGTGTCGTGTCGCTGATATGTTCAAGAGAAATTTGCCTCTAAGTTTTTCAACCTCCCTCTAATTCTCTGTTGGTCTTGATTCACAAACATCATGTTCCTTTGTCTCGCGTCGATGATGTGGGAAAAATTATGGCCCACCTTCGATCAAGATCACTTCCTGTCGACTCCAGCTCATTATCCAGGAAGTTGATCTAGAGACTCCCTTTAGGTAACTTGGAGCCTACATGCCTCAATGGCAGGTTCTTCGCATTCGACGTAAGGTCCACTTCATTGGCCTTCGATCGACTGACTTTGCGGGTGTTTGAAGTTAGATCACTGTTCACATTCCGTGGATTGTACCTTTCGTACCTTGAGATCCATTGTCATTATTGGTGGTTTCTCTCACATCTGTTAACATATTTCATCATTGGATGGTAATCAGATGAGGTTCTTTCATGTTTGACTTCAGCTCACATATTCGCATGCTTGAACTTGTACTTTGTCCAAGTCGAGATGGAGCGCAAGACCCTGGGCTTTTTCTGATGAAATACAGGTTGCGGGTTCTTTATGGATTACTATGAGTTATTATATGAATCTTCTAATGGGATGGTTGCGACCATACTTGACTCTATTTGTTGATCCCTACTGTTGGATGGTTGTGTCCATACCTCGGATCTCATTGTTTATGTACTCTATTATGGATGGCTATGCCCATACCACATGTCATGTATCAGATGTATCAGTTGTATTTGTATTTGTAGATTTTCTGACAACAATGTTTGGGTCAAATGCATTATCATAAATAATTTCACCCCTCCCTCTCTCTCCGACCTCATGCTTTAGGGGGCATCTGTTACACAGAAATTTGTCACCGTCACTGCAATCCCTCGCCCTGCATATTGGAGGGTATTTCCTGTGACCTGTGAGAAATATCATCCTATGGAAACACCTTCATTGTATCCTTCTATACAAGAACATCATTTCTCTTGTTGAATATTTTCTCAAAAATCCCATAAAAACCTATGTTTTGGCATTGGCGCCGATAGCCAGTTCACCACTCGCACCAATGTGGAGGATGTACACTAGAGGCCGCACCAGCTGGTGCTCTTGTAGAAATTATATGACCTAAGAATTCATATGTCCAAGATCCACCTGATCTCACACTATTTAACTTTATGCAAGATACTGAATCTATTCCACTTGTTAATATTTTGCGGAAAAATTAATTGCACACACATGTGAAGCATAAACAAAAATTATCAATCGCACATAACACAGTTTTTAACCGGGAAAGCCTCAATCTGAAAACCCCAACTATATATTATGTAACATGGATATCATATGAAAATCTCATACAAACATACAAATATTATCACAAGCTCTATGTACAGTACAATCGTCATACACTATACAGGCCTAATCTTGCAAATCCATGCACCGATCTTTTCCACCTGGTAGCCTACCTCCACTGTGCAATCCCTGTTGTAGAATAGCTCTGAATGAATTCAAATTACTCTTGGATTGACTATGCAATCCTCATTGGCATCTCCACTGTGTATTTGATGCAATAAATGCATCACTAATAGTCACAACAGATAGTCTATCTTGCCCTTTCACCTATCTCTCCACTGGTCTCCACTAAAACTGCCATGCACTATAGTTAACTGATGTATTGTTCACTTGATTAATGAGTTATTATTTTTGAATTGATTAACTAATTAATTCACTCCACTCTCACTAGTGTATCAATCAGTTAGACTAGATACAACTATCTCAACTGAGTCTAACTGAGTTAAACTAAATACAACTCCATAACTACTTCTTCCAACTGTGTCATAACTCTACCACTTGAGTTCTAACTGAGTCCTTCATGCATTAGCTCCAGTAAACCCTTAGGAATAGTGTAATTCCTTCTGTCAGTTGTCGTGCCACATCTGTGCACTGAACTGAAGTGCTCCAAGAGAATAATTTGTTGTTTAGAGTCTGATTATTATTAAGAGCTAATAATAATCAACATGCATATATTTTTAGATTGAAGATCTGTAAATAGACATTGCCCAATATTATAAAAATAGAATTTCATCTATTTTTCCAACTTGATCAACCATCCAAAAATAGCATCCTGCAACTTCTGAAATATGATCAACATGTCTAAAAATAGACTTGCGCTAAAAATAGCCTGCGGAACCACTTAGTGAAGGCGACTCTTTTCACTAAGCTCATCATCTTCTTGAATCTCAACACTCCCTCTCAACAAGATATGGATTATCCTTCACCCCGATCCTGCCTCTATGGTATTCGACTTTTCTCCTGGTGAATGCCTTCGTCAGAATATCTGCATCCAGATCCTCCGTAGGAATGTACTGAAGCAACATGATCTTCTGCTACACACAATATCTGATATAACGATACCGGATATCAATATGTTTAGATCTTTCATGAAACACAGGATTAACTGAGATTTTAATGCAACTTTGATTATCACAATGAATCATAGTGGGATCTAAATGTGAACCGAACAAACCAACTAGAATCTTCCTCATCTAGATAGTCTCACATGCAGCTAAACTTGCTGCCATGTATTCTGATTCTACTAAACTGAGTGCCACAAATCTTTGTTTCCTGCTATACCAAGAAACTGTCATAGATCCGATACAGAAAATCCCTCCTGATGTGTTATTTATGTCTGTTGGGCTTCCTGCCCAATCTACATCTGTGAAGCCATGCAACTTCACCTCATCTGTCTGTATGTACCATAAACCATACTTAGATGTACCCTGAGATATCTCAGGACATGCTTTCCCGCCTTCCAAAAGAGATTGGTAGGCTTAACCATTGCTTGTGAAAGCTGGTTCACTGCATAGCATATGTCCAGTCTTGTATTGACTAAATACATGAGTGAACCCACCAACTGTCGATAAACAGTGACATCCACTACCTTTGCTGATGTAGCATCCTCTTTCTTCCAATTTCCTGGAAGAGGAGTGTCGATAGGTTTGCAGCCTTGCATGTGAAACTTCTCCATTATCTCTCGGGCATAATTGCCTTGAGACACAAACAGTTCACCTTCCTGCTGCCATATTTCCAATCCAAGGAAATAATGAAGGAGGCCTAAATCCTTCATCTCAAACTCATTTTCAAGATCAGCCTTCCATGATTGTATCAACTGCTTATCACCTGTTAGTATCAAATCATCAACACAAATTACAATGATCAAAAGCTTACCCTCAACCACAATCTGGTACAGGTTTGCATCCACCTCACTCTTGGTGAAGGCAAGTCTAGTGAAATAGCTGTCAATCCGAGTGTACCAAGCACAAGGTGCTTGTTTCAGCCCATACAATGCTCTTTTGAGCCTGCACACATGCGACTCGCTGCTGAAGATCTCAAATCCTTCAAGTTTCTCAACGTAAAACTCTTCCTCAATGATCCCATTAAGGAACGCATTCTTCACATCCATCTGATGAATGTGACAACCCATCTGCGCTGAGAGAGCAAGGATGGTCCGTATGGAAGAATACCATGCAACAGGTGTAAAGGTTTCTTCATAGTCAATCCCCTCAATCTGTGAGAAGCCCCATGCAACAAATCTTGCCATATACTTCTCGACGCTCCCATCAGCAACTTGCTTTACCTTGTAGATCCATCTTGATCCTACAACTGATTTTCCCACCAGCCTTGGAACAATCTCCCAAGCACTGTTTCTGGCAATGGATTCATACTCCTCCACCATGGCATCTACCCATGTGGCCTCCTGTGTTGCTTCTTCAAAAGAAGATGGCTCTGTCACAATACACTTTCTCATAAGAGCCGTGTATCCAATATATCAGTCAGGTGACTGTCTCTGTCTACGCTGTGATGTAGGAACTCCTACATTCTATGCCGCATCCACCTTCAGTCTCTTAGCTTCTGTGGTACGCTTCCTGCCTTGTCTGCTGTTTGGTTCTGCATGAGTGGACTCCTCCACTCCATGAATCTCCTCCTGTGGCTGATCCACATCTAGAGGCTCATCTTTGGGAACAAGAAGTTCCTCCTCCACATGCAAGTGTAGCTCCCTCTCAAGCAACAAATTCATGGCTTTCACCTCATTGAATTTTATATCCCGTCACATAACAGTCATCCAACTGTTTGGAAAATACACATGATAGTTATGGGGTGTTTTTGTGTACCCTACAAATATCCCAACTTCTGCAGTAGGCTCCAAATTCTTCCTAGCATCCTTCATCACATGAATGTAAACAGGTGAGCCAAAAATCTTCAAATGAGAAATAGCAGGCTTCTTACCAGTAAAATCTTCCTCGGATGTACTCATGCTAGGTATTCTATGAGGACAACGGTTTTGCACATAAACCGCAGTGTTGCATGCTTCCGCCCATAAGTGCATCGGTAGGCCCTGATCATGTAGCATCGCTCGTGCAGCATCCATGATCATTCTGTTATTTCTTTCCGTGACCCCATTCTTGTTGTGGGTTATGAGGCACTATGAGTTCTCTTCGAATTCCTTCTTTTCTATAGAATTCTTTGAATTCTCCCGAGATGTATTCACCACCATTATCACTCCGTAGAGCTTTCACCTGCTTCCCTACTCCTTCTCCACCAATGCCTTGAACTCATAGAACTTTGAGAACATTTCACTCTTCTTCTGCATGAAGAAGATCCAGCATCTATGAGAAAATTCATCAAAAAATATCACATAATACTTGTATTTTGTTGTTGAAGAAACTGAGAATGGTCCACACACATCCGTGTGAATTCTCTCCAGAATCACCAAAGCATGGTTCTCCTTCTCATGAAAAGTGTTCTTCACAAACTTACCCATTATACATCCTTTGCACTGATCTGACTGTGTAAGAGTACCCTTGGGAAGTCCAGTAGAAATTTGTTGCAAAATTTTCAAAGCGCCATGGTGAAGATGGTCCAATCTCCTGTGCCATAATTTTCCCTCATCCCAGCTCACCACTTCTTCTGATTTTCCTACCATTGCAGCGCAGCCATCTACCTCCAGCTTGTAGATATTCTTAATTCAAACCCCTATCTTCTTGGTTTGACCCATTTTTTTATGTCGAAGGAAAGCTTTTCCCTCACTAAAAACAACATCATAACCTCTGTCTTCCAGAATTGCGATCGAGACCAAGTTCTTCTTCAGACCTGGAACATGCATGACATTATTCAACAAGAACGGATTACCGGACTCTCTCTCAAAGGTAATGGTCCCAATTCCTGTCGCACTGTACCGACCATCATCGCCCATCTCTATATGCATCTGGAGGTCCTTCTCCTCCAAGTCACTAAACAACTCTTTGTCTCCCTTCATATGGAAAGACGCACCACTGTCAAGATACCACACCAATCCCATGCAGCTTGAAACCAAGCATGCGATCAAGGAAAAATCCAGCTAAAATTGTGAGGCTAAGGCCTCTCCATTTGCACATCCAGCAGCCTGCTTATTCTTCTTCTCCTGTGGACAGTTAGTGGCGAAATGTCCATGCTCGTGATAGTGAAAACACTTCACTTTGGACAAGTCCGGATTCTTTCCTTTTGCACCGGATTTAGAAGGATTTTTCTTCCCCTTCCCTTTCCTTGCTTTGGTAGCCAAAGCGCAATTCTCTTCATCTTCATTCTTCAATGAAGATCCATCCTTGGTACCCCGCCTTATATCCTCCTGCACAAGATCCAACCAAATTCGCTCCCATCCCGGCAGTTTCTCTCGTCCATTGACAGAGTCTTCATAGCTATGACAACTCTTTGGAATCCCAAGGAGAGCCAAGCTCACCAATTCTTCTTCATCAACAGTAACCCCAACACTTCCTAGCTCATCCTTGCAATGGAAAAAATTCGTGAGGTATTTTGGAATACTATCACCTTTCTCCATTTTTATTTTTCTGAGCTTGTCTTTAAGCGCCAACTTCCTCTGGTCAATTTTGCTTTGGAACAAGTTTGTCAAAGCCTTCCACATTAAGAATGGAGTGGCTTTCCCATTAATTCTAGACACAATGTGTTCCTTCACATCTTCCAACAGAATCCTCCTTGTCTTTTCAGTCTTCTTTTTCCATGCATCAAGTAATGCAGCATCGATAGATCCTGGCTTAGGAACATCGCTATCGATGAACTCCTTCAGCCCATTATCCTCCAGAACCACCTCCATCCTGTCCGTCCAGGCTATTTAATTCAAGATCCCATCAAGGGCATACTCCAATCTCAACCCGTTGAAAGACATTTCAATGTATACTCGATTTCTGCACCAAGAATCTTCTATAGAAAATTCGAATTGTCCACCAGCACAAGCTCACTTCAAAATTGCAATATTCAATCAACAATGCTCTGATACCATGTAGAAATTATATGCACTAAGCATGCATATGTCCAATATCCACCTGATCTCACACTATTTAAATGTATGCAAGATACTGAATATATTCCACTTGTTAATCTTTTGCGGAAAAATTAATTGCACACACATGTGAAGCATAAACAAAAATTATCAATCGCACATAACACATTTTTTAACTGGGAAAACCTGAAGCTGAAAACCCCAACTATATATTATGTAACATGGAGATCATATGAAAATCTCATACAAACATACAAAGCTTATCACAAGCTCTCAATACAGTACAATCGTCATACACTATACAAGTCTAATCTTGCAAATCCATGCACTGATCTTTGCCACCTGCTAGCCTACCTCCACTGCGAAATCCCTGCTGAAGAATAGCTCTAAATGGATTCGAATTACTCTTGGATTGACTGTGAAATAATCATTGGAATCTCCACTATGTGTTTGATGAAATCAATGCATCACTAATAGTCACAACAGATAGTCTATCTTGCCCTTTCACCTATCTCTCCACTGGTCTCCACTGAAACTGCCATGCACTGTAGTTAACTGATGTATTGTTCAGTTGATTAATGAGTTATTATTTTTGAATTAATTAACTAATTAATTCACTCCACTCTCACTCGTGTATCAATCAGTTAGACTAGATACAACTAGCTCAACTGAGTCTAACTGAGTTAAACTAAATACAACTCCATGACTACTTCTTCCAACTGTGTCATAACTCTGCCACTTGAGTTCTAACTGAGTCATTCATGCATTAGCTCCAGTAAACCCTTAGGAATAGTGTAATTCCTTCTGTCAGCTATTGTACCACATCTGTGCACTGAACTGAAGTGCTCCAAGAGAATAAGTTTTTGTTTAGAGTCTGATTATTATTAAGAGCTAATAATAATCGACATGCATCTATTTTTAGACCGATGATCTATAAATAGACATCGCCCAATATTCTAAAAATATAATTTCATCTATTTTTCCAACTTGATCAACCATCCACAAATAGCATCCTACAACTTCTGAAATATGATCAACATGTCTAAAATTAGACATAGTCTAAAAATAGACTTGCGCCAAAAATAGCCTACGGGCCCACTTAGTGAAGGTGACTCTTTTCACTAAGCTCATCATCTTGTTGAATCTCAACAGCTCTGTCTCTTTACTCAGGTGATCGACTGATTCTACGAGTGTCAGACGTTAGATCATTGTTCACATTTCGTGGATTGTACCTTTCGTACCTTGAGATCCATTGTCATTATTGGTGGTTTCTCTCGCATATGTTAATAGCTTTCATCATTGGCTGGTAATTAGACGATGTTCTTGCATGTTCGACTTTAGCTCACATATTCGCATGCCTGAACTTGTGATTTTTCTGGGTCAAGATGGAGTGCAAGACCCTGGGTTTTGTCTAATGAAATCCAAGATGCGGGTTATTTGTGGATTACTATGACTTATTATATGACTCTTATGATTGTATGGCTCTGACCATACCTAATTCTATTTGTTGATCCCTACTGCTGGATGGCTGTGTCCATACCTTGAATCTCATTGTTTATGTACTCTATTATGGATGGTTGTGCCCATACCACATGTCATGTATCAAATGTATCAGTTGTATTTGTACTTGCAGGTTTTCTGACAGTAGTGTTTGGGTCGAACGCGTTCTCATAAAGCATTTCACCCCTCCCTCTCTCTCAGACCTCATGCTATAAGGGGCATCTATTACACAACAATTTGTCACCGTTCCTGCAATCCCTCGCCCCACATATTGGATGGAATTTCCCATGACCTGTGAGTAGTATCATCCTTTGCAAACACCTTCTTTGTATCCTTCTGTACAAGAACATCATTTCTCCTATTGAACATTTTCTCAAAAAGCCCATAAAAACCTATATTTTGGCATCGGCGTGGGTATCCAGTTCACCCCTTGCGCCAATGTGGAGGATGTACACTAGAGGTCGTGCCAGATGGCACTATGTCTCTTTGTTGTGCCCATGCTAGCCTTTTTGGGAATGTTTTTTAACAAACTAGAGGTGGAATTTTCCTTCAACCACCTCAGGGATGAGTCATAGGAAGTGGTTAATTGGATGAACCATGGATATTGCTCTTTAGGTAGTGGTTTCCTCCTCCCATGGGACACTCCTAGAAGATAGGTCTTCCTTCCATGATTATAGGGATCCTAACCTCTCCCTCTCCCCCTATATAAATGAGCTTTATCCCATCATGAAAGCTAGCTGAAAAAAGAGGATTATATAGCTGAAATGATGAACTTGGAGAACTAAGCTATAGTAGAATAACTGAGAAGGTAGATCAAGAAGGAAGTCCATTAAGAGTTCCCTTATCCCATCCGAATTCCCCAACGAGCTTTGAGACATGCTTCGCTTGAGCCCCACTGGAGGAGACCGCAACGTCAGAGCATGGTTGTATCTCTTCTTTCTACTAATTAATATAAGTGACTATTGTCTGGTTCTCATCTTGTGTTTTGTATTTATCGAATGAAATATGCTAGTCTTCTCTTAATTACTAGTGGATTTTGGATGGAATTAGTATGTGGTATGTGGTTATCGTTTTCTGATCTCTGTGCAGGTATCCAAACAAGATATGCAGAGGGGTTGTGACTTGTATTCGATCAGGGGAGAGAGGCTATCATCATCACTATAGGTGTCAACGATAACTTTGGACCAAAGGTAGGCCATCTTATTGCATCCGCTTTCATTCAAGTATCTAGGAACCTACACTCTAGCATGATCCCTTATTTCTAGACCCACCCTAGGGCTAGTGGGATCACCTCTGTTCATAGAGGGGACTTACCTGAGTAACACAGTGCTAATACAAGCCTCCTCAAGAGGTGGTGAGGTCTTCTCTTCCTTTGATTTATCTTTATAAAATTTCTTGATCACCCTTTGAGTGATATCTTCAAAAGAAGATACTCTTTCATGTCTCACATGGTTGAACCACCAATTTCTTGCTTCACCCTTCAGGTGCAGCACTACAATTTCCACTGCTTCTTTCTCTACCACTAGATGTAGTAGGAAGAAGGAAATGAGTCTTCTTTCCCAAGCCTTTTTTGTAGATGTCCCATCAAAAGTGGACAATAGAAACCTATTTGCCTTGATTTCTCCCTTGTTGCAGGGTCTCCTCTCTTCCTCCAGTTAAATGAACCGTGGGAAGGCTAGAGTCCCCTTGAAGGCTATAGGTTGAGACTTGTAGTCAACTAGGTATTCACTTAGAATCTAATGATATAATTTTCCTCCATGCTTCTTGTCTTCTTCTTTATGAGAATAGGAATTTCATGGTCCTTCCTCTTCTTGAAACCCTCTAAGAGTTTCATTGCATCTCTCTTTTTGTATCTACTTAACCTCATTTGAGAGGTTCTTTCTAGATACGAAAAGTGATGAGAGTAATATTATTTTCCCCATTATTCTGATCTTGCTCCTTCTGATAGCTAGACTCATAGGCTGAGCCAAATATCATGCTTTGATACCATTGTAATATCCCCAAATTGGGACTGCTAGCAAGGCATGCCTGAAAAACGCATTTTTCAGGAATGTATGCTACAATATTCGAAACCAACCCTTGTATTCCTTATATTTGACAATATAAGACAAAAATACAAGAGGGATTCAAAAAAAAATCCTTCTATATGAGTTAAACATGTCTCCCCACACATTGTGCGGCTGGAAAATGCCCAAGGAAGGGACTGCAGCAATACAAAAACAACACTACTAGAACATAACGCAATTCAGCCCAATATTTGTAGGAGATAAATATAATGGTTCATTAATCACTTTTACATCAGCAAATCATGTTTATAATAAGGCCCATACAAATTACAAGAGAAAAATGGAAGACTTTATGAAGAAAACCCTCTAAAAGAGGTGCTGCAACAATGTATTAGGTTGTAAGAAGGCTTGACAGCGTTATATTATGAGTTGAAGCAGATGTACATTACATATCAGATCTAGAATAGATATATGTACAAAATATTAGGTCCATATCAGAACTGTACACTAGAAGAGTTCCTCTACACATTCCCCTTGGGGTTTTGAGCAAAACATGAGAAACAGAGAGTAGATATGAGATCTAAAGTTGCAGATATGCAATAATATTCATAATTTATGAAGAAATTACATTAACAAGAAGATCATACATGAACAGAACATGGATCAGAAATCTAATCCATGGATCACCACAATGAAGGGAAGAATCCAAAACACTAGAGATCTCTCCTCCAAAAGCATGCCAAAACTCCCTTCAACTTCCTTCTTGAAAATAACACAGTTATGGGGAGAAACTGCACTTTAGCCTCTAGCACTGGTTTGGACTGATGCCAAGATCTGAATATGTAGCTCCAAGGATCTAATACTCTCTTATCAAGAGGATAGAAGGCTCTCCCACTGAAAAGAGGCACCAGAATGACCTAGATCTGAATAGATCTAGCCGCCACTTGCTACAGCTTACAAGGAAAACCAAACGCTCAACAGGATCTATGTTGTATTTGGAAGATGTAGCTTGTCCAAATGCCTGATAGTGGACAAGATCAAGAAGACTCCTCCAAGAGCTACTCAATGGAAGAGGTGGGATTCCAGATAAGGAACACCCTAGTGCTAAACAACACTATTCTCTGTTAAAAACCCAAGAGAATAAGAAATGTCTAAACAGAAAATATCTTCAGAAAATATCATATCATGAACAACCTTCTGTTGATGTCCTCCTCTTCCTTTTATAAGTTATAAATCCTGCCAAACCCTAAACCATCTCAATGATTTAGCTTTGTTCACAGTTGTAGTCTCCAACTAATACTGCGTTATGCATCTAGGAGGTTCATTGCATCTAGACAACGCTGATGATTTGGTCCTAGTTGACTTGGTCAACTGATCCAGCCTCTTTCACACTTAAGTGTGCTTATGAAGATAGCTCAGATTTTAACCTTGTTCATATTGAGCATTGATTTTATTTAAGATTCACTCCTCAAATAAAAAAGCTGTTGACTTCGTCAAACTTGACTTTGTCCACATGCAAAAAGTCTCTTTCTACACATGAGGGTGTGAAATCAAGCTTCTAGAATGATCCCCTTTCATACCAAGAGGGTTTTTTATGCTTATTTAAATTAAGTATGGGTCTTCTTCCCCATTTATTCATCTATTAGGTGCAAAAATAAAAAATCAATATTCCCATCAGTTGCATGCTAATGTAGGAATATTAGAAATAATGAACACCCTGGGATATTCTTAGATCCCATGATGCACATGATTTTCCACGCATTTGTTACATTTATGCATCTACTAGGCCACTCCTTCGCCATAGGTTAGAACATTATAGAAGTAATAATTACACCTTACTACCCATGGGATTTAATGCATCATAAATCCTTCTTCCTCCCCTAGGATATGTTTCAACTTTCCCCATCCTAAGAAATTTGTGTAATTGAAACAAAATGCATCATTCTCCATGGACATGTCGATTATCTTAAGAACTTGATCCCTACCTAATATATTTTTGAAGAGGGAAAAATGACTAGTATGTATCCCACCATTAAAGTGGGAATTGACCCTAAACATGAAGAAAATAATTATCCTTCAAGAAAATTGTTCCATAGAGGAAGTGCTTGCATTTTAAATCCCTCTTTGAAGATTTTCTGGTTGTACACTAAAATTTCTAGGTTGGGTCCATCCATTGTCGAACAACACATCAACCCATGGACAGGTACATCCATTGTCTAAAAAAAACATAGGATTCTTCAACCCTACAGAACTATGGCCATCAAGTTTGAGTTTAAAATTTTTCATAAATATAGTTTTATCTATCCCATCATATGAGCATCACTAATCTCCAATGTCATTCTGGTGAAAAAAAATCAAGGCACTATCTTCATATGTATTTATTTTTAGGATTTGAACCAAGCATGTCCCAAAGGAAATTCCCTAACACCATTTGTTGATCAATTTATTTAAAAATGCATTGATCATGAGGTATTTTATTTTATGGATGGATTCTCTAGGTATAATGAGATCTAGATTCACCATACGAAATCAATATAAAATAGTGTATACCAAACCATGGTGCATTTTCACCTATTACGTTATTATATTTGGTCTCAAAATTATTAGAGGTTCCTTTCAACACACCATGGCATTAACCTTCCAAGACCTTCTTTCTCTAATCATGACCTACCTTAATTACCTCACTACTCATTCTCAGGATCAGTCCTAGCATCTAGAAGACCTTTCCATAATCTTTCAATGAAGTCAAAAATTCAAAATTTTCTTGGAACCCCTCAATGGTGTCTTCTATATCACATTCTGAATATTATTTTGTTTCAAAATTTCTAGCATGGGACCATGGTGGACCCTCTGGAATTTTAGGCCCATCAACAAAGTACAATCCACCCGCGCCCCCCCCCCCCCCCCCCACAAAGTTCATGTGCTTCCAACCTAGAGTGAGGGGTCTTGATATAGAAAATTAATAATTCCTTGATTATGGGATCCAAAGATATTTCAAATACAAACCCCAAATTGGTTTCAATATGGATCCCTAGGGAAGGGATGTGGGTAGCTCAATTTCTTCACTACTGGAAAATGGGGTCCTTAATTTCTCTCTCTCTTCCCTCCAAACCTATGACTATCTCCCTCCCTCTCTCTTATCTCTACCCTTCTCCCCCCATCCATATTTGTGGCTCCCTTCCTCTCTCTCTTAAACTTATCTCCCTCTCTCACTCCTCTCCTTATCTCTCTCTCAATTCCTTCTCTACCCTCTCCTTCACTCTATCTCCATCTCTCCCTTGTCACTCCCTCTGTCTCTCCACCTCTATGTTTTTTTATTCTCTCCATACATATCTATTGTAATGTATAATGATATACTAATATATATTATAATATACAAATTTAATATTAAATTTAAATTTAATATTGTATAAAAAGAGAAAAAAAACAATGAAACACAACATATAATAGCCATATATATAACATAAAAATTAAACAAAATCCAAATCCATGTTAACCTATTGCATAAGCACTTACCCTATCTCGAGCTCACATTCGCCCACCTTCGAGCTGCAAGAGGAAATCCTCTTCCATCGTGATAGAGCCCACCTTCGAGCTACAAGAGAAAAGCATTTTTCATCTTGATAGATCCCGCCTCTTCTCACCTCCTAGATGCAAGAGGAAATCCTTTGCCATCATGATAGAGCCCTCACTCACCTTCGCCTACCTCTGAGCTACAAGAGGAAGCTTAGCCTCCTCCATCTCCCCTCTCCCACCTCTTCCCACCTCAAATTTGCAAGAGGAAGAGCCTGATCGGCCATCTCAAATAAATTATAGAGAATGTTCATTTTTTTTCATTTCCATAACACCCTCCTCCACCCACTTTTGAGTTGCAAGAGGAAGAGCCTCTGCCATTGTGATAGGACCTGAGGGAGAGTCAATTTTAGGGCCAAAGGAAGAGAATTTACTAAAATTTCTTTTGTAAGTGTGTGTGTGTGTGTGTGTGTGTGCGTGCTCGGAACATATTATTGCAAGATAATTTTGTGTCTTATGTAATTCTATTCTTTGTGTAAACTAAACCATAGGTCTCTTGACTATGATAATATTGAGGGATAAATTAGGAATTTATTTTCATCTTATAAATTATTCAGCCATATGACCTAAGTATTTGCAAGGGCATTGTTTGAGAATGAGGGTCACTATGACTACTTGAGGGCTACTCCAGCCCCACGAGATTATTATGTTCTGTCAATATATAATGGGTAGATATGGCTATAATTTTATTTGTATTCGTGGCCCTATCCATTTTCAGATTGGGCTACCAACGTAGTATCCCTCACGAGCACACATTACAAGTGAACTTAACCATCTATGGCTAGGGTTGAGCCAAGAACGAAAAGACCAGCTCCTGAATTCTAGCTAAAACTTGTCTCGCCTACTAGAAAGACTAGCTCCAAATTCTATCCAAGAAAAAAATTCACTTTCTCCTTCAAATCCTTAATGATTCCATGTCTGAGTGGGTTAATCACTTCATTGGCCTCCTATTTCTTTCCATTATACCTATTTTTTTGGATGAACTTCCCTACCATGGATATGTACTACACCTCTGTCATTTGAAACACTTGCAAAACATGGTAAGGGATTGTATAAAAACTAGCATGTCTTGGTTACATGAACAGTTTATTGTACATAGGCATCACTTGTATCATAAGGTAGGGAGAAAAATTGGCAGTTTCTATTGTAGATTTGTATAGTTCTGTAACATTCAGTCAGGTAACACATCATACTTCGAATGGCAGTTGATAGTTACTGTGTACATTATTACTAGTTGTAGTATTTCATTGACCTAGGGCTTTATTTCTAGTGAAAAGGAGATCTTAAGCATTTCTCAAGGATTACATGAAGGATAAATTTTGATCCAACAATATTATACTTTTTAACTATGGTATTTTTCCAAATTTGGTTTAGCATTAGATTAAAATTTGACATACGTCAGTTTGTGAATATGTTAATTTTCATCAGCACATATGCTAAGAATTGGTTCTTCGTTTTAACTTGCTCACTACTTATTTTTTTGTCTTGAGAGACTTATTTCTATTTATAATGAAAATTTTTGTGGAGCTTAAAAAATTTTAGTTACAGTGTGTGTTAGCCACCTATAAAATTTGTCATATCAAATGGTGGCTAAATCATTTTTGAAACCTTCAAGAAACAAATTTTATTGCCAAACTGTTAATTATTGAAGTCTTGTGAAGATAACTTATCCTTGAGTTAAACTTCACTACTATTTCCCTTTTAATTCTGAAATTCTGTTGTTTTCATGAAGAAAAGACTGCTGCGAAAAACTCCATTTTTCCCTAATTTTACCCCTTATTTCACCTCAAATTAACCTCCATTTTTATCCCCTTTATCCCATAAAATTCCTCTATTTTCCATTATTTCCCTTCTTCCATTCATAAATCCCCTTTTATAAGGTTTAAAACTCATTTTTTAAACCTTACCAAAACCCTCAAAATCCTTTGAAAATCCTTGAAAATTCGTAAAAAACCTATATTTTCATTATAGGCCTAAGCCCCTTTGGGCTAAGCCCCCAAACCACTTCCCCACCATATACCCACACCCAGGACCAAGAGTTAAAGTCCCAAGCGCTTATCGCTATCGGAACTTCCGACGAGCGCATGTCTTTTTGTTACATAAACTCCCCGATGCGATTGGCTCCCTTTGTTATATCCCCTGATCCCTTTGCCTATTCGCGAAACCAAGAGCCCTCAATCAAGCACTAAAACAAAAAAAGACTTGAGAAAAACCAAATTTCTCTTTGTATTTTGTAAAAAACCCACTTTCCTATGTTTTTATTAAAACCCTTTGTTTCATTGTTTTAAAGGAAAATGATCGTTGATCTACAAACCGATCAACGATCAATAAAATATCGCATCGGAGTTTTTTATCGAGCACATGTCCTTTTTTTACATAAGACTTCCGATGCGATTGACCCTTTTAATATAAACCCCGATCCTCCGCTTTCTTTCATATACCCAAAGGCCCCGTAATCGGGCGCTAAGCATAATATAAAACCCCTCCCCGATACAAAATATCCTTTGTATTTCATAAAAATTCCAATTTTCTTGTGTTTCAAAGGGTTCCGCTGGTTCACGGTCGAAACGAATCCCGACTGTTGATCTTAAACCAATCAACGATTGGAAAAATCTCGCATCGGAGATTTCATTGGGCGTGTTCAAAAATTATATTGCTCCCCCTCCGATTGGCCTCTTCCGATGGATTCTCTACCATCGATCTTTTCCGCCATTCCCAGATCTGACGGCCCATATCACTCTTTTCCATAAACCCATCCCTCCGCCTTTGGACCTTCGATTCATTCTCCGTCGTCGATCTGATCCTCAAATCAACGGTCCACATCTAATCACATCGACACCATTTCCTCTCTCCTCCTCTGATCGCAAATCTTTCGATTGTATCTGGGCCGTCCATACACTAAGATCCAATGGTCCAGATCAATCCTTGCAACCTTTGATAAATTCATGAACCCCTCTGTATAAAGTTTTAAAAAAAAATCTCCGTCGTTGATCTGTTTCATCCAACGGTCCATAATAAACCCGACAGGTCCAACTCCTTTGGGTCCTACCATTCTCTAGATTAAATCTCCGTCGTCCATCCCTGATCTGACAGTCAATATTGAAACCACCTTCCCCCGCCCCACCTATTATCGCCCGAGCATCTGTTCTTTATCGCACTCTCTCCACAGTCGTTCGATCTAAGACCCCTGATCTGACGGACGAGGCGCAATTTTGCATGATTTTTAGCTCGAAGATTAATAATCCAAAGTTATGTGATATGGGTGGTTTCAAAAGGCCACGTGTCAGTTAGTAATGTATATCACATTCGAAAATTTAAAAACACCCTTCCTCCATTTTGTTGCGCGAAAACAACCGTTTCTTCAACCGAAACTACTTTACACCTTTTCTATTGCATTTCATCACGTTCATTCCCCACCATTGATCTCTGTAGATCAACGGCTCACATTCAATCTAACCATTGAACTATCTCCCTCCGCCATCCTCCAAGGGACTTCATTGATCAACCTCAGCCATTTATCTCTGAGGCCACTCTCATCCGACGGCCCAGAATCCTTTCAGAAACCCCGAATTTAATTTTAACCTTTTTTCTCCACCAAAGGGTTTTTTCACCTATTTTCTTTGTAATTTCTCTCATACCATGATAATATGGCCCCCTTTCATTATATTTTCCAAATCCATTTCGACCGTTGATCTCTTCAGATCAACGACTCTAACTTAATATCCCCACCGTTTGTTCCAACTGCCTTCCTTTTTAACCTCCGCATGCAATCCTCGCCGTTGGATGTTTTCATCCAACGGCTGTGATCCAACCTAAACCATCTAAAGCAGTTAAACCAAAAATAAGCAGTATTTTCTGATTTTTCTTGTTTGTGCAGATTTTAATAGTTTCTTCAAAAGTTTTAAAAGGAAACTGAAGGCCGAGGATGAAGATCCCCCAAGCTTTTATTCATCAAAGAGATTGTTCCAAGGGGTTTCCCATCCAAGTTTGTCGGTGACTCATGAACACTAGCACCATTATAAAAGCCCTTGTAATGCCTGCACATCAACAAGACACAACAAACTTTAATTAAATAAAGAGTATCAGTGTTAAAAGATCCAGTCTCAGCAGAGATGAAGAATTGAAGACTGTTTACACAGTTTTGAGGGATTACGGCCCAAATCGAAAATCAAAAGCCTAATCCTCTTGATTAAATGAAATTTTAAGGGCAGAAGACATAATTTAGGCCTAATTAAGCCTAACACACAGAGTTAAAGCAAATTAACAGTGTTTAAAGAAAAACAATAATATCTATCAATCCGAGAAAGCCTCCACTACCACATCAAAGGCTAATTGAATCCTCTCAGCTACCAAAAGCCACCTATAGTCTCAAAGCATTCAAAAGAGGCCATAGCTACGGCCAGAACAGAAGATATTTTCCTCCATGCAGTTGAACAGTTATTTCAAGCCAAAGGAACTTATTACAACTATCAACAGAGTTATTACGAAGATAAAAAAGTGCCTTAAAGTCAACACAATCATCCCAGTGAGCTTAAATAATGTAAAAAAATTAATAGAGAGGAATATCTGAAATTTTTTCCATTGAGCACCTCAAAGGCCGAGAAGCATTAAACCGTATTAATTAAACTTAGAAGATCTTTTATCCCATCCCACCTCCTCATTTCTTCTATAAATACTTCTGTAGAAGATGAAATAATGTTGGTCACTTTATATCTGTTGCCTGTAAATAGTTTATTGAAGCTGTTGTACGCTCTGTTTGTAATTGAAGATACCTAAGTTGAGATGAGAAGTTTGAAGCCGTAGAGAACCATTGGACTTGAAGATTGTAACTAGTTTGAAGTATCAAATACAAGCTGATTTATGGGATCCTGGTCTATGTCAACGGTGATTTTTTTCTTATTGTAAATTGTTATTTTATTTCTGTTTCCATTTTTTCCATCTTCTCTGATAAAGAACAGCAATTATAGAGTTAGTATTTACTGTAAAAGGTGCCCTGCTCTTACTGATAAGCTTTATCTACATGTTTTCTTCCAAAATTGTGTATTTAAGAATGATTAATACAGTCCAAGAAATTAGGAATGTTGGCGTTCCCTTGTCCTACTGTCTAAACTTTAAGCATTTTTCTTGAATGTTATTTTTAGTTTCTGCCAAGTAAAGTTAAACTAGGGAAGTATATGGTGAGCCCTGTCCTCTAGTGTTATCTCCAAAGGTTGTTTAAAAGTTTCCCTAAGAGTATGTTGAAAGCAGGCTAGGTTCAAAGTCCTTACCTGATCTTAGACTATTCTTTTTCACCTTATGTGTTGTCTTGATAAGTTTGATAAGTAAAGCAGAGCTAGGGAAGTCTATGGTGAGCCCTGTCCTCTAGTTTCTTCTCTAACAGTTGCTTTGAAAAGTTCCCTTTATAATATGCTAAAAGAAGGATAGGTTCAAATTCCTTACTTGATCTTAAGCTATTCTTTTAGTGTTTTAAATGTTTTCTATTGAAAGTGCATCAAAATAAGGCTAGTTTCAAAGTTTTAAAAGTACTTACCGATCTTAGGCCAGATTGCACATGGCCTTTCTTGAGAGTATGTGCCGAAAGCAAGATAGTTTCAAAGTACTTATTTGATCTTAGGGCGCTCTTTGTTCTTCATTTTTTTGATTTCCCCTTCTTATTGTTTCATTACATTCCATAAAATCAACTTTAAAGAGATCCTTAGACATAGATGACTTGCCCCATGGACCACTCTTGAACCTTTTTGTTTCAATTAAATCCTACTATGACTCCATAGCCCAATGGATTGAAGTTGTTTCTTGCCTATCTTCTTAGCTGAATCAATCTTTTACTTTCATTCACCTTCACCCTTCATTTAGACTTCCTTCACCTTCACATATCTTTTCCCAACCAAAACAAACAAAAACCTTGTTCTTCATAACTAGCCTAACATCACATTCAAAAGCCTTAAAGATAAATCAATATTTTCACTTATTAGAGAGATCCTTCTCTGGATTCAGGAGGGCTAGATCCTAGAATCCCAAAGTGGTTCAAGTGTTCTCCCTGCAGCTTTAGTCTCACCAATCTGCTAAAATTACAGGTGTTAGTATGATTCTTTCGTCGTAAAATATCACTTTAGCTATGCATATCAAGTAGCCCTAACATCAAGTATGGCTGCAAAATATCTTTGAGTTTGTTGCATAAAATTAGATCTAAGCATAAAAGATATTAAGCAGATAAGATATAAAATGGCTCCATGCATCCAATGAACAAGACAAGAACAATGTATAAAAATAATCTTATATGATATTAAAGAATGGGGCACCTAAGAGGAAAACAAGAAATGTTTTTTCCAGTTCTCCTCAGTGGGATGGGTTCTTGGAAGTCCTCAGTGTTTCAGATCTAAAATTCCTCTCTTTGGTTAATGTGGAAAACCCTAACAAACATGGAACTCAATGGGAGTTCAAAATGCAAACAAATGGAAATGGTGACCAAGAGTAGATCTAGTGTGATCTAATGCAATGGAGGTGACTAATGAATGGGGAAAACCCTTCTATTTATAACAAAATATTAGGGTGTTCTAGAACTTGGTGCATGAATAAAATATTACTAATCACATTCTAGAATCAACCTTTAGGAATATTTTATTATATTTGTTGGAGGGAAAAGGGTTTTTGACTTGGGTCAATTCCTTTATTTATAAATAACAAATAAATAAACTATTTATTTATTATTTAAGGGAGATGAGGGGAATATAATTAAATAAATAATGGTTTATTTAATTATTTAAAAATGATTTAGTCAAATTTAACTAGGAATAGTATTTAAATAGTGATTTAAATAAGTTATTATTAGGAAATAATTAAATAAATAATGATTTATTTAATTGATTACCTTGTTTTGGGTTAAATATGACCAAGAACTGTAAACAAATGTGGTGAAAGCGATTTTACTTAGCGTAAAATTGGTCTTACATGGTGTACCTGGGTTCATCTAATGATAATGGGTTAGATGAACAAAAAATGGTGTAACAGATTATCCCCCAATGTATGAGTGTTAGGAGCAAATTGTATGACCGAAGTACGTTGTAAGAACTGAATCATGAAACAGTAAGATAGAAATGAAAGAGAGGAATGTAAGGTAATCTAAAGTGGTGGAGGACTAGACCCTGAGGAGACGAGACTTACAGGTGCAACAAGTCTCAAGTGTATGATGTGGTACCAATGTGAAAGGCAGCGGGGGAGGCATACCTATGCCCGCCGAGACAATATTACAAAGAATAAGGCACCCGGAAAACCACAGAAGGAAATAGTAAAACCAATGTTGGCCTAATCATGAGCCAGAAATCAAGAATGATGAATCCCACATACATGCGATGCCTGGAATAATCGTCAGGACTTATACAATGATATGGTAGTACATAAGATACTAATATACCTAAATGCCCCCTACGCATGGGGAAGGGCTCGCGAAATCAGACCGACATGTGAAAATCGAAGGGGTGCTGCAAGCGACTGAGGCCGATATCATCAAATGAGAGGAGCTGCATCAAGTGTTGGAATGAATAAGCCATCTGGGTATGTGGGGGGCTACCTGCAGATCCACCCCCCTCCTGAGGGTTGAGACATCTCACACACGCCTGGGTATCACCAATAGCTGCTGCTGCATCACTAAATCGTCAAGTGTATAGATCATGATAAGGCTGAAAATAGATCGAACCAAGGTATACTACCCCCTAGACCTGACTTCTGGATTAAAGGAGCTGATTTTTATAGAAGTAGGTCCACCATGGGTGAGGTAAGAAGGGAACCCCAACTAATGAAAGAGAGAAAATAGTGGAGTGACGAACAGATGGACACTAATGATGATGAAAATGAGGGATACTAAGTGGTGGATGGACGAATTCCCTTGTTAGAGCATAAAAAGAAGGGAGGGCTTGGCAGCGACTAACACAATATCAGGAGGGATAGGGAACAATGGGACTGAGGGCCATACTGTGAAACTCGAGGGGGGGACCAAGGAATGAAGGATGGAGGACTATAGCGGGATAAAAAGGGAGGCGAGAAAGACTTTATGACTGATGATGACTCAACTCAGATTCTCTAAACAAGGGCGACTCGATGGTGCTGCCACACAGTAACGGTCTGATGGGGAACCATAAAAACATGAGTACAAGGGGGTATCTCATGACGAAAATCAACACGAACAAAAACAAGTAAGGAGGCAAAGTGGTGCCCCCAGGTACAAGTGTTGTAAGTGAAGGAATTCGATTTTGAGGAGAGATGAAAGGGTCCTTCATGGAAAAAATGTGTCTTGGTGAAGTATGGAAACATGAAAAATGAACAAACACCCATTTGAGTGCTCGGTGATAGCTTTCCAATGGTGTAGATGGTTTGTCAAACGGGGCTACGGTTTGGTCGCAGTGGGCGAAATAAAAAACAGGGGTTTTCTTCTAATAGGGTGTTTTCCCTCCAAAATCATTCATTTGCTTGTGGAGCTATGGTGAATGTGGAGAGAAGAGAAGGCCCTAATTCTTGCAGTGATCGTAGCGGACAAACCGACCATTGTAATTGCAATCCATCAGTTGCAGGTAAGAGGCCTAATCCTAAGCTTTGTTTTTGATGGATTGAAATTTCAGATTAGGGTTTAAAATTCCATAAACCATCCCTACCTCCTCATTATGGTCGGGTCGCACTTTTTGGGGCAAAACCTGCAACCTGGGACGCAGGTTTTTTCCTGAAAAGTGTGACCTGGCCCAGGTTTTTCCCAAAAGGTGCGACTTGCTAGATATGGGAGGTTTCAGTGCTATTATGGGCTGAAATTCTATTTTGGTGTAAGATAATGCAGTTTTGTTGATCTGGATGTTGACAAAGATGATTTTTTTATGAAGATATGGCAGATATATGAATAAAGTGGAGAGAGAGAGACTTGGGTACACTACGGACGGAGATCCAGGTAGATCAGGGTGTCCATCATGCACTGGCTAGACATGGGGTTATGAAATTTTTGGAGAACCCTTCAATGAGGAATGGAGAGCCCTTTTTGGCCCGGATTATCAGTTATTGGGATGCGGATCAGGAGGCGTTTGTAGTGCAGGGTCACAGGATCGAGTTGACGGTCCAGGACTTGTATTTCTTGACTAGTCTCCCACCGTTGGGGATGGTGGGAAATACGCAACCAGTGTTACCACGGGGGCATAACATTATGGAGTTTGTGGAGCAACATTGTCAACCGAGTGTCTAAGTCAAAGGGACTCAGATATCTATTGGGGAGCTAGAGAGGTTGGAGACCTGGGCAGCGGCCGCAACAGTGTTGCGGATCTTGGGCAGTCAGGCACTCCATCACATCACTGGAGGGCAGATGATGATTGTAGAGAGTGTGTTGGGTGGGACCTACTATGGGCAGGCCTAGATGATGTTGGTGTCACTGAAACGACAGTTGTCATTATGTAAGCGACAAGTGAATCATGATTGTGCATATGGGACAGTCTTGTGTTCTTTCTTCTTTGAGAATATCCTAACCTTACGACCTCGTATACAGTTGCCTGATGGGGGCCCGAGAGAGCCCCGGATGCATCGGTGGGGATGACTACTAAGTAGAGGATGAGGAGGGGTGGTTGGGAGGGTGTTTCGACCAGAGTTATTTGCCCACTGGGACCAGATGTCGTTATACATAGACGGCTATCCCTATAGTGGGATGAGTTATTGGGGAGATCTAGACTTGTTGCTGCCACCTGGTCGAATATGGGGATCGAATGGTAAGTGACAAGCAACTAATTTGTTATGTTCCTTTTTATATTTTGTGACTAGTATTCATGGTACTAATCCTTATATTGTTTGGGATGCAGATATAGCTCCGGTGAAACCGGTCGGATATATGGGACGACCAGCACCAGCAGGTGCTACAGGCGCAAGTGGATCGAGGATAGGACAGAATGAAGATATGGCTGCACTGGTGGAGGACCTCCATCGTGGATGTGAGGGGCTGCTGACTGGTGTGTCAGAGCATGGATGGCAGGATTTAGATGACCGATACATAGAGCCATGTATTGGGCTCCCCTCGGAATGGTGAGGGATCATGCTACGCATGGCGATGGCAGGGAAGACAGTGCGTGATCTACGAGCTACGGGAGTAGAGCCGTTGGCACGGGATCCGCCTAAGAGTGACTAGGTGTGGGGCAGGTGGTGCCCCCTAGTAATGATGTAGGGGCAAGTGGTGCCCCCCATTTTTGTAGTAGTGGTTTTTGTAACATGCTATGGGCATGTCATATGTTTCAAAGTATATGGACTTTAAAACACATGTTATATATATATGAGTTTTATGTGTATTTTGTGGATGCTATTGTCTTATGCGTGATAAATGCCAGTCTAGAACATGGTTTGCGATCTGATATACATAGTGATTGTGACTTCTAGGGATGTGGTTGAATGAAATAAATCTAAATTCCTGTATCAAAAGCCTCACCCGTAAATATTGTCTAAACATGATAGGATTATGCACACGGTAGACGCCATTAAGTTGTAAGACAATAAGCAGGGAATCTAAATAAACTTGCAGATGGAGGATGTGATGGGAGAGAGCGTCAGCTAAGAGACCACGAACGGCATCATACTCGGCCTGGTTATTGGTGGCGGTGACAATGCAGACCCCATTTGCAAGAACAAGGGTATGCACAGGGGTAAAGATGGCCCAGGCGGCTGAGGTGAGGTTTCGGGAATACCGACTCGCGCCATTGGCGTATCCATTGTAATGAGTGGACAAGAGGGTCGAGGGAACAACATCACAAGATAAGAGAAGTGAGGAATATCAGGGACTTGTGTTGTAACGTACATCATAGAGACAGATGGGAGTATCGGGGTTAGGTGAAGAGAGGGGAAGGTGGTGGAAACCACAAGAGGCTGCAAAGCTACCAAGATCATCGTTCATGGTGGAAAGGCGAAGAAATGGGTCATCAGGGGAGATGACAGAAGAGCAAGTAAAAAGATGGTCGAAACATGAAGAGCCCAAGAATGGCGCTGAAGGGGGATCAGATGAAAAACGCGGAGTGGATACGGAGGGGATGTACTCCGAGGGTTGGGCAGATGATGATAGGTACAAGAGAGGAGCAGCCGATTCGGACGTCTCAACATTAGGGGGAGGGATGTCAATGGTGGCCGGAGGATCCTCGAGTAAACTCGACGCATACTGAGCAAGGATGGGCGAGGCAGATTGATTCTATTCCACTTCATACTCGCGAATGACCTCTAAAGAGGCACGGTAGTGCGTGAGGTGAGGAAAATGGTGAGAATAATGGCCATGGACACCACATAAAGCACAGGTTTTTTTGGTGCAAAGGGCATTTGGGTTCTTGGTTATGGGGGCAGAGGAAACAGAGGTTTCCGGGGCTGACGATTCAGGGAATGCGAATTTGACCATGGGTTGGATACGGGGCAACTCAGGACAAGTATGGGTGGCGTGACCGACAGCATCACACAAAGCGTAAGGCTTGGTGGGTGGAGGGGGAATAGGATCGGGAGCGGTGGCTTTACCTTTGGATGCCCCCCTGCGAGTTTTTCTTATCTTACCCGTAGCAGTCTCAGCATGAGTAGGGTCGTGCGACAGGGCTAGAGGTACCGTAGCGGTGGGAGGAGAAACGAGAATCGGTTGAACTGGCGTCACAACAATGTATGGTTTAGGGTGGTCGGGAGGGGTTGCGGTTGGAGGAGTAAGATACCATACCGGTATGCCCAAAGTTAAATTAGGTAGGGAAAGGGTGGCCATGATAGGAATTGAATAGACACCAGGGGGAGGGCCAAGGAAAGGGATTTGACCGGCGGAGTAATGGCCAGGAGGGATGGTTTCTAAATGGGGGAGGCCGGAGGGAACCGAGGCAGGAGGATAAGGAGGTTCCGAGGTGTGAAGGGGAGGTGAAGGACCCGGTGGGAGAGTTTGAAATAGCTGAGGAGAAGGGCTAGGAGTAGGGTGAGTCGGATGAGGTGGAGGTTACTAACTATCCGGAGCAGGTTGCGGGAGGGCAGCCTCAGATGATTGCATCATGCAAACATTCGCCAAGCTAGGATCAGAGATAGGAGGGGGGGGGAGGACCGGGGAAGGTGCCAAGCAAATAGGAGTCTTTGTAGATGCCAGGGGAGACCCTGGTCAAGGAATCGACAGTTTGCTTATTGGTGACAGTAGAAATGGTGGACTCAGGTGAGGTCTGAGATTTAGGTTCATGATACGACAACTGGTCAATGGTGACGATCTTGCCATTATGAGGGAAAAACATCTTGCAGTGGACTGCGGATGGGACGACAGACATGGCATAGGTGTAACTACACCCCAAAAGGATGTTGTAGTCGAGAGGGGCGTCGATAACTTCAACATTGACATAGACAGTCTTACCGACGAGGGTGATAGGGCAGTTACGAAAAAGACCAGTGGGTTGGGAAGCATGGCCATCCCACGCACGGAGGGTGATGGTGGAAGGGGCCAGCTCAGGGGATCCGAGTTGTTTCCAAACCGAAGCAGACATTACACAGGTAGATGCCCCATCATCAATAATACATCGAGCGACATTGGCATTTCGGATTTTGACTAGGAATTGGAAAGCAACTGAAGGAGGAAGAGGGGGACGATCTGACTGATGGGCGTCAAAAACAATTAATAGGTCATCAGTAGGATCTACAGCACCCACGGCAAATAGTAGAGCTTTCTTTTGAGAAGGACATGACTGGAGGAGTTCTAGTGTTGAAATGGCAGCTGGAGATTGCGCCAGATCATCTACTATGCTGTAGGAATGGGCAGCCCAACCAGAGGTAGCATTTCGGCGTAATGGACCCTTGGGAATTTTGGTGTGAACCTCAAATTTGGGTGGAGGGATTTGTAAGGGACCATTAGGTGTCAACAGAGGCTCTATAGAAGTTGATGATGGGGACTCGGAGACAGATGGTACGGGAGGCGGGGAGTATTGACGAGACCGAGTTTGAAGGTTAAGGTCAATAGTGAGAGGTTGGTCAGAGGACATCATAAGAATCTGGTAATTGGAAGAACCAGAAGGAGAAGGTTGAGTGGAAGCCGGGGCATGAGTAGCCACAAATCCTTGTTGAGGGAAAGGATCGGTAAACACAGCAGGATGAGAGGTATAAGTAATGGGGGGGACAGGGGAAGAGGAGTGTTTTCCCTGAATGGTGGCTTGAGACTCCCACATCTGTCGCATCTGTGGTAAGAGGGAACAATCATGAGTGTAGTGACAGAAAACACCGCAACATGAACATGGCTTATTTGTGTGAAGCGGCCTGTCCTGCTTGGGTTGGGAGCCTTGGGGTTGGGTAGTGGTGTTCGGGTCAATGCTAGAAGGATTGGGTCCACAATTACCAGAGGCGGATGGATTGCCTCTCCTCCGCCGTTGAGAAGGAGGAGGAGTAGTCGCACCGTGTTGCGCAAATACGTGCCTTGGAGGGGGTAGTAAGTGCGGCTGTGGTGGTGGAGGAGGCAAGGGAGCGGGAGGGCCAAATGCTGGAGGAGTTGGGACACTGGGCTCCGGATAAGGGTAAGGGTGAGAATGGGCAACATTGAGGTAAGCAGGAGAGTGTGAAAAAGGAGGAGGCATGCCAAAGCCTGGATACATGTTACCGGGATGGGGAAAGGTGCTGGAGGTGCTGGCCCCGCTGGGAGGAAAACCATAGGGCATAAGCGGTGGAGCAGAGGTATGAGACATGGCTCCAATGATACCATCGGCAGAGTGAGAGGTCCCGGAGGCGTTAGTGCCCCCGGGCTTGGGGAGATCAGGAAGGACAGTATAAACATAACCAGACTGGGCATAGATATGGTCATATTTTAAGGCGATTTGAAGGGCGGCTTCTTCGGTTTGGGGGAAATGGGAGGCGACATCTTTGCCAATGGGAGGTAAGAGAGAGTGAAGGAACCAATCCATGTAAACTCGATCTTCAAAGGGGGGAGAATGGCATAAGCTTCGTCATCGTCGCCACTCCTGGACATGAGCAGAGAGACGCGTTGAAGAGGATTGATGAAAGGAGGTCAATAGTTCAGTGCTAGTGTCGTATCGGAGAGGGAGTTGGAAATAAGACAAAAAGGCTTGGGAAATGGTTGCAAAAGTGGTATGGGAAGAGGTGGCTTGATCAACATACCATTTGGATGCTTCGCCAGTAAGGGTGCGTTGGAATAAACAAAGACGAATGGAGTCATCGGTGATGGAATTAGAGGAGCACCACATGTGGAAAGATCGGATATGATTGGAGGGATCTTCACTAGCAAGGCCTTCGAACTTGGGAATGTCGGAGGGGAGCTTGGTTGGCATAGTAGGCCAATTGACATCGTGGTGGATAGGATCATTGATAAGCTGATTGAAGTCGGGGAGACTGAGGCCGGCCATATACGGAAGTAATGGGGTCGTCGAGGTAGGTCCCGTAGTTGTTCCACTGGAAGTGGACACAGCAGTAGAAATGGGGTTAGGGCTAGGTCCAGAACTAGACATGGTGGAGGTAAAGGGGGGAGAACCAGAAGGACGGGGAGAACCCGAACAATCAGAGGAAGAGTCGGAGTGCGGACTCGGGGGAGGACTAACTCGATGACGACGGGAAGGAGGAATTCGACCAACCGGAAACTGAGGGTGAAGGCCAAGAAGTCGTCGGGATAAATGCCTTGGAAGCGCAATGATGACGAGAAGAAGAAGGATCGACCAGGGCAGCAAGGTGAAAAAGCAATACGCGAAAAGGGCAAGGAGGTGCAGTGTCAATTAATTTTAGAGTCTTTCCCAGGCGGTGTTAACCAGGCTCTTCTTCACTTAGGGTCAGTGTGTGGCGTGCGTTAATTTTAATTGATTAAATCCAGACGTTTGAGCGTAAAAGAAAAAGTGTGCTGCGGAATGGAAAAGAAATCTGCAGTAAATAAGACTGAAAGAACAACAAATTAGCAACTAAAAAGGCAGCAATCGAACCCAAGAAGGTGGGTTTCTCAAAACTAGTCTAGAAGGGGCAGAGCACGCTAACAAGAGACCAATAGATCGAAGGTCCGGGGGGATTGGGATCTAATGGAGGAATTTGCTGGAAAGTGGTGCAGAAAGCAGCAAAGAGGCAGGGGCAAGGTTGCTACTAGAAAATAGGATATCAGCTAAAAATAGGGGGTCAAAGGGGTGACCCTAGAGATGAACCCAAACAAAGCGAAAGGAAGTGTATTGAAAGGGAAGAAAAGCTGACCTATGAGGATCTGAATAGGAGGTATCAGATCTAAAATAAGGCTGAAACTTCTGGAAATTCAGACGTCTGAAAACAACAACAAACTCTCCCACAAAAAGTGGAGGGAACTGAAGCCCTAAGGGGCAAGATTCCCACTTAGGTGAGTGAAATAGATCAACAACAGGTCTGAACAGGTGGAGACAGAGGCTGAAAAACCTTGACAGAAGCTTCAGTGAAACCTAGAAAAAGTGCTGGCAGATTGCAGAAAAAATTGCAGGTCATAGATTTGGACTTGTTTTCAGGCTAGGTCACAGATTTAGGGCAGAAAAGTGCGACCTCAAGGCCAGTCACACTTTTTGGGCCGATAAGTGCAACCTGCAGATCCAGGTCTAGCGGCGGCAGATTTCAGAATATTTTGTCGTCTCAGCAGTGGATGATGTTGATCACCTGCGTAAAGGCCAGAAACACACGGAAGTTAGAAATTTGAATGTTTGAGGGTTTTAGAGGGGAAAACTAACATAAAAATGGGAAAAAATAAAAAATGGAAGAGAAACCCTAGGGTCTGAAACAACTGGATATGCAGGAAGATAGAAAACGACAGTGGTCGCAAAAGAAAACCCATGTGGAGTTCCCAATTGTTAGTATGATTCTTTCGTCGTAAAAGATCAGTTTAGCTAGGCATATCAAGTAGCCCTAACGTCAAGTATGGCTGCAAAATATCTTTAATTTTGCTGCATACAATTAGATCTAAGCATAAAAGATATTAAGCAGATAAAATGTAAAATGGCTCCATGCATCCAATGAACAAGACAAGAACAATGTATAAAAAGAATCTTATATTATATTAACGAATGCGGCACCTGAGAGGAAAACAAGAAAGGTGTTTTCTAGTTCTCCTCAGTGGGATGGGTTCTTGGAAGTCCTCAGTGTTTCAGATCTAAAATTCCTCTCTTTGGTTAATGTGGAAAACCCTAACAAACATGGAACTCAATGGGAGTTCAAAATGCAAACAAATGGAAATGGTGACCAAGAGTAGATCTAGTGTGATATAATGCAATGGAGGTGACTAATGAATGGGAAAAACCCTTCTATTTATAACAAAATATTGGGGTGTTCTAGAACTTGGTGCATGAATAGAATATTATTAATCACATTCTAGAATCACCCTTTAGGAATATTTTATTATATTTGTTGGAGGGAAAAGGGTTTTTGACTTGGGTCAATTCCTTTATTTATAAATAACAAATAAATAAATGATTTATTTATTATTTAAGGGAGATGAATGGAATATAATTAAATAAATAATGGTTTATTTAATTATTTAAAAATGATTTAGTCAAATTTAACTAGGAATATTATTTAAATAGTGATTTAAATAACTTATTCTTAGGAAATAATTAAATAAATAATGATTTATTTAATTGATTACCTTGTTTTGGGTTAAATATGACCAAGAAATGTAAACAAATGTGGTTAAAGCGATTTTACTTGGGGTAAAATTGGTCTTACATGGTGTACTTGGGTTCATCTAACGATAATGGGTTAGATGACCAAAAAATGGTGTAACAACAGGGAGCTAACATTTCTGGCGACTCCACTGGGATTTTTGAGTTAATGAGAATCTAAGTACACCTTAAGACTCCAAAAAGCCCTTGATTCAAGAACATTTGGTATATTAGCCAGTTGAGCGACCAGGCATAACATTTCTGGCGACTCCATTGGGTATTTCTGAGTTAATGAGAATCTAAGTACACCTTAAGACTCCAGAAAGCCCTTGATTCAAGAACATTTGGTATATTAGCCAGTTGAGCCACCAGGCATTACATTTCTGGTGACTTCACTGGGGACTTCTGAGTGAAATTGCACCTATACATGCTTAAGGACCTCAGGAAAACCCTTGATTCAAGAACATTGTTCAGTGAGTATAAGTAGCCTTCTTCAAGCACTACCAAGAAAATGGTAATCATGATAAAACTTATTTGAATCAGTGAAAAACTAAGGAAACCTTAGGATTCTCATAAAAACATATCAAAACTTCAAGGATCAGCTAGCTTAGCCATAAGAGTAGAATTTATTTGTCTCATCACCGTAGCTAAGTGTTGAAACTGATTTAGGACACTCTTAGAACCCATAGGACTGAAAAAACTTAGAAAACCCAAAAATATTTCAGATTGGTCTTCAAATAAATATGGTGGTGGACCATAAAACCTTTTGCCTCCAAGAGAGCTAAAAATTTCCACCTGGTGACTCTAAAAATCCTAAACAGACATTAAGACTCCACTAGGAAGACCCATTATCATCATAACATCATTTAAACTTAGTTAGAGGACTTTGGGATTGAAGTTTTCTTGTTAAAAATATCAGTTAGCCTCTTAAAGATTGCCATATTTGGTTAAACGTTTCTTGTTTAGTTGGGTCTGTAAAACACAACATAGTGGCTCCTAGAAAGATTTATACTAGAGCTTACCCTGACCCAAACCCTCCTGAGGTAGTTGATAACCCTGAAAGAATCCTTAGGAAGTCTCCTGAGGTTAAATCTTCAACTGTTTTTAGATCACCCCTTAGAGCTAGTTATGTTCCTGAAAACCTTGCAGCTCTACAACAATCACAAGTTGACCTAAGAAATCCATTTAGAACTAGGTCGCTTGATGATTTAGATCAGCTAGATTCTGAGTCTTCACTTTCATCCCAGATCAAAGTGAACATCCTGGTAGCAGAGAAACTACACCACCTGATTTACATTTCATTCATAATTTTGGTGTCTCTGATCCAAGATCAACTCAACAATCTATTGCTGGTACATCCACATCTTTTCTTCATACATCCACTGTTCAAACCACTTCATTCCAATCCACTTTCCCTCTTATCAACCCACCACTTGTAAACCCCCCACTTTTCCCACAACCTCCTATCATGGAAACATGGTATGCTCCCTTAGTCCTTCGTTTGCCTTTAATCAATCTTCCACAGGACATCAGTCCAAGATACCACTGTATGATGCCAGTAATGCTACTACTGCTTCAAAACATGTGGATAAGATGAATGACTACGTTGACAGAAATGAAATTGATGATGAAACTGTCAAACTTAGACTATTTTCTTAGAGTTTAGGGGGAGAAGTAAGAAAATGGTTTAAAGGCTTAACCCCTCAGAGTATTAATGATCTCCAAGCCTTCCATCAGATATTCTTAAACAAATGGGAAGTCAGGAAAAACCCTCTTCAAATACTTTCTGACTACCAAAATCTCCACAGAAACACTGGGGAAAGTGTACAAGCTTATTGCACCAGGTTTAACAGTGTTTATAATGCACTTCCCCCAGACTTAAAACCTCCACAAGGCTCAGATTTAAACAATTTTCATGAAGGATTTGATCCTGAGATGGCCTATCATCTGAGAGAGAGAGAGATCCTTTAACCCTTGAAGATATGAAAAAAGGAGCTCTAGCCGTGGAAGTTAACTTAATGGAGAAAAGAGCAAGAATGAGGAATGAGAAGAAAGTGTCTTTTAGAGAGGAATCTACACCTTCCACATCTAGCTCAAATATGGAAAGAATGATGGAGGAGATGATGAAAAAGATGAGCATACTTGAGAGAGCACAAGAAATTCAAAACCAAACAGCTCCTCAAAATAGAAATCAAAACCAAAATCAGAATTCTAGAAGAAATCAACCTCAAAAGAGACCAAGGGAAGATGATCAACAGATTACTCCCCCTTTTCATCAAAACTATGTAAGTGAGGTTGAAGAAACATTATAACAAATAGAGGAGGATGATATAAACATGTTGGGAGTAGATAATGATGACTTTGAAGTTCATTACAATAGAAAACAAGGTCTATACACACCTTATGATGAAAAAAGACCAGAGGATGAATATTACTATCAGGAAATGGAAAATGTCATCATAGAAACCACAAAGTAACATGACCTTAGAAGTAAAAAGAATCTGGAAATCCCCAACAACAAAACCTCTAACAAAACTGCACAAAACAACACTGTAAATAAACCTAAAATTACAAAACAGAACGATAAAACAGTGGCTGGAAATTATGATAGAAACAAAGAAAAAAGCACTCAAAACAATGAAAAACAGAGTGCGGACCTAAGTACTGTTAGCACCTCAGCTAGTGCTCCTATTAAAACAATTCTAACCAATGTAAATAGAGGAAATCAACAAATTGATTTTGTTGATAAAGTGGCAGTTAATAAGGCTGAAACAAGTACTTCAAAGAATTAGATGCCTTCTAGTATGGAGCAAGAAATTGCCAAAATCAAGATCTCTGTTCCTCTTACTGAATTAGCTGCCCAAAATGTATATAGATCCAAAATTTTGAAGGCTTTAAACATAGAAGAGAATAATGACACTGTCAATCTTAACGATGACCAGCCAGAGCTCATTTTTGGTCCTAAGATTGAAGGTAGATATCAAGAAGGACCAGTTCCTCCTTTTTACATTAGTTTAAATGTTCATGACAAAATTTTACATAACGCTATGAATGATTCAGGGGCCTGTCATAATTTAATTCCCAAAGCTGTAATGGAGAGCCTAGGCCTTGAAATCACCAGACCTTATAAAGATCTTTACTCCTTTGACTCAAGCAGAGTGAAATGTTTAGGATTAATCAAAGACCTCTGTGTTAACTTAGCACAAATCCCAGCCACGTGTTTGGTCATGGATATTGTAGTGGCTGATGTACCCCCAAAATATGGTATGCTGTTATCAAGATCTTGGGGAGCTAAGTTACAAGGAACTATGCATATGGATATGACATATGCGACCATCCCTGTTTTCAATCAGACTAGAAGACTTTACAAGGAGTCTCATATGCAATACATGGTTACTAGCCAAGAGAGACCGCAAAACTCTTTCCTTTATTCTGTAAATACTGGCCTTGACTCATTTATCCTTTTCAACGATGAAAAATTCACTGAACAAGTGACCTTAACTGAATTAATGGCAGATAGAGAAGGGGAGGAAGACAACGCAAAACTGTCAAAACAGTTTGCTAAACCAGAAAACTACATCAAACAAAACACAGGTCTAGAGCTACAAATCATCCATCCTCTTCTTTTAAACCTTGAGAGTCAAGAAAAAAATCCTCAATACAATGAAAAACCTGAGGAATTAAAACAAATTCAACAAAGCGCTGATCGTCAAGAACAATTCGAAAGCACGCTAGTTGAAGAGGATAGTAAGCAAACTGATGAACCTGAAACTAGTCCTCTCTGGAGTATGAACTTTGATGGATCTTGTACTAAGAGTGATGCAAGTGTGGGAGTGTGGGTTCACAATACAATGAACCATCATACTGAAGGGCATTCCTGCAAATTAAACTTTCAGTGCACTAATAACATAGCCGAGTATGAAGCCCTTCTTTTAGGCCTGTATTTATTGAAGAAGTTAGGGGCCAAAGGAATAAAGGTGCATGGTGATTCGGAACTAATAATTAGGCAACTGAATGGGGAATATATCGCAAAACATCCCAGACTTAGAGCCTATCAAAACGATGTCATGGATTTGTTGAAAACTTTTGAGGAATCCCAACTTATTTTTGTCCCAAGAGAAAAGAATATCTTCGCCCAAAGTTTAGCTTTTGCTGCTAGAACATGTTTAACACCATTTGAAACCAAACAATGTACAACTAAAATTAAATTTAGACCAGTTTTCCCTGATAATGAGAAATATTGGCAAGTGTTTGATGGAGACAAACAAATAGAAGACTTCCTGCAGTCCAGAAATGAATTTGAACTACCAAGTTTAGATTCAGACTATGAAACAGACTGTCCTAGTGAAGAAAATCTACTTGATAAAGAAGAAGAGTCTCTAGGGATGGCTGATGTAAATATGATGTCTAACAAACTTGAAAACATAACATAAATTGTTGCAGAGTTAGAAACAAAAGAATTAGAAACTCTGCAGTCTAACAATCAAAGTTTTCCAAAGGGTCTGGTCCCTTTAGAAGAGTTTTTTTATTTCAATGATGTGGCCAACAAGCCAAAACTGGAACCTTTGGAAACTGAAGTTGAAGAGTGTAATATAGGCAGTGAACTAAAACCAAATATGATCAAACTATCTAAGACTTTACTAGCTCACATCAAACTAAAATACATAGAGTTGTTTAAATAATTCTCTGATGTTTTTTGCGTGGAGTTATGAGGATTTGAAATCCTATGACACTGAAATAATTCAGCACAGGATACCTCTCAAGGAAAATCAAAAACCATTTAAACAAAAACTGCGCAGAATAAACCCGGTTCAGTTTCCTTTGCTTGAGAAGGAATTCAATAAAATGTATGAAGCTGGTATTATTGTCCCTATTAGATGTTCAGAGTGGGTGTCTAATCTAGTGTCAGTTAGGAAGAAAATAGGAGAGATAAGGCTTTGTATAGACTTTTAAGACTTAAAAAAAGACTCATTGAAAGACAACTACCCTTTACCCAAAATGGACCATATTTTACAAAGGGTAGTAGGGTCTAAAATAATTTCTTTGCTAGATGGCTATTCAGGATACAATCAGATTTTAGTACATCTTGATGATCAACTAAAGACAACTTTTACTACACCTCGGGGCACTTTCATGTATGTGAAAATTCCCTTTGGTTTAATGAATGCTGGTGCTACATTCCAGAGAGCCATGGATATTGCATTCTTGGAAGAATTGGGCTACTTCATCATTATTTACCTTGATGATGTCACTGTTTTTTCCAAGACAGATGAAAAGCACTTAGAACACTTGAGAAAAGTATTCAAGAAATGCAAAAATTTAGGGATATATTTAAATCCAAAGAAAACATTGTTTGGTCTCCAAGAAGGTAAACTTCTTGGGCACATTATATCAGAAGAGGGGATAAATATAGACCCAAAGAGGATTGAGGCTATATTACAAATAACTCATCCTCGTAACATCAAGGAACTTCAATCTTTCATTGGAAATATTAATTTCTTGAGAAGGTTCATACCCAACTTGGTTGAACTCCTTAGAAACATTACAAACATGCTAAAAAAGGAACAAGGAGTTAAGTCGACCTCAGAAGCAAAGAAGTCTTTTGAGCTGGTGAAACAAGCATTAACCAAAACACTAGTTCTAATAAGTCCGTATTTTTCAAAAGATTTTATATTTTTTCATTTGTATCAGAACATACAATAGTTGTTGTCTTATTGAAAAAAATTCCTCAGGGACAGGAGCAGCCCATTGCATTATTTAGCAAGGCATTAAGAGATGCTCCTCTGAAGTACAACATTATGGAAAAACAAGCCTTTGCCTTAGTCAAAGCCTTACAAGACTTTAGAGTTTACATTTTGCACTCCCACATCATTGTCTTTTTCTCGAATTCAGTTGTGAAAGACATTCTAACATAGGACCCGGATGGCAAGAGAGGTAAGTGGATAGCTGTGATACTTCAATATGATTTAGAGATCAAACCCACTAAACTCATTAAAGGCCAAGGATTAGCTAAATTAATGGCTGAATCAAATTTTGAAGTTCTTGATATAAATATGATAAATGCTTTAGATGAACAAGAGGAACTGTCAACTCCCACTGTTGAAGACCATTTTATGAATTCCTCTTGGTATGTTGATATTCTATATGTTTTGCTTAATTTGAATACACCTCCTGATTTATCAAAAACAAAGGCAAGGTTTTTAAAGTTAAAAACTGTAAAATATTACATTATAGATAAATGTCTTTATTGGAAAAATGCAAGTGGGATATTGCTTAAATGTTTGCCTGAGAATGATGCATATAAGGTTAAGCATGAGTTCCATGAAGGAGAATGTGGAGGCCACTTCTACTGGAAGACTAAAGCCAACAAAATCCTTAGAGATGGTTACTATTGGCCCACACTCTTTCTAGATGTACAGAAAATGATCATTGCCTATCATAAATGCCAACTTTTTGAAGGCAAAAGAAAATTGCTGCCCTTACCTCTGCATCCAATCATTGTTGAAGCTCCTTTTCAACAGTGGGGTCTTGACTTCATAGGAGAAATCCATCCACCCTCATCTGCCCAGCATAAATGGATTCTCATTGCAACATACTACTTTACCAAATGGATAGAATCCATCCCTTCTAGGCAAGCCAATGACTCTGTCATCATAAAATTCATTGAGACTCATATCCTCTCTAGATTTGGTTGTCCTAGGAAGATCATTACTGATAATGTTGCAGCATTTGGATCTAAGAAGATGGTTGAATTCTGCCACAAATATCAGATTACATTGGGTCATTCTACTGCTTATTACCCTCAAGGTAATGGGCTGGCAGAATCCTCAAACAAGAGTTTGGTGAACATAATCAAGAAGTTGCTAAAGGACAACAAGAAGTCTTGGCACACATAGTTGGTACATGCACTATGGGCTGACAGATTGACACTTAAGAAATCTATTGGAATGTCACCCTATCAACTTGTGTATGGGATAGATGCAATTTTTCCAACCAGCCTTCGTGTGCTAGTTATGAGTTTGATTCAAGAAGTGCAGTCTGGAGACAATAACATGATCAGAAGGATTAATCAGACTATACATCTTCAGCAAACTAGAGAGGAGGTTTACAACGGAGCATTACAAAAGCAAGAGAGCATAAAAAAGCTATTTGATAGAAGAAAAAAGGCCAGCAATTTCAACATTGGGGACAAAGTGTTAAAGTGGGACTCAATGAGAGAAGACAAGGGAAAGCATGGGAAATTTGATAACTTATGGCTTGGCCCTTATCTCATTCATTCTACTGTTGGTAACAAGGCATATTTCTTGCAGGAATTGAATGGAGCTGAACTGTTTGGGGGTCCTGTCAATGGCAGGATGCTCAAACATTAATTCTCTTGATCCTATTAGTTTGGAATCCTTTTTATCTTTTTTATCATTATAAATATTTCATCTATCATTGCATTCAAAGTTAGAAAAATAAAAAATACAAAAACAATAGAAAGAGAAAAGAGGGCAGATTGTAAAAACAATAAAGGTACAGCCCCATACCAAAAAAGAGAAACAAAATCTGAAAGTGTGCAAGCTCAAATGCCACTCCTAAAAACACACTCCTAGTTAGTCATACAGCCTAATCATGACTAATTAGTTTTAAATTTATTGCTGATAGGTTAGTGAAATGGATTTTCCAAACAGCTTAATCTTGACTTATCAGTTAGGTAGATTAGGATAGAAAATAAAGGTTCAAACAAGCTGAAAATCTGAACCTAAGTTTCCAAAAGAAGACTGGCTCTAATTTGTTTAAATCTTGAGTCAAAAAGAGAGGTAAAATTGTTCTAATAAGTCCAAAACTTGAACCAGATAACAAAGAAAAAATAGCTCAAACAAACTCAAAAACAGAGCTGAAAAAAAGAGAAGGATGTGCTTAAAAATTTCAGATCTTAAGCCTTCACCATTTTGATTTGATTTTCTGCAAAATAATAATCTATGTGTAGCTTGTTTTTTATGCCATAGATCAGCAACAAGTTAGACTGTTCAATCCTAACTTGTATGCTTTTAAATTTATGTCTTATAAATTAGTGAATAAAATATGTTAGACTATTTAATCCTAACAGATGGTAGTTAGGTAGAGAAGCTTATGAACTCAATTGTTTAATCTGAGTTCATGGTGAAATAAGAAGTAGACTTAGATTTTTTTTTTTTTCAAAAGAATAAAATGCTTGTAAAAGAGTTTTTCAATCCAAGTGCACTCTGAAAGAAGAAAAAATGTTAGATTAGTAGGATTGGGTAGGTAGAAATCTTGTTTGATAGAGTTCCATTGTTTTTCATGGTTGTTAACATTATCAGAACAGAAGAAGATCATCCAAGTAAATAAAGTTGCAGCCCAATGGATGAGGCATTGATCAGCCACTAGAGAATACAAGTCTGAAGTTCTTGACACCTTCAAGAAGGCACCATCCCATTGTGGAGCCACTGTTAGCCACCTATAAAAATTTTCATATCAAATGGTGGCTAAATAATTTTTGAAGCCTTCAAGAAACAAGTTTTATTGCCAAATTGTTAATTCTTTAAGTCTTGTGAAGATAACTTATCCTTGAGTTAAAATTCACTGTTGTTTCCCTTTTAATTCTAAAATTCTGTTGTTTTCATGAAGAAAAGACTGCTGCGAAAAACTCCATTTTTCCCTCATTTTAACCCTTCTTTCACCTCAAATTAACCTCCATTTTTATCCCCTTTTTCCCATAAAATTCCTCTATTTTCCATTAATTCCCTTCTTCCATTCATAAATCCCCTTTTATAAGGTTTAAAACTCCTTTTTTAAACCTTACCGAAACCCTCAAAATCCTTTGAAAATCCTTGAAAATTCGTAAAAAAACCCATATTTTCATTATATGCCTAAGCCCCTTTGGGCTAAGCCCCCAAACCACTTCCCCACCATATACCCACACCTAGGACCAAGTGTTAAAGTCCCGAGCACTTATCGCTATCCGAAATTCTGACGAGTGCATGTCTTTTTGTTACATAAACTCCCCGATGCGATTGGCTCCCTTTGTTATATCCCCCGATCCCTTTTCCTCTTCGCAAAACCAAGAGCCCGCAATCGGGCGCTAAAACACAAAAAGACTTGGCAACAAACCAAATTTCTCTTTGTATTCTGTAAAAAACCCACTTTCCTATGTTTTTATTAAAACCCATCGTTTCATTGTTTTAAAGGAAAAGGACCATTGATCTACAAACCGATCAACAATCAATAAAATCTCGCATCGGAGTTTTTTATCAGGCCCATGTCTTTTTGTTACATAAGACTTCTGATGCGATTGGCCCCCTTTATAAACCCCGATCCTACTCTTTCTTTCATATACCCAAAGGCCCCGCAATTGGGTGCTAAGCATAATATAAAACCCCTCCCCGATACAAAATATCGTTTGTATTTCATAAAAAATCCGATTTTCTTGTGCTTCAAAGGGTTCCGTTGGTTCGCGGTCGAAACGAATCCCGACCATTGATCTTAAACCAATCAACAATCGGTGAAATCTCGCATCGGATATTTCATTGGGAACATTCAAAAATTATATTGCTCCCCCTCTGATTGGCCTCTTTCGATGGATTCTCTACCGTCGATCTTTTCCACCATTCCCAGATCCGACTGCCAATATCACTCTTTTCCATAAACCCATCCCTCCGCCTTTGGACCTCCGATTCATTCTCTGCCATCGATTTGATCCTCAGATCAACGGTCCACATCTAATCACATCGGCACCCTTTCCTCTCTCCTCCTCCGATCGCAAATCTTCCGATTGTATCTGGGCCGTCCATACATTAAGATCCGACGGTCCAGATCAATCCTCACAACCTTTGATAAATTCATGAACCCTGCTGTATAAAGTTTTAAAAAAAAATCTCCACCATTGATTTGTTTCATCCAACGGTCCATAATAAACCCAATAGGCCCAACTCCTTTGGGTCCTACCATTCTCCAAATTAAATCTTCACCATCCATCCATGATCTGACGGTCAAGATTGAAACCACCTTCTCATGCCCCACCTGTTATCACCCGAGCATCTGTTCTTTATCGCGCTCTCTCCACATCCTTCTAATCTAAGACCCCTGATATGATGGCCGACGCACATTTTTGCATGATTTTTAGCACAAAGATTAATGATCTAAAGTTACGCAATATGGGTGGTTTCAAAAGGCCACGTGTTGACCAGTAACACATATCACGTTCGAAAAGTTAAAACCGCCCTTCCTCCATTTTTCTGCGCGAAAACAACTGTTTCTTCAGCATAAACCTCTTTAACACTTTTCTATGCATTTCATCGCATTCATTCCCTGCCGTTGATCTCTGCAGATCAACGTCTCACATTCAATCTGACCATTGAACTATCGCCCTCCGCCACCCTCCAAGGGACTTCATTGATCTCTGAGGCCGCTCTCATCTGATTGCCCAGAATCCTTTTGGAAACCCCAAATTTCATTTTAACCTTTTTTCTCCACCAAAGGGCTTTTTCACCTATTTTCTTTGTAATTTCTCTCATACTGCGATAATATGTCCCCCTTTCATTATATTTTCCAAATCCATTTTGACCGTTGATCTCTGCAGATCAACGACTCTAACTTAATCTCCCCACCATTTGTTCCAACCACCTTCCTTTTTAACTTCCGCGTGCAATCCTCGCCATTGGATGTTTTCATCCAATGGCTGCGATCCAACCTAAACCATCTGAAGCAGTTAAACCAAAAATATGCAGGATTTTCTAACTTTTCTTGTTTGTGCTGGTTTTAATATTTTTTTCAAAAGTTTTAAAAGAAATTTAAGGTCGGGGATGACGATCCCCCAGGCCTTTATTCATCAAAGAGATTGTTCCACATGGTTTCCCATCCAATTTTTTCGATGCCTCATGAACACTGGCACCATTATAAAATCCCCTGTAATGCCTGCACATCAACAATACACAACAAAATTTAATCAAATAAAGAGTATCAGTGTTAAAAGATCCAGTCTCAGCAGAGATGAAGAATTGAAGACTATTTACACAGTTTTGAGGGATTATGGACCAAATCGACAATAAAAAGCCTAATCCTCTCGATTAAACGCAATTTGAAGGGCATAAGACAAAATTTAGGCCTAATTAAGCCCAACACACAAAGTTAAAGCAAATTAACAGTGTTTACAGAAAAATAATAATATCTATCAATCCAAGAAAGCCTCCACTGCCACATCAGAGGCTAATTGAATCCTCTCAGCTACCAAAAGCCACCTGCAGTCTCAAAGCATTCAAAAGAGGCCATAGTTATGGCCAGAACGAAAGATATTTGCCTCCATGCATCTGAACAGTTATTACAAGCCAAAGGAACTTATTACAACTGTCAGCAGAGTTATTACGAAGATAACACAGAGCCTTAAAGTAAACACAATCATCCCAGGGAGCTTAAATAATTAATGTAAAATAATTAATAGAGAGGAATATCTGAAATATTCTCCATTGAGCCCCTCGAAGGCCGAGAAGCATTAAACCGTATTAATTAAACTTAGAAGATCTTTTATCCCATCCCACCTCCTCATTTCTTCTATAAACACTTCTGTAGAAGATGAGATAATGTTGGTCACTGCATATCTGTTGCCTGTAAATAGTTTATTGAAGCTATTGTAAGCTCTGTTCGTAATTGAAGATACCTAATTTGAGATGAGAAGTTTGAAGCCGTAGAGAACCATTGGACTTGAAGATTGTAACTGGTTTGAAGTATCAAATACAAGCTTATTTATGGGATCCTGGTCTATGTCAACGATGAAGTTTTTCTTATTATAAATTGTTATTTTATTTTTGTTTCCATTTTTTCCATCTTCTCTGATCAAGAACATCAATTATAGAGTTAGGATTTACTGTAAAAGGTACCCTGCTCTTACCGATAAGCTTTATCTACATGTTTTCTTCCAAAAATCGTGTATTTAAGAATGATTAATACAGTCCAAGCAGTTAGGAATGCTGGTGTTCCCTCGTCATACTGTCTAAACTTTAACCGTTGTTCTTGAATGTTATTTTTAGTTTCTACCAAGTAAGGTTAAACTAGGGAAGTATATGGTGAGCCCTGTCCTCTAGTATTATCTCCAAAGGTTGTTTGAAAGTTTCCCTAAGAGTATGTTGAAAGAAGGCTAGGTTCAAAGTTCTTACCTGATCTTAGACTATTCTTTGTCACCTTATGTGTTGTCTTGATAAGTTTTCTAAGTAAATTAGAGCTAGGGAAGTCTATGGTGAGCCCTGTCCTCTAGTTTCTTCTCCAACAGTTGCTTTGAAAAGTTCCATTTAGAATATGCTGAAAGCAGGATAGGTTCAAATTCCTTACTTGATCTTAAGCTATTCTTTTTAGTGTTTTAAATTTTTTCTATTGAAAGTGCATCAAAAGCAGGCTAGTTTCAAAGTACTTACCTAATCTTAGATTACTTTTATGTCTTTCTTAAGTGTATGCCGAAAGCAGGATAGTTTCAAAGTACTTACTTGATCTTAGACTGCTCTTTGTTCTTCATTTGTTTAATTCCCCTTCTTATTGTTTCATTTCATTCCATAAAATCAACTTTAAAGAGATCCTTAGACATAGATGACTTGCCCCATGGACCACTCTTGAACCTTGTTGTTTCAATTAAATCCTACTATGACTCCATAGCCCAATGGATTGAAGTTGTTTCTTTCCTATTATCTTAGCTGAATCAATTTTCACTTTCATTAACCTTCACCCTTCATTTAGACTTCCTTCACCTTCACATATCTTTGCCCAACCAAAACAAACAAAATCTCGTTCTTCATAACTAGCCTAACATCACATTCAAAATCCTTAAAGATAAATCAATCTTTGCACTTATTAGAGAGATCCCTCTCTGGATTTAGGAGGGCTAGATCCTAGAATCCCAAAGTGGTTCAAGTGTTCTCCCTACAGCTTTATTCTCACCAATCTACTAGAATTACAAGGAGCTAACAGTGTGTTTTTAGATCCATTTAAATAGATAAGCTTCTTGAGGGCTAAATTGTTCCTCTTCTAGGACAACCTGTCCTTTTAGTAGCTTCTAGATCAATCATTTTACATAAAATATATTTCCTTTCTTTGATACATGAGCCCTTCAAGGCACTTTACATCATGGCCTTGAATTTGACTCTTCTTCACAACCCTAGAGCACTCAATGGGGGCTTTGACCTAGGAAAAATAACCAATGGTAAAAAAACCCATTTCATAATAAAATAATTTTATTTTTACCACTAAATATTTTATTTTCTTTCTTTTGAAAATTACAATAAAAAATATATCCATGGCATCACTATAATTATGAATACCAACACTAATTAAGTCTTCAACAAAGCTTATCTTAAACCCTAACAATGTTCTTTTTCCATAATCTTGAAAAAATCATAAAAATTGTAATTTAGCCAAATTATATAATAACATTATTATTTAATATAACATGTGGGAAGTTAAAGGGAGGAGTATATGAAGCATACTTGTCTCTCATCAATGCTATGTCAAGGTAACCTACTTTTTTGGATGAATTATTTTCATTATTTCCTATATGAATATTAGTTGTGCTAGCTTCTAAGGCTTTAAATAATTTATTTTCCCTTTCTATTAAGTAAGTTTTGATATTTCATATAGAGAAATATTTGCAATAGTTCTGTTCATGTCTTTGACCAAGTTATATTCTAGAGTTTCAATATAAAATTGAACCTGCAATAACCCAAGAATCACATAAACTCACATGAGTGGGCCAATAATAGTAGGATATACAACTTGTTTCTTTTGTTGAGATTATTCTTTTCTTTCCTAGGGTTATTTCTTGTCTTCTATCCTCCTCACACTACACTCACAGCCCATGGCTATAGTAGCTTAGCCGCTACCTTAACACGCTCTTCCCGTGACCCTGGCCCAGAAACTGTAGTATTTTTCCCACAACTATGGCTCAGAAGACCCAAATCAGAGTGAGCCTCTCGCATGTGATCCTAAACCCTTGTGTGAGATTCTCTCGATGAACTTATGTGAGCCAAAATAGAAAAAACGATCAAAAGAAAAAAGTGCAAGAAGAAAAACTTATGAGCAAATGTGTGAGAATGATCTTGAGGTTGCTTCTATTTATAACTTTTGTGAAGGACCGCTTGGGGCTTTGGCCAAATCCACATGTGTTGAGGTCAACCCATAATATAATTAAATAATTCATAACTTAACTCCTTCTTAATCGATTAGGGAGATCTATAGGTCGATTTTGTTCCTCTCGAAAAGAGGAATCTAATGAAATTATAATATTAACCATATGAACTATACAAAGTGGAATTTGACTCTAGTTGCAAAAATTAACACTCCCTCTCAAATAGGAATAATTACACTTGCTAATATTTGCATATAAATATGCATATTATGGTGTCCTCATGGCTCAATTCCATCTATTGAAACTTTCTCAGATCTGGCATAATATCTCAAACCAGTGTGAGTGATCCATGTAAGTATCTCAATACATGTTTGTTTGCAATCCAATGTGCATGAAGGGAATCAATCATGAATTGAATCAATTTTTTAATTCCATAACACATATATCTAGATAGGTGTTCATGAGGAACATATGTTGGCTTGAGGGGTTGTGACCCAGGTTTAGATTTTATCGCACAACCAAAAAACCCTCTAGCTATTATTCCTTTCGGCAATGACTTGCTTTCATAGATAAAAATCTCACCTAGAATAGTATGGGGGTTGCTGGAACTAGGTTTCCACACCCTAAGGAATAAAATAATGAAGTGGCCTTAACAAGATCGATTATATACTTATACCAATGATAAAATTATGCCCGCAATACTTAACAGAATAAGACAGAATAATAGATCGATTCCGTGTTAATAAAGCATAATAGAACCAGATCCAGATCTAAATAAAGTGTAATCACTTAAGAAAATTTATCAACCATGAATATGCATACATAACCATAATATATATCCTTGTGCAATGATAAATAAACAACACAGAAATAGGGGGATATTAAAAAAAACAGAAAAAATAGATGAATAACAGAGATCAATAACACAATAATTTTGCCAAAATATTTCCTTTCTATTAATTCAAATCCTTTAAATAAATCAGAATTTACCCTTCCACATAACCCTTTCACGCACATAGCCAACAGAGTCTGCACACATCCAAGATTAGGTCTCCGTGCACACATCCAATAGGAGCCTTTCTACCCAACCTACACAAAAAAACCATTTACAACGTATTACAGATGCATACAAATCATAATATCAAGTTAGACTTAAACTTAAGCTATTTTCCTTACACTCAATCTATGTATTTATATTATTTTAGCATGTAGATACTATGGTCTCAAATCATGGTTTGAGTCCCACAGTTTACCCTTAAACCCATTTACATAAAAAATAAGGACTTTAACCCACCCCAAATCTCCCTTACTCATCCAAGTAGCATGCATATAAAACATCTTGTAAAAAATTACATCAAAAAGTGTGCCCGAGGGGACCCCACTCCAACAACATCATAGCCCTAATTAGATGTTTTTACTCGAATGGATTTTCCATATTAGGTCCTGTTTCTTTTCCACACAGCTTCTTGAAATTCATCTCCATCGGAGTAGTCATGGATTTTCACTCAGTCATACCAAACCTTTCCAGCTGCTTCAATACATACTTTCCCTGTGAGAGAAAGATCTTGCCAGGTATTTGCTACACCTCAAGGCCCAAAAAGTAGTGCATAAGACCAAGGTCTTCCATCTCTAATTCAAAGGCTAACTTCCTCTTACATTCGATCATCAACAATTCACTTCTTGTTAAGAATAGATCATCAATATATAGAACCAAAATTAGTGGCATACCTTGGAAAACCTTAAAATAGAGGCTGGGATCAACATTTATTCTATTGAAACCCAATTTCATTATATGGATGTCAATGTGTGCATACAAATCTCAGGGACATTGCTTCAAACCATACAATGCTTTCTTCAACCTGCAAACATGTGTTCTACGTTCTTACACTTCAAATCCATGGGGTTTTTGAACATAAACTTTTCATGTAAAATACCATGAAGGAAAGTGGTCTTTACATCCATATGATGAAGGATACAACCTTGAATAGCAGCAAGGGAAACTATTGAATGGATAGTTGTGTAATGAGCCACAGGAGAAAATATGTCATCATAATATTCTCCCTCTTTCTGAGAGGAACCTAGAGCTATGAACCTTGATTTATATTTCTCAATGTTGCCATTGATTTCATGTTTGATCTTGAATAAACACTTCAAATTCACAACATACTTCCCATGCGGTCTCGGTACAACATCCTATACATCATTTTTCACAATATATATTCATATTCCTGGGCCATAGCATCCTTCCAAACTCGTTCTTTAACTGCATCATCGAATGAGGATGGTTCATCTTGAATCATAGTGCTCATAGAAGCAACATACCCTTGATACCTACAAGGTTCCTTCCTTTCTATAAATTATCTACGAATGGGAATGATTATTTCATTGTCCTATAGAGTGTTGCTAAGCCAAAGTGGTATTTTCTTTGGAGGATCATTGGGAGGTGTATCTAAAGGATCCATAGGCTCCATGGAAATATCAATATCATTTGAATCAGGCATAGAAGGAAAATCTATAATATCCATGTCATCATCATCTTCCTTGGGAGGCGAAGGAAGGTCTCTTAATTTACAAAGTGTTGCATTTTCATCAAAAGTTACATCCTTGCTAATTTCAATCTTCCTTTGACCAGGAATATATATTCTTTATGCCTTAGAGTTTTCACAGTAACCCATAAACATACATTTTCTGCCTGTAGCTTCCAACTTGTTTCTTTTGTCTTTTAGCACATGAAATAATATGGGACATCAAAATATAAGAATATGACTAATGTCAGGTGTTATCACTGGAAAATCATACAAGAAAAGGTGACATTTAATGTCAGACAGAAGGATTTACATGGCTGAGAAGCATTAGAGAATCTGAAAGTATTTAAAAATCTCTAAGGTTTGAGGAAAAATCAAATTGTGTACAAGGACTAGTCAAAATTTCATTTTCATGCAAAATCCTTCGATAAACGCGCCCTTGAGCGCCTTTTGACCCGAAAAGCGCACAAACATGGGAGTGGCAGAAGTCACTTTTCGAGACCACAAAGACACACTCTAGGACATTGATTCCACACTTGAAGCCACCTAAGGACAACCACCCAAGCCTCATTAGGACATCAAGGGAGCACACAATGGAATAAATGTGGCACACAATGGAAACACCCTCCTCTCTTGGGTCACTGTCCACAATGTACCAAGAGAGGGAAGGAGGATTTGAATTCTCTTATAAAAGGCCACCAAGAGATGAGCAACTTTAGAGCACAAAGTTATGTTGGGCAGAATTTCCCTAAGAAATACCAGCAGTGTGTGATCTGTAGTAGAGATAGAGGGGACTCAAATGTTGGCCATCTAACAACTCCAATCTACCATAATAGAGAGAGGGAGACATTTCACCAAGGCAGCTCAGAAGTAAAGACATCCTTGCATCGATACTTAGAACTCCTAGTTCTAAGGGCCCATTGGCAAGTGGGTTAAAGTTTCATCCCCATTTCCTACCAGCACTTAATAAGAGGTGACGTAAGCACTGCCGTTTGGATTATTGAAGTTGTTTGACTCTATTTAGAGATTTTTTGTTATTTTCTTTAGTTCTAGTTTTAGTTTTATGTTTGAATATGCATGCTATTTCTTTATCTGGTATGTTTATGTTCTCACATGTTCCACTAACTTGCTTAACTCGATATATTTTCTATCGGTGACCAATAACTTAAGAGGAAAAACCACACCCCTTAATTTGGTGTGATTTCATACATATGTGCACCAAACATGCTAACACAGGATTGGCGACTCCACTAACTTTTATTTCCAAGTTTATGTGGTTGTGCCTTTTTGCAAAGACCTCCATATGTACTATGGAGTTGGGCTGGAATTTCCCCCTTCCTCTCCTTCATTTTATGATTCATCCCAAGTGACATACAGAAGAAAAAGAGCTCCAAAAAATTACATTGCATGAATTTGCACGCATTTTTGACAGACATGTGTGTCCTAAGGCACGTGTTCAGAGCTGACCTGTGCACAGACATCGCGCATGTTTCATCCTTTTGTGTGCAAAAAACAGAATGAGAAATTTCTCCAATATTTCCATCTTTTCCTGCTTGTAAATGTGTTTGGTAGTCGATAATACATCTTCCAGCACTGGTTGAGGTTCCCTGCAGCTAGCTAAAGCTCACTCTTAGTTGCTTTTGGTAGGCTGGGTGTTAGTTTTATTTCAAGTTGATTTTTTCAAATTCAGACACATAGTTTAAGTAGGGGGGAAATTAACTTGCATTCCGAAAAAAAATATGTTTCGCAAATTTTCGTACCAAAACACCTAGATAATTAGCCAAAGTAAGTGGCCCAAGTCCACACATGCTTAGCTAGTTATTTTTCTAGTTTAAGAGTGATTATTTTAGTTCATTTTTTGCACTAGGATTTTGGGACCAGGATTGAATTGTAGATAGAAGATCAAGTAATATATGTTGCCTTTGCACCCTCCAGTGATCCTAAGAAAGCATATGAACACTCTCTACTCACAACTCACCATCTCCCTATAGTTTATCACATAGATTAACTAGGAAAAATTGAAAGTGGCCCATATCCGCGCATGTTTTTCTTTTGAGCAAGGAACAATAGAACGTAGTTTAAATAGGGGATTTTGAATAGGATCATCACATATCCACACATTAAAACTATGTGCTTGTCCACTTTTTACTCACACACATCCACACACTAATCAAAGAAAAGAAACATAAAACTAACTTAAAAAAACTCACTAAATTCTCCCCACAGGGGCCACAAAAGAATTTATAGACTAACTTAGGATCAAGGGGGTAGGCATCCGATAAGCCCCCTTGATCATTTTTAATCTTGAAACATAGAAGTTGACTTCTTAAGGAGCTTACAAATCCACCTATCAGCCCATGGAAAAGAAAACCCAAGTGCAGTAGAGACCCGATTCAGAAGGGGTTAGGCTTAGGCATAGTACCTGCGGTATCGGTCGGGGCTACCTGTCCCTACTGATACTCGATATTGTTAGCTGAACTACCAAGAAGCCCAAGGATCGAATGCTCAGGTGGAACGGTGGTACTTAGTGGAAAAAATTAGGGCATCCTTTCCCTATATGTGACAGTGAAGGCAAGCACTAGATCCTATACCCTTACCTTGATCTATTTTCTTCGGTTGACTGGGGGCAACGCGAACTCTTACAAGACGTTGTTCCATCACTCGCAAGATATCTTCTCAAGGCCCAATTACATTTGAGTGTGTGAGGATGATTGGGTCTTATAGGATTTTAGTATCATACGAAAACAAAAAAAAACCATATTTTTTAATTGACTGATCACATAGGATTAATCTAAAGGGAAAATTTATTTTATTTTCTCTTTGTTTTATGTATGCAATCATAATTTTTCTTTGATTATAATCTCTATCCTCTAAAATATTTCCAAAGCCATACCTAGTTGATGCCAAAATGGACCCAACAGAACCTCATCGATCTAGATGTCTTTTGGACCTCTCCCCATTACCGGGAGGGGTTCCTCGTCTTTCGCCATATAGGCGTCAAAGACAGAAAACTGCCACCATTATTGGTTCATCCTTTATTGGGGAATATTTAGTTGGGAACCCTGGTCAGTATCCCAATGCCACACCACACACCACTCCACCCACAACCCCTAGAGGGCAGAGGAGTGATACCCATTTGGGAAGCCAGTTGAATGCACAGTAGGGTACGTTGTAGAAAAACCCTATTCCTAACCAGAACATTATGTTTTCACAAGTCGCAATGGCTAGAAGTTCACAGTCACCTCTTCTAGCTTCATTGAATCTACCAGATTTAAGAAAGTTGAAAAATGACCCCATTGCACACAACCCCATATGGCCTCCCATGCCCACAAAAATCCTATTAGACATTCCAAAATTTGAAGGGAAGAAAGCAGAAGACCCAGGAAATCATGTTATGACTTTCCACTTATGGTGTTCATTGAACATTATCGTTGATGATACTATTCGACTGAGACTATTTCAACAAACTCTAACCGGAGTACCAGTGAAATGGAATGTGGAGCAACCCTCTGCTACACATGGAACCTTTAGTGCCCTCACCACTGCGTTCTTGACCTATTTTCAGTTACCCATCCACCACGATTCTGGAATGGAGTTACTGACCTACTTTAGGCAAACCCCTGCCATCCATATCTTGAACCATCTCAACAAATGGTGGTGGCGTCATAGTTTGTGCAAATCCAAACTTGATGATCGAGTTTTGTTATACCTATTCTTGAAAACTCTCACCGAAAATATTTCAAATGATGTGGCATGTTGGCTTGAGGGGTCCTGACCCAGGTTCGGTGTGCAAGGTTTTCCAACAAACCCCTATACTACTAGCCCTTTCGACAGTGACCTGCTTACACAGGTCAAAGTGTCATCCAAAGTAGTATGGGTGGGTGCTAGAACCAGGTTTCCGCACCCTAAGAAAGGATGGGTAAGGCAAGCAGAGCTGCGCTAGGTCCTGTAATCCTAGATTACCTTATTCTACACAGGGTTAATTAGGTCTATGTTCGCATCCATGTGTGCTAGATCTATAGTTATATGCTTTTATGACAATAATGCAGCATTATATAAAGAGAACAGAATAGATCCAGATCCAGAAAAAAACTTACACAGATCTTCGCAGTTTAAAGACAGAAAATGCACAATACAACAATTACCAACAATTTGCACAAGATTACTCACAGATTCAGTTCTCTATCAATCCTTCTTATTCACTCATTCATCAATTATTCCTTACAATTCCCTTCCCAACCTGCACACACAGCAGCAGGGTCCGCACATAGCTGGAATTGGATCTCCGCGCACATAGCCAGCAAGATTCCTTTCCCAAAAATCCAAAAAGATAGCTTAAACCACAATTCGCATCAATAGCTCATCATTCTTGTCCTTTACAATATAAAATTCTCCTCTATTTCTAACAATCTAGCCTAGAATTTCCTATGGTCCGCAAACCATGGTTTTCGGACCCCTTGTTTACCATTTTACCCATTACAATGCTTTCAGGGCTTTGACCCACCCCAAAACCCCTATGCTAGACTAAATCTAATCAAAAATATTCAAAATGGACCAGTTTTGCAGCTTGTTAGGAGACCCTATTCCAACAGTCCCCCAACATAATCTTGTGACTCGTTCCGAGTAACTGTGGCATTGCGGCCATATAGTCCTTAGCCTAGTATGGCTTGAGTCTATTACCATTGAAAAAGCCAGGAATGAGGTCACCGTGAAAGGTAGCCAGCTGGATAGCTTTGCCATTCGTGATATCCTTAACTGTGTAGGGACCAAGCCAGTGTTGCTGGAATTTCCGTGGATGTTTCCCAAATTGGCTATCATACATAAGGACGAGATCACCTTCGATGAATGTCTTTTGGCGAATATGTCGATCATGCCAGGATTTATCGCGAGCCTTATAAACATGTTGGTGAAGATTAGTAATAAACCGATCTTCCTCCAAATCCACCAGTTGCGCAAGCTGCTCCTCTATGATATCTGGGTCCGCGATATTTGTGAATGTTGTGATGCGTAGGCTAGGAACAATGTATTATATGGGCATAATGGCCTCCTTGCCATAGACCATTCGGAAGGGGGTCCTTTCTGTCAGCTTCTTGCAGGTCATTCGGTAGGCCCATAGAACCGAGGGGATGCGAACATCCCAGTCGCTACGATCAGCATTGCAAACCTTAGTTAATGCTTGTTCCAAAATTTTGTTAAAAGCTTAAACCACCCCATTTTCCTGGGGATGATATGGTGTACTCTTCGCATGGTGGATCCGGAATTCCTCATTCAAAGCTTGAATCATTTGGTTAACAAAGTGCATACCTCTGTCACTCATTAGGATATTTGGGCAGCCAAACCTAGTCAGAATCTTCTCAAAGATGAAGTGTGCAATAGTATCTGCAGTACAATCTTTCACCGCTTGTGCCTTAGCCCATTGAGTGTCGTAGTCAGTGGCAATGATAATGTAGCGCGCACCTTTTTTCTTGCCTGGCGGATTGATGGGTCCTATAAAGTCAATGGCCCATTTGTCAAAAGCTTATAGGGCCACTTGAGGCTATAATGGCATGTCATCTCGCTGCGAGGGTCGTCCAGTTAGCTGGCATGTATCACACTGTCTACAATAGGTGTAAGAATCCTGATGTAGGGTAGGCCACCATAATCCAACCCACAAGATTTTTTGTGTCGTAGCTCATCCTGTGTAGTGACCTCTTGCGACTCTGTCACGTGCTTCTGCTAAAATGGTGGGTTTTTCATGTTCCAATACATATCTATGTATTATTTCACCTGCGCCTAGCTTGTATAACTGAACAGCGATGATAGTAAGGTCCGTAGCCCGGGTAACCAACTCCTTCTTTCGCTGCACCGAATATTTTACAGGGGCTACACCTGTGGTAAGGAATTCAATGATATTAGCAAAGTGAGCATCAACCACCTGAATGGTGAATAGTTGTGCATTAGGTAAGCCCTTGTCCAAGTTAGTAGGCTCTTCCCCTATTTCTATGTGAGACAAATGATCCAGACCTGCATTCAACCTTCCAAGCTTAACGATGATCTCAAAACCATATTCCTGGAATAGCAACATCCATGGACAAATCTTCCCTCAGAACATAGGCTTGCTGCCCAGGTATTTCAAAGTTGAATGATCAGTGAACATCTTAAAGTGGCCACCCAGCAGATAGTGCCGATATTTTTGTAATTCGTATACCATAGCTAGTCCTTCGCGCTCAGTGGTAGAGTAGTTCTGTTCTGTGCCTGAGAGTTTTCGAATCACAAAGGCAATCAGGTGATCAATATCTCCTTCTCCAGGTTGAGCGAGCACCACACCCAGGGTGATGCCTGATGCATCCACATGTACATGAAATTACTTTGACCAATCAGGAAATATTAGTATGGGTGTAGAGATCATCTTCTCCTTGAGCAGTTCGAAGCTCTTCTAACATTCATCATTCCAAAAAAAAGAGACATCCTTTTTTAGTAGTTGTTCCATGGGTGTCGTGATCAGAGCATACCCTTGAATGAATTTCCTATAATAACCCATGTGGTCAAGAATAGAACGCAACTGTTTCTCCGTTGTGGGGGCTGCAAGGTTGATAATTATAGCTATCTTCATAGGATCAACCATCAATCCTTGCCGACAGACTATGTGTCCAAGCAAGATTCCAAATGGTACACAGAAGATGCACTTTTTGATATTCAAGGAGATTTGGTGCTTCCGGCATGCATCCAACATTAATCGTAGGTTAGAGATGTGCTATTTTACCAGGCCAAAGACCATCCAATCATTAAAGTAAACCTCCAGTAACTTATGAATAAACTCCTTGAATACAGCCACGACGACCCTTGAGAAGATAGCAAGTGAATTCTTGATTCCAAAGGGCATGACCATATACTGGAAGGAACCCCATTTAGTCGCAAAGGTGGTCTTACTACGATCTTCAGGTGCAATTTTAATCTGGTGGTATCCTGAGAATCCATCGGTGAAGGAATAGGCCTCCTCACCACCCACGCTATCAAGGATTTCATCAGAGAAGGGCGTAGGGAAGGGGTCATGGACGCATGCGTCGTTTAACTTGCGTACATCCATGCAGATGCATATTTCCCCCTTTTTCTTCTTCTCCTAGATGACCATTGGACTTACCCAATCTAATTGTTCAACTAGTTCAATGATACCTACGGTAAGCATTTTGTCCAGCTCTTCTTTGAACTTTTGCTTATATTTAGGATTTAGTCGGTAAGGCCACTTCTTGATGGGACACACCTCGAGTTTCAGAGTGATGTGCATCATGCATAGGTCCCCAATGATTCCTTTGAGTTCAGAAAACTTTATCGAAAATAAGTCCTAATACTCCGTAAGTAGCTTTGCAATTTTTCCTACATTTCCTTCATCCCAATAGTCCCTAATTTTAGCTAGTTTAGGGTGTTCTTATGTTCCAATATTAACTTCGCACATCCTGAGAGGTTGCGTTACATCACTATTCTATGGAGACGATCCAATAATGGTATGTTCTCTTTCAGATTCCAGGACAGAGATATTTCACAGATTATCTTCTTCTTCGTTAATCACCAAGCTCCGACAGTTTACTATGTCTTGCATCTGGGCTTCCCATGTCAGGGCTGCCGGTGCAGTGTGGGGATGAGGCTTCTTAAATATAAATGCATCGATATCCTGTAGAGCTTCTTCGAGCGTCTCCGTTCCCCCAATTAGTCTCAACGTTCCGATAAAGTCTTCTTTTAACACTTTCCAGTGGTGGTTACGCTAGTGTAACTCCACATCTAAGTACCAACCAGTAGGAATAGGGCCCAAGGCATGCACAAATAGATGGACCCATTCTTCTGGGGTTCAATCGGTCCATTTGGTCATCCAATAACATAGATGCTCGCGGGGATCCCCAAGTTCAAGGAATCTCTTGGTGCGCATGTCAATTGAAGGTGTGAACCGCAGAATCATCCTATCCTAACATGTTTCCTAGTCCGGAAATTCTTTCTTGTGGATATCCCACCATCATGCAGGTGTTCCATGCAGATCCAGATTGAGGACCGAGAGACTCCATTATTTTGGCACCCTAGCTCCTAATTTTCTTAGAAATTCCTAGACATTAGTAGACCCATCAAAGTGGGGAAGGTCTCTTACCTCTAAAGTAATGCAGTAGAGGGTCCTCATGACTTGAGGGCATCTTAGTGATGAGACATCATGCAACTGGGCCTGCCAACTTTCCAATTCTTCATCAGGGTCAGAAAAGTACTCCATGTCCCTCTCCCAACAAATTACTCTGCCTATTGTAGGGTTACCCCGGTCTTCGTCCTGTGCCATCACCTTGTAGATGTGATCTAGTTCTTCCTCTTCATAGGTTGGTTCTGTATACCGCACACCCTCGGCGGGATCTAGCGGTACTATTATGCACATATCATTTCTCTCAAATACCATGACGTGTTTCTTCAGATTGATGACACCCCCCACATCTATAGCCCAGTCCAGTCCTAGGATTGCAGGGTAGGGATATACATCTTCCACGATTTCTATTACTTCAAATTCAGCTAGGACATTTACTCCTACGATGTCCACCATGATGTTCGACAACCTTCCCAGAGGGATGATCTTCTGTTGATTCACCATGCGCAACTGGATGGTGGACCAGTCTAACTTCGGTTCTCCCATTCGTTTCCATGTCTGCTTCGATAAGACGTTCGCATCCCATCCAAGGTCAAGGATAACTTGATCTATCTCATAGTCACCAATCTGCACAGTCAACTACATTTCCCTCCCGGTGCATTTCTTATAGATGTGTAATTTGTGTACTTCTTTAATCTCAGCAATTGTGTTGGGCGAGGTTACGCAGTCCTACAGTAATAATTGAAGTTTTTATATAGCTTGTGGGTCACGCAGTAGTTTCAGACATGCCCTTAGGAAGGGCTAAACCTCTTTCTCTGTTTGGAGGTGTGTTGACAGTTGTGTCGGAGCTGCCAACGGCTCTTGTTCCTTGAAATTCATTTCCTTTCGAGAGGCAAGCTCTTCTTTTACTCCCTTAGTGACCGTACTACTGCGCGTCATGAATTCTACACTTGGATCTGCATTCCTTAGCTCGGTTTTAACTCTTTGCACATTTTGCGTAGGAGTGGGTTGTTTTTCCTACATTTTTGTTATCAAGATTGGGCAGTCTTTGATCTCATGATCCAGTTGTCGAAAATATTTACAGGATTGTCTGGTGGGATTTGGGCAGTCCCTGGCGAAGTGACCTACCTCTCCGCAGTTATAGCAGATCAGCTGGCCACATCCTTATCCCGTGCTTCCTCCCCGACCCCCCTGCCCCTCAAGGGGGAGCCACCAAAAGTCGCGGGAGATCTCGGAGACACAGGATCTTATTGTACCCTATAGAGGTTTCCTCGATCTACCAATAAGTCATATGTGTGACAATTCTTCTCGTCGTGCCCTACAGATTGGCAAAACCTGCACCATTTTTGCTTCAGTTCACCCATACTTAGCCGAGGCCACTAGGTTGTATCATGTAGTCCCACTACCCGGCAGTCATCGCACCAGAGCACAGATTTTCTGGACCCAGGGCATAGTAGACTAGGTCCCCCTGCCTGTAGGTAATCTTCCAACAGGGGACACTGGTCCTTGGTATGGCCAAACACCTGACATCATATGCACCAGAGGTCTGTGCTAACTCCTTTTTCCCGTTCCTTCCGTAAGCTTTGTATTTCCATGTGCATAACTCCAAGCTTCTCTTGAATTTGTTGCACTCCCCCCAACGTGTTGTCCTTAGGCATGGATTTGAGTTTCATGGCAACTTCCAAGGCTTTTTTCTGTGATTCGAAGGTCTGGTGGCTCATTGGTATGCGTAAGTGAGGTAGAAACATAACGATGAAACATTTAGTGTGTTTTCTATCATCGTACTTGAACCCCCCTTCCTTGATTTCTTTCTTTAACTGCTGATTGGCCTCCCACACCGACTCGGTCAGACCTTTCTTAAAGTATTTCACTTCTGCTACCAATTGAGAGTAATACTTTGGCTTCCAGAATTTTTTTTTAGGGCTTCCTTAACATCTTGAAGCGATGCGCTCCCGTTTTGAGATATATACCGCATATACCAGTCCAGCACCCTTTCTTCGAAGGTCAGGGATAGCTGCGCCCATTTCATAGTGTCGCTTACCACCCCGTGCGCAGTCCACACCGAGTCGGCCATGAACCAAAACCGCTCCATGTCCTCATCGGCTGCGCCTTTGAAGGTAGGTAATTTTAAGTGTACTGCCATGGTTTCTTCTGTTTTATTTTCCCAGAGGCTCGATGTCGGGGTGACTGAAAGACCTTGCATAGGTGCTCATCTCGGTGATCTACGAGTAAAGTGATCCTCCACTTGACCAGTTCGATATTACTTACCGTTCTGTGTTACGCTTTCACCCAGAGTAGTGCTCATTCACCTTTATGTTAGATTTCCAATATTTACTTGTCATTAGCCGATCCCTCTCTCAGACTTCTCTTGGTCCTAGAAACGAAATAATTTTTTGGCTTGAGGGGTCCTGACCCAGGTTCAGTGTGCAAGGTTTGCCAAAAAACCCCTATACTACTAGCCCTTTCAGCAGTGACCTGCTTGCGCAGGTCAAAGTCTCACTCGAAGTAGTATGGGTGGGTGCTAGAACTAGGTTTCCACACTGTGAGAAAGGATGGGTAAGGAAAGCAGAGCTGCGCTAGGTCCTCTAAGCCCAGATTACCTTGTTATGTGCAAGATTAATTAGGTCTCTGTTTGCATCCACGTGCACTAGATCTATAGTTATATTCTTTTATGACAATAACGCAGCATTATATAAACAGAACATAATAGATCTAGATCCAGAAACACACTTACACAAATTTTCATAGCTTAAAGACAAAAAATGCACAATACAACAATTACCAAAAATTCACACAAGATTACTCATAGATTTATTTCTCTATCAATCCTTCTTATTCATTCATTCTTCAATTCTTCCTTACAATTCCCTTCCCAACCTGCACACACAACAGCAGGGTCCGCACACAGCTAGACTTGTATCTCCGCGTACACAGCCAACAGGAGTCCTTTCCCCAAAACCCAAACAGATAGCTTAAACCACAATTTGCATCAATAGCTCATCATTCTTGTCCTTTACAATACAAAATTCTCCTCTATTTATAATAATCTATCCTAGACTTTCCTATGGTCCGCAAACCGTGGTTTTCGGACCCCTGGTTTACCCTTTTACCCATTACAATTCTTTCGGGGCTTTGACCCACCCCAAAACCCCTACGCTAGACTAATGGAACAGTTTTTTAGCTTTTTAGGAGACCATGTTCCAACATGGTGTATCAAAAGCCCATATCTGAAGAGCACACCATCAGGCCCAATAACTCAAGTTGATCTATATGCAGTCAAGTTGATATATTTACAATATCATGCCGAACGCCCTGCACCTGCAAACTTACAAAGAATTTCCAGGCACGTCGAACTATGGAGACAATTTAATTGGGTCATTGACCCAAAGTTACCCAAGCAGCAATGTTCAAAACCCTAATTACACGTATTATTCTACCCAGAATGTACCACAACCCGGCTAGCAAAGTCATCACATGGCTCCACAAAATTTGACCAGTAGGGAGTCTCCATATCACCATCAACATGGAGGACCTTATCCTCTGGCTCAGCAAAACCACTACGCAAATAGAAATATTGACGGAAGAGATCCCCCCAACAACCATTTTCAAACAAAGGAGAAAATTATGCACAGTCCCCAGCACAAGACCCACCCATGCAAAATAATGCATAGGTGAACTTTGCGCAACCCTCCCAAAACCAATCGCTCCAACCATATAACCAATAGGAATAACCTACTAATGTGGTTAAGAAAAAGGGAAAAACAAGCCTAAAGGAAATCCTGGGCAGGGGGGCACCAACCAGCAACACCATCCTCGATCTCAAGCTGGAGGCAACTCCAACCAAAATCAAAACCAGGAGCCAAGAAATTCCCAAAGGTAGAAAAAAAGGCCACCTCTTCGAACAAACCACTCTTGTTCGATTTGTGGTGAGTACGGCCATTACACTCACCATTTTCATGATCTACCTGAGTTGAAGAAGTTATAGAGTAACTATGTACAAGGGGGATCTTCCCAATAGACAACCATCATGGAGGAACCTTTCCCTCATCAAGGGACAGTTAGCACACAGCAAAAAACTCCCGACAACTCCGGAAAAAACAGCCATGAAATCTACATGATTGATGAAGAAATGTTTTTTTAGACACAGAATCGAAACTACTAAACCCCACCAGAAACCAACACGTCAGGGGCTAGTACTAGTGCACCAATAGCTCCTTTGACCATATCAAAGATGCTTGTTGAACCCTTACCCAACATGGCTAAGGGACCAACTAGGCGAGCAGGAAACTATTCCAAAGCAGCCCATAACTATAGAATTATAGATGATATAGCTCAATCTCCCACTCCCATGTCAGCTTTGGAAGTATTACAGTCATTCCCAAAGCAATAGAAAGCCTTGATTTCTTCGTTAGGCACTATCGACCCTGCCGATACGTGGATTTTGATTTAGACAAAGCCACCCCTAGGCTACCCTGAATGTGTCACTCTTTCATTGAAGTATATACAAGCCTCATTTTTATAAGAAGAGCTATTTTGATATCTTTATCCCTGTCACTGACTCCATAGCCCAATGGTAGCTAGTCTCCATCTTTCAACCAAAAAACATAAAAAATCATAAACCATAGAGTTAGCCATCTATTTACATCTTTATTCAAAATAATTAACCCTTGAGAGAGCCCTCTTAGGCTGAGGAGGCTAAGCCTCAGCTAAAATATTAGTTTGAAATAGTTACACTGAAGTGGTCTAATCAGCAGCCTATCAGGGTCCTATTTTGGTGATAACATTTTGGTGCATCTTCTGGGAGTCTGAAGATATACATCTCCCAAAAATTATGAAGCTGAACTTTTGAAGGTAGCAGGAGCTCAGAATCTATTCGGTGCTGCAAAACTACCTTGGCGACTCCACACATCAAATAAAAAATTGGAAGGTGACTCCACTGCTAGAATATCTAGATGAAGATTCAATATGACTTCCATTGCAAGGAAAAATGCCAGGTATGCTCCTATGAATTGTTCTCATATCCCTGGTTTTCCAAATCCTATGCCAATGGTTGATTGGTTAGATGATCTTCCAATATTCAAAGATGAAAATAAAGAAAATGATGCTCTTCATTTGGTTAGGTTTCATCATCATGTACATAGTCTTAAGGTTCAGATCCCTGAAGACTGTCTTATGAAGATGTTTATGACCACTCTAGAAGGAAAAGCATGGTCTTGGTATAGAAGTTTAGCAAATGGTTTATAGTATTCTCTTGCTAATTTTCATGATGAATTCTATGAGATGTATAAAGAATGTCATCCCTCCTTATTGCTGGTCAAAGATTGTTGTAAACATCCTGTGTGTTTTATTCAGTATTTGGAGGATTGTTATGATGATGATGAATTTATGGATGAAGAAATTTTAGAGGCTCTTCATAGCAATACATTTCAACACCTAGAAGAAAGAATAACATCCCATAAGATCCATCATGGAAATCAGCAAGAGTATACTTTTGAAAATCATATTACCTCCTCCAAGATTGATGTAAGAAATCAGCAGACTTGTCAGTCTTTGGATCATAATGAAGATGAAAATCATTGCAAATACCAAGAAGAAATAATGGAAGACAGTTTTAATAACCCTCAGGAAGAGGAAAAGATTGATTATTTTCGTAATTCCTTACAACAGATTAATTCAAAGAATGATCATAATAGTGAGGAAAATTACATTGTCTGTCAGAATCATTTAGAAAGGCACTTGGATAACTTATCAAATAAATGTTGTGTGGCTAAATATCAGTTGTCAGAAGTCACAGGATTTTATGAAGATCATCAAGCTGATTTTGTATTCTGGGACCCTATAGCTAGATACATGGAATATTTTTACTCTCCAGTGTTTTAGTTTTATTTTTACCATAAAGATTAGTTACAATTTTAGTGGAAATGGTCATCACAATTTCATAGTTTCTTTGAAGTTCGATGCAGTCAAAAAAATCAAATATCAGATAAAACAGATAATAGGATAATTGGAAATTTCACATTGATTAAGCTGAAAGAAGTTTGCAATTGATAGGGTAGGTGGGTAGGTAGGAATATGCAAATACGCTCAAGGTTGAATGAGCATTTTTAGTAGGTACAGTTTGAAGCAGGTTGCACAAAATTTTAGAGTTTTTATTTTAAAGGAATGGATTGCAACACTGGAGCTACTAGTTCTTAGTATACCACAAGGGGCATACTATCCCTAGTGGAGCCACTATTATCACACCCTAAATTTTCAAAATTTCATACTTGAAAGTCAGTTAAAATACTCCTTAAAATTTCTTAGGTTGCAAGTATCATAAAATGATGAATTTTATGGTGTATTTAAGTTTTTAAAACTTTGGATAAGACTTTAGAAATGATTCCAAGTCACATCGGAGGAATGTGTTCTGAGTAAACACTTTGAAATGATCATGAGTCCAAAATTTTTCCATTTTTCAGAAAATTGTCTCAGTCCGCAACAAATACAGCACGAAATTAACCAAATTCTCTACCAAAACACCTAGTAGTTCCATAGTGGAACTGACACTTTTCAAATGAAATGTGCTACAAAATCTCTGCCAGTTATTAACGGTTTAAAGAGTAATGATGAATGGTTAAGTGTTTGAGAATTTCAAGGACCTTCTGCCAGACTTAAGCCATCATTTAAATTTATAAACTTTCTCATATCAATCATCATTTGACTTACGTCCTCTCATTCCACGTTTGGAATTTATCTCTCATACTTTCCGCTTTGTTTTTTCACACTCATCATTTGCTACCAAAACAGCTCTTTGTTAAGAAGATCTCCAGTAGAAACCCTTGGTGTATATTAGTTTATCTCCATTTTATTTGTTCCCTATCATCAAGTATTTTCTCCCAAATAGGTGTAAAGTTATAAGGAAGGCCACCACTGCATCATATAGGAAATGGCTACAGATACTCCCAAGAAGGTTTATAAAGGAGGTTTTCCATTCCAATATGAACCTACAGCTCCATATTTGGTTTTAGAAGATCAACATTTCACCGAGTTATTTACAAAGGTAGGGTGCATTGAATTCTTTTAGAAATTACAAGGGCATCATAAACAGGTATCACGAGACTTTGTGGCTAATTTCAAGGGTACATTTAGAAAGTTAGGCTACCTACAGATCCCAATTTCACCTGATAGTATCTGTAAAGCAACAGGGATCCCAAGAACCGGAGAGGAATGGTTTAAAGCTACCAAATTTGACTTGAAAATTTGTGATGATTACTTGAAGCCAGAGCATGCAAGGATTAAAATGACTGAAGGAATTCCTAGAACTTGTCTTAAAGATGAATTTTCCAAGTTTCTAATAGTCATACAAAAATATTTTACATGTGAAGGTCATTTTCAAACAATTTATATGTATCATTTCAAATTATTGATTCATTTCACAGGGAAGAAATTGATATATATTCCATTCTATCTCTTTAGAAGTCTCGGTAAAATGGCAGACAAGATGCAAGGAAAACCTAAAAGGAATGAAACTTCCATTTTCCACCATGGGTTGATGAAATTTCTAGTTTTGGAGGAATTAAAAAAACCAAACAGAGACTGGGCATCATTCCTCTTCATTAATGGATATGAGCTTGATGTCTTATCTCCAAGGAAAGCCTTCAAGCTTAAAAATTCTTCTTCCAAGCAAGAAATGGATGTCAATACCACTACAGAATTATAAGGAACTCAGCATGAACTTTCAAAGGTTTCAGAGAAAGACTTGGTAGAGAAAAATGATTTATTCCAAGATACATCATCACCTCCAGCAACTAGAAATAGAAAGAGAACTAACAAACATGTTACATACAGCAAGATCAGTTATGAAGCTAAGAGATCCAAAGGAAATGTTGAAGAAGATGTTAAAGGCAAAGGCAGATTTGAAGACATCCTAAAGGCCATTGACATTGCAGAAACTCATGTGGTGAAAGCAGCTGAAGATAAAACATATAAAGCCAAAGGTAAGGGACTCATAGTCAAGAAATTAGATTTATTTTTAGATGATTCGGCCTTTCTTTTTAAACCTCGAAAACCTCTCACTAGGTCACAAATATCAGAAACTATTACTATAGGTGATAGTAAAGAGAAGGAAGATAAAGGAAAGGGAGAAATGGCACAAGAATTTATTGTCATATCACCAAGTGAGACAGAGGTTATAAGGGATAAGAATACAGATAAATGCAAAAGAAAGTTTCAAAGGAAACCTGAGACAGATTCTTCGAAAAGACAGAGAAAAGACAAAGAAGAAATAATCAAACAGGGAAAAGGAAAAGAGAAGGTCATAGAGAATACTGAAAAAGAGATTTTGGAAGAACAATTAAAATTTGTCAAAGATGAATTGTCTAAGACAAAGAAAGAGCTGGAAGGATATAAAAAAGATAGAGAGATGATAGATGAGGTAGAGAAGAAAGTAAATGAACAAGTTACTCATTTTGAGACTTCCATTGCAAAAGATAAAAAAATGTTGAAGAAAACACAACCTTTACGCATCATAGTGTCACTAACAAGAAATAGGAACTTATTTTTACAAGAATAGAAGAGAAGCCTTCAAATACAAGTGAAAGAGTTAAAAGAAGAGATGGGGTTGATGAAGACAGAATCAAGAAAGGAAACTTGGAAAGAGGAATCATGAACAAAGCTGTTTGAAACTACTGATAGATAAGGATGTAACAATTATATCATCATATTTTTGTCTTATAAACTACATGCACGCATGTTCATATACTTTCTGAAGCTCAGATCTAAGTTTTGTAAAATTTCCAAAGTGTTAGGAAATTCTGCAACAAGTATCAGGTTTGAAGCTCAATTTTTGTTGTGGAATTTCTGAAGGTTTCTTTTTGTTTTTGAGATACATAAACTGATGGGAGTGAGCAGTTTTGAAGGTCATGTTTAATTTTTTTTTATCATTGAACATCTTCCAATGGTTAAAAATAGAAGAGGAATTTCACATATCAACTTTTAGTGTGCGCTACGAAAACAAGTTGTTTTCGTAGCTCGAAATAGAGTTTGACAGTAAGGACAGTTTTCATGATCAATGATGAACAGGGGGAGAAAGGTTAAGCATGTTTAAAGCTATCCATCATTAGGGTGGCAAAGAGTATCAGATTTTCCAAGTGGATATTTTCAGTTAAAGTAGTTTTAATGATACTAGTTTACATATGCCAGGTCATCAAATTAACTTCTCTTAAATGAGGAGCAGAGTTACTTCACGAAGGAAATCATGTTATAAATGTTTTTTTAATGGCCAGCATGGTAAAAATATTGGATTCCTTTCGAGGAAGACTTGGATTATTTTAGTTTAAATATAATAAATAAGTGTTTAAGTCCTAGTATGTTTTACTTCCATAGTTTTAATGCTTATTACTCAGAATTCATGGGAACATGCTCTGACTTCCTTTAAGTGTTAAATTATGGTGAATTGAGTTCTTAGGTCCTATCTGTGGATGGTTTCTTTCAATTTTTAATACTTATTACTCAGAATTCATGGTCATTCATGCTCTGACTTCCTTTAAGTGTTAAGCTTTGATAAATCTCTGCTAAAAAATTTCCTTTCAATATCTTGAGGTATCATTACTCAGAATTCATACACTCATGCTTTGACTTCCTTTAAACCTTAACATATTAAGACTTTCCTGAATGTGTCAGTCTTTCATTGAAGTATATACAAGCCTCAATTTTATAAGAAGAGCTATTTTTTTATCTTTATCCCTTTCACTGACTCCATAGCCCAATGGTAGCTAGTCTCCATCTTTCAACCAACAAACCTACAAAATCATAAACTATAGAGTTAGCCATCTATTTACATCTTTATTCAAAATCATTAACCCTTTAGAGAACCCTCTCAGGCTGAGGAGGCTAAGCCTCATCTAAAATATTGGTTTGAAATAGTTACACTAAAGTAGTCTAATCAGTGGCCTATCAGGGGCCTATTTTGGTGATAACATTTTGGTGCATCTGTCAGGAGTTTGAAGATATACATCTCTCAAAAATTATCAAGCTGAAATTTTGAAGGTATTAGGAGCTCACAATCTGTTCGAGGCTGCAAAAATACCTTGGCGACTCCACACATCAAATAACAAATTAGAAGGTGACTCCACTACTAGAAGATCATTTGCTCAATGAAGATTCAAGATGAGTTCCATTGCAAGAAAAAATTTCAGGTATGCTCCTATGAATGCGTCTCATATCCCTGGTTTTCCAAAGCCTATGCCAAAGGTTGATTGGTTAGATGATCTTCCAATATTCAAATATGAAAAGAAATACAATTTTTCTCTTCATTTGGTTAGGTTTCATCTGCATGTACATAGTATTAAGGTTCAGATGCCTGAAGACTGTCTTATGAAGATGTTTATGACCACTCTAGAAGGAAAAGCATGGTCTTGGTATAAAAGTTTAGCAAATGGTTTATTGTATTCTCTTGCTAATTTTCATGATGAATTCTATGAGATGTATAAAGAATGTCTTCCCTCCTTATTTCTGGTCAAAGATTTTTGTAAATATTCTGTGGGTTTTATTCATTATTTGGAGGATTGTTATGATGATGATGAATTTATGGATGAAGAAATTTTAGAGGCTCTTCATAACAATACATTTCAACACCTAGAAGAAAGAATAACATCCAATAACATCCATCATGGAAATCAGCAAGAGTATAATTTTGAAAATCATATTATCTCCTCTGAGATTGATGTAAGCAAGCAGCAGACTTGCCAGTCTTCGGATCATAATGAAGATGAAAATCATTGAAAATACCAAGAAGAAATATTGGAAGACAGTTTTAATAACCCTTAGGTAGAGGAAAATATTGATTATTTCTGTAATTCCTTACAGTAGATTAATTCAAAGAATGATCATAATAGTGAGGAAAATTACATTGTCTATGGAAATCATTCAGAAAGGCACTTGGATAAATTATCAAATAAATGTTGTGTGCCTAAATATCAGTTTTCAGAAGTCACAAGATGTTATGAAGATCATCAAGTTGATTTTGTATTCTGGGACCCTATAGCTAGATACATGGAAGAGTTTTACTCTCTAGTGTTTCAGTTTTATTTTTACCATAAAGATTAGTTACAATTTCAGTGGCAATGGTCATCACAATTTCATAGTTTCTTTGAAGTCTGTTGCAGTCAAAAAACTCAAATATTAGATAAAATAGATAATTGGCTACATTGGAAATTTCACATTGATTGAGATGAAAGAATTTTGCAGTTGATAGGGTAGGTAGGTAAGAATATTCAAATAAGCTCAAGGTTGAATGAGCATTTTTAGTAGGTACAGTTTGAAGCAGATTGGGCAGAGTTTCAGAGTTTTTATTTTAATGGAATGGATTGCAGCACTGGAGCTACTAGTTCTTAGTATACCACAGGGGGCATACTATCCCTAGTGGAGCCATTGTAATCACACCCTAAATTTTCAAATTTTCATACTTGAAAGTCAGTCAAAATACTCCTTCAAATTTCTTAGGTTGCAAGATATCATAAAATGATGAATTTTATGGTGCATTTAAGTTTTAAAAATTTGGATAAGACTTTAGAAATGATTCCAAGTCACATCAGAGGAATGTGTTCCAAGTAAACACTTTGAAATGAGCATGATTCCAAAAATTTTCTATTTTTCAGAAAATTGTCTAAGTCTGCAGCAAATACAGCACAGAATTAACCAAATTTGCTACGGAAACACCTAGTAGTTCCGTAGCGGAACTGACACTTGTAAAATGAAACGTGCTACGAAATTTTTTCCCGTTTTTAATGTTTTAAAGAGTAATGATGAATGGTTAAGTGTTTGATAATTTCAATGACATGCTGCCAGAATTAAGCCATCATTTAAAAGTTATACACTTTCTCATATCAGCCATCATTTGTCTTACGTCCTCTCATTCCACTTTTGGAATCTGTCATACTTTCCATTTTTTTTTTCACACTCATCATTTTCTACCAAAGCAGCTCTTTGTGAAGAAGATCTCCAGTAGAAACCCTCGATGTATATCAGTTTATCTCCATTTTAGCTATTCTCTGTCATCAACTATTTTCTCCCAAACAGGTGTAAAGTTATATGGAAGGCCACCACTGCATCATATACGAAATGAATACAGCTACTCCCAAGAAGGTTTATAAAGGAGGTTTTCCATTCCGATATGAACCTATAACTCTAGATTTGGTTTTAGAAGATCAACGTTTCACCGAGTTATTTACAAAGGTAGGGTGCATTGAATTCTTTCAGAAATTACAAGGGCAACATCAACAGGTATCACGAGACTTTGTGGCTAATTTCAGGGGTATATTTACAAAGGTAGGTTGTCTTCATATCCCAATTTCACCTGATAGTATCTCTAAAGCAACAGGGATCCCAAGAACCGAAGAGGAATGGTTTAAAGCTACCAAATTTGACTTGAAAATTTGTGATGATTACTTAAAGCCGGAGCATGCAGGGATTAAAATGACTGAAGGAATTCCTAGAACCTGTCTTAAAGATGAATTTTCCAAGTCGCTAATAGTCATACAAAAATATTTTACATGTGAAGGTCGTTTTCAGACAATTTATATGTATCATTTCAAATTATTGATTCATTTCACAAGGAATAAATTGATAGATATTCCATTCTATCTCTTTATAAGTCTTGGGAAAATCGTAGACAAGGTGTAAGGAAAACCTGAAAGGAATGAAACTTCCATTTTCCACCATGGGTTGATGAAATTGCTAGTTTTGGAGGAATTAAACAAACTAAACAGAGACTGGGCATCATTTCTGTTCATGAATGGATATGAGCTTGATTTCTTATCTCCAAGGAAAGCCTTCAAGCTTAAAAATTCTTCTTCCAAGCAAGAAATGGATGTCAATACCACTGCAGAATGACAAGGAACTCAGCATGAAGTTTCAAAGGTTTCACAGAAATACTTGGTAGATAAAAATGATTTAGTTTAAGATACATCATCACCTCTAGCAACTAGAAATAGAAAGATAACTAAAAAACATGTTACAGACAGCAAGATCAAATCTGAAGTTAAGAGATCCAAAGGAAATGTTGAAGAAGATGTTAAAGGAAAAGGCAGATTTGAAGACATCCTACAGGCCATTGACATTGCTTAAACTCCTGTGGTGAAATAAGCTGAATATAAAAAATCTAAAGCCAAAGGTAAGGGACTCATAGTCAAGAAACTAGATTTCTTTTCAGATGATTCAACCTTTCTTTTCAAACCTTGAAAACCTCTCACTAGGTCACAAATATCAGAAACTACTACTATATGTGATAGTAGATAGAAGGAAGATAAAGGAAAGGGAGAAATGCCACAAGAATTTATTTTCATTTCACCAAGTGAGACAGAGGTTATCAAGGATAAGAAGACAGATAAATCTAAAATAAAGTTTCAAAGGAAACCTGAGACAGATTCTTCTAAAAGACAGAGCAAAGACAAAGAAGAAACAGTCAAACAGAGAAAAGGAAAAGACAAGGTCATAGAGAAGACTGAAAAATATATTTTGGAAGAACAATTAAAATCTGTCAAATATGAATTTTCTAAGACAAATAGAGAGATGGAATGATATAAAAAAGATAGAGAGATGATAGATGAGGTAGAGAAGAAAGTAAATGAACAAGTTACTCATTTTGAGACTTCCATTGTAAAAGATAAAAATCTTTGAAGAAGACATAGCCTTTACACATCATAGTGTCACATACAAGAAATATGAAATTATGTTTACAATAAGAGAATAGAAGCCTTAAAAGACAAGTGAAAGAGTTAAAAGAAGAGATGGAGTTGATGAAGACTGAATCAAAGAAAGGAAACTTGGAAGGAGGAATCATGAACAAAGTTGTTTGAAACTGTTGATAGATAAGGAGGTAACAATTAGATAATAATATTTTTGTCTTATTAACTACATGCAAGCATGTTCATATACTTTTTGAAGCTTAGATCTAATTTTTGTAAAATTTCCAAAGTGTTAGGCAATTCCGTAGCAAGTATCAAGCTTGAAGCCCAGTTTTTGCTGCGGAATTTCTGAAGGTTTATTTTTGTTTTTGAGAGACATAAACTGATGGGAGTGAGCAGTTTTGAAGTTCATGTTTAATTTTTTTTTATCATTTAACTTCTTCCAATGGTTAAAAATAGCATAGGAATTTCACATATCAACTTTTAGTGTGTGCTACGAAAACAGGCTGTTTTCATAGCTCAAAACAGAGTTTGACAGTAAGGACAGTTTTCATGATAAATGATGAACAGGGGGAGAAAGGTTAAGCATGTTTAAAGCTATCCATAATTAGGGTGACAAAGAGTATCAGATTTTCCAATTGGATATTTTCAGTTAAAGTAGTTTGAATGATACTAGTTTACATATGCCAGGTCATCAAATTAACTTCTCTTAAATGAGGAGCAGAGTTACTTCACGAAGGAAATCATGTTATAAATGTTTTGTTAATGGCCAACATGGTAAAAATATTGGATTCCTTTAGAGGAAGACTTGGATTATTTTAGTTTAAATATAATAAATAAGTTTTTAATTCCTAGTAGGACTCTTGGTTTTATTTCGAAAAGGTGTTAGTCCTAGTTTCTAGAATCTAGTTTATGGTTCGATTTAAGTTTCAGTTAAAGGTTAAATGGTCTAGCCACTTGGTACACTAATTATAAAGGCTAAAAGCTTATAAATAGTGTAGAATTAGATGTAAATAAGGTTGGAAAATGTTATCAGAATAGTGGACTTTGTAAATTCTTTGGACGCACTGATATATACAAAAGTAGTTTAACTTTTCTAAGATTGCGATTCTTAGTGTACTTCAGTGAGCTTTATCTTCTATCATATTTTTTACTTCCATATTTTTAATGCTTATTACTCAGAATTCATGGGAACATGCTCTGACTTCCTTTAAGTGTTAAATTATGGTTAATTGAGTTCTTAGGTCCTATCTGTGGATGGTTTCTTTCAATGTTTAATACCTATTACTCAGAATTCATGGTCATTCATGCTCTGACTTCCTTTAAGTGTTAAGCTTTGATAAATCTCTGTTAAAAACTTTCCTTTCAATATCTTGAGGTATCATTACTCAAAATTCATACACTCATGCTCTAACTTCCTTTAAACCTTAAGATATTAAGACTTTTCTAAATGTGTCACTCTTTCATTGAATTATATACAAGCCTCAGTTTTATAAGAAGAGCTATTTTGTTATCTTTATCCCTATCACTGACTCCATAGCCCAATGATAGATAGTCTCCATCTTTCAACCAACAAACCTACAAAATCATAAGCCATAGAGTTAGCCATCTATTTACATCTTTATTCAAAATCATTAACCCTTGAGAGAGCCCTCTCAGGCTGAGGAGGCTAAGCCTCAGCTAAAATATTGGTTTGAAATAGTTAGAATGAAGTGGTCTGATCAGCAGCCTATCAGGGTCCTATTTTAGTGATAACAGAAAGGACCCTACATCTTAAAAAATTCCTCCTCAAGGGGGAATAAATATTGATGGAACTGGACGGGACATACTTCAGCAACCCCGTCAACGGCCTTTACCTCGCAGGCCCTACCCTATAGTCAATGTGCACAAACCCAACTATTTTAAAAAATTTTGACCAAAATGCGCTCGAGTGTTACAATGGATTACAAACTTGAACCTTTCTTTGGATTCGTCGATGGGGCATCACAATGGTCTCAAATTTTAGTAGCAGCTTCTTGGGTCATATATCACCCTGACCGATCACCACTCTACAACAGCGGTGTGTGTATCAGTTCAGCAACAAACAATTAGGTAGAATATGACATCGTTATCAAACTTATGTGCGACACCCTCCATCAGGGCATATGCCATATGCATGTCTACCTCGATTCCCAGTTAGTTGTGTCGCACTTAAACCAAACATTTGAGATAAGAGACTCACATCTATTTAGAAAATATTTGCATGTAAAAGGATTAAGTAGACAATTTGACTACATTAGATTCACACATGTACTAAGGAGTCAAAGCCAAATAGCTGATCACATAGCTAACAATATTCTAAACTGGAATGCATTTCGAATAAACCATCATACATAAAAAAACAAAAAACATAGACATCCATGACCATAATATAATCCATAAGCATAAATAGGTGGCACACCATGTAGAGTCGCAACAAATATTTCTCATATATATATCATAGCGTACGTGTCTGAGTACAAAAATAGTGTCTCTGACCCATCAGTCAGTCCAAGAAGATACCAAAAAAGTCGTCAAAAATAGGGGAAGCATCCTCATAATGGGTGCTTTCCTTGTGTACAAAAATACTCTAGGGCGGTGCTCCCCCAGGTGGGGCACCTCAACCCACTTCTACTCCTGGTACCACTACTGGAGCCACCGTCGAAACTGAGACTGCCACCTGACGTAAAACAGGCCGATAGTCCCTCTCCTGGGCCATTAGTGCCTCCAACCAGACCTCCTCGAGGTCATCCATAAAGCCTCGATACGACATCCCCTCAATAAAGTGGTCCACTCGATCCCATGCATCCTACAAAACTGAAACCCACGTGGTCAACTCAGCAGCATGAGCCTCTGCTGCCTTCGCACGAGCCTCTGCTACATCAGCATGAGCTCACTTAGTTGTAGCCTCGGTAGCATCCAAGCTGCTACCCTCCCCCGAAGGGCCACCCCCACCACCAAGTCCACCACCCTAAGGCTATGCAAGATCTCCTCCTAACCCCCCACAAGCTCCTCGAGGTCTCCTAAGAAGAGCATTGCCAACCAATCGAGCCACAGGAACACCAACCTTGCCAACATTTTCAAGTGTAGCAAAAAATTTGTCAGTGTCATCATAAAAACACATGTAAAAATAAATACTCAAATAAATGCATAAAACAAAAATCATACGTGCTGGCCCCCAATCATAGCTAGGAGGGACACCCAACTCTGGATCCCCCCGAAAGTCCATCCCTGCATATGGGAATGGTAGGAACATCTGGGGGTTGGCCTCAAGCCAAGCCTTAGTAGTGGTGTTCCAGTAACGCCCCACCCTACCACCACCTCCTCGAGGCATCACAGGGGCCCACCTCCTCATGCAAGGCACCCGTGGCCCCTCAGCAAGCACCTCCACCACCGGTCTCAACAACACTGCCCACTCGTACATGATGCTACATAAAATACTGACATACGCAAATAGCTTCGATCCATCCTAGATCTTGAAAAGTTTTTCCACCATCCCATAATAGCAGAAATGGGAAAAGTCGAAAGAGTGCCCAGCCCTCAGTCGACGCAAGACTCCAACCTAAGGGCCCGATGCGCAATGTGGAGCCAATGACCCTGCAAGTCGTATGATAGCCGCCAAAGCACACTTCTTGACCAAATATTTCACAGAGGCAATAGCAATGCACCCCTCCATAAGGGGTGCCCTGCCATAGTGACGTGCCCAGAACCTCTCAAAATCCACCCTCCCAACAAGAAGTGGATATCGCAATGGCTCACCCTGAGGCAGTAGCCCGGTCACAAAGTATATATCCATCTCAGGATGGATAACAAGGTCACACCCACACAACAAAAAACATTGTGCTGCATGTTCCAGTGGTCAATCAAATAGCGCAGTAGTCGGTCATGTGAGCGAAGAAGGTCGTTCTCCACAAACTTTAGGAGACCCCATTGTGCCAAATTTTGGTGCGCTTGACCATCGGCGGCTAAAGCAGTGCGGAGCTCGGACCAATATTGATCCCTCCACAACATCATGCCAACTAAAAAGGAGCACAACAACAACATAAGAACATCAAAAAATAGGAAAAATGTCCAAAAATTTGGACAAAACCTACGTCAGCCTTTTGCGTGCCTATCCCTCAAACATGTGCGCTGAAGGCATGCCTGTATTTCTCACAGGTGCACAATAGGCATGCCCAAGGTTGAGAAAAACGAGCCTAAGGTGTGAAAACCCCTAATTTTGGACACAGAAGGTGCGCTGTTACCCTGATTGCCCGCCTAATCTAGGGTAAAAATGGCTCAGAATCCGTAAAAACTATTTTTTTACAGGCCTCGACACTGTCAGATTGAAAATATTAAAGTATAGGACGTTATGGAGTTTACCTAGGCATGATATCGCTAATCCCTACTGCTCAGGCTGGTCGGAATGGCAAGAACTACTCCACAGAAGCCTCTGACCTCTCAATAATCAACAGACACAAATGAATTGAATTAGGGCCATATTCACCTATATATCACCATTTTCAAAAACTTTGGAGGAACATAACGAGAGCTCAAAAGGTATTTTCTCCAGACCGAAAGTAGTATTGTGATTAGCACTACGTAACGCACAAAGGCAATGCCACACAGTTACACCCAAAAAAAAAAAAAATCAGCTCCGGAAGGTATGCCCTCTCTCATCTTCTTTCTAGAAGCTCATGTATTTCAATAATATTTTATAAAGAAGACGCTTTCACTTGAGGTAGTTTTTTTTGCTAGTAAGCACGCAAACCATCCAGAGAAGGTATCATTTTACCCCCAACATGATAGAGTCCTAGAAAAAATTGCATATCCTGATATCATTTCTCCATCAGAAAATGACCATAGGTTCTGTTATCACTCAAAAAGTTGTGAAACATTATTTGACATGGTGATACAGTTCATTTATCAAAGGTCTCAAGTTGGTATAGGAAAATTTCAATTTTACATATTTAACCTATCCTAAGGTTCAAGACCACCTCCATTCAGGTCATTTCATGTCCCATTAGCCATCATTTGTTGTTAGTTTTCATTTCCCAAGCGTTTAAATTTGAAAATAACACTTTAGCCATTTTTACAAATTTTCGTAGCATTTTATACTGTGAAATAGCAGTTTTCGCTACGAAACTGCCTAATAGTTTCATAGCAAAACTATCAAAGAATGGACTAACTATGCTACAAAAATATTTTTTCCTTTCTGTCTTTTCAAACTGAATGCAAAGTGTCAGTTCGTGATTGGAGGAGTTAGGGTGGAGGTCATTTGAATCTATTAGGATTAATTCAAAAGTACAAGGTCATGTCTGAGGTCATCATTATCGTTTTTAGCATGCATGTGTCATTATTAAGGCATGAGTTGTCATTCAAACCATCAAAAACTTACCCAATTATTATTTTTTCATACTCTGCTTTATATTTGCATGTAATTGGAGTTCTGGATAGTTGCTTCATTGAGCTAAGCAGGTTTTTGGTAGATTCAAAGGTTGCAGTTGTCATCAAGCAAGCAAGGTTGAGAAGATATAAAGTCAATGTGGCTGCAAAGAAGAAAACTAACAAAGGTGGTCACTGCCACAGGTATGAGCCCATGGACATGAATATTCTAAATGAAGATCCAACTTCCATGGAGGTATTCAGAAGAACAAGTTATTTTCAATTCTGTCAAAGGCTGCAGGGTTGTCATCTATAGGTTTCCAAGGATTTTGCTAAAAGTTTCACTCGAACATCTTCAACGGTGGGAATTCTAAACCTCACAGTAACACCAGAAATAATTTCAACAGCAACATGAATCCATAGAGGAGGGGAATAGTGGTTTAAATACATCAAGTTCACAATGCAAGATTGCAAAGAATTCATCAAATGAGAGCATAATGAAATTGATCTTACAAATGTCATCACTAAGTGTTTCATGAAGGACAACTATTCAAAGCCGTTGATGATCATTCAGAGGTATTTTACCTGTGAAGGAAGGTTTCACATGGTATAATCCTACCACCTTAGGATTCTTCTACATTTTTTTGGTAAGGGGTCACTGGATTTACCCTTTTATTTATATAGAAGTCTAGGTAAGATGTCAGATAAAGTGCAAGTTAAAACATAGGGAAATGAAACTTCTCTTTTTCATGATGGTTTGATTAAGTTATTGGTGTTATAGGAGTTGAAGAGATTATGTAGATATTGGGAATCCTTTCTGTTCATGAGTTGTTTTGAATTTGATGTTGTCACACCTAAAATAATTTCCAAACCCAGAAGCATTTCATCACCAACAGTGGTAGAGGAAATTGAAGGGAATAGATCATCCCCACTAGGACCAGTGAGCATGGAGACAGAGCCTTTGCAGAAGATTGACACACCCAAAACATCACCTGCAAAGAAAAATCAAACAATAAAAAAATAAAGTAGCAAGAGAGTTACTAGGAGCCAAACAATGGCTAAAAGAAACTTAGAGGACATCTTTCAGGAAATTGACATTGAAGAAATTCCCATTTTCCAAGCTAAAGATGTTGAAGATGGAGGAAGAAAGCTAAAGAAGGGAAAGACAGCTAAAATATCAGTTTGATGGTGATGATGTTGGTTTCATGTTTCAACCTAGAAATCCAATGACAAGATATGCAATAAAGGTCATGGAAAGTAGAAAAGAGACTCGGAAGGTCAATGAAACTACTCAGCCACCACCAAGCATCATAGATCTCTCCTTACCTTTAAAAGAAGAGCTAGTTATCAAACAAAAGAAGGGTAAAGAGAAAATCACTGAAAAATTAGAAGTTGAAACACTTAAGGAGAAGTTGAAAGAGGTAGGCAAGGAGATATCATTCTTGAAGCAAGAAGAAAAAAAGCATAGAGTTGAGAAGGTCCAGTTTGAACAAATGAGGAAGATCTGGGAATATCAAGTTACAAGTGTCTCAAAGACCTTGGACAATATAGAAAAGATAATAAAGTGGACTCAACCGCTAAGAGGATAGCTCAAGCACATAAAAAGGTAAACCTGCTCTTTCAATCCAAGAACGGGGCATTGAAGGTCCAAGTGAAAGATCTCCAAGAGCAATTGGATCTAATTCATGAAGAGCTGGAAAAGAAAGGTTTGAATATGACAGTGGTAGAAGATCCTATAAGTTAACTGATTATAAATGAGGATGAAACACCACAGGAGTTGTAAGTTGAGATGGAATATGTCTTATGAGGTTCATAACAAGTAGAGAACCCAAGTTTTGCTGCTGGAGGTTAGTTTTTGAAGACAATTTTGAAAGGGGCAATTTATGGGTTTTTACACAGTTTCGTAGCATAGCCTAGGCCCGAAGCTAGGAATACGCTACAAAAAAACTTGTAGGTGTCTTTTTTATTTTAAATTCAGTTTTTTCATGATTCAAGGAGGGGGATTCATGGTGGTAAGGTTTAATGACTTGATTAACATGATGGAACAACCAAGGGGTAAAGTAAATGGATGCATAAGCCACTTTTTCCATGCTACCAAAACTCGCTACGAAACTGTTATGTTTTCGTAGTGAGAAATTGTTGGAGGTTTTAAGCATCTTAAAAGTAGTTTGTTCCAGTTGTATTCCTCTAGCATGTCAAGGGAGATTATCATTAGATATTTATGACTCAAAGGGAGTGTCATTCAGCCAGGTCAATAGTCAAAACAAACATTGAAGATAAGGGTCATCTATTCCTAAAAAACAGGGTTATGCTCCACAAATATAGGGATGTTTTAAATATGTAAAGTGGAGGGGAATTTGGTCATGTGTCTCTCGAGCATGTGATATTTATATTGTAACCATCGTGTAACTGTTCCATAGATAGGATAGAGCAATATAATAAATATGAGTTAGAGTCCTATTAGGAGATGGTTTCTCTAAAAGGTAGCTGTCATTTTTCGTTGAAAGTTATGTATTTCATTTATGAAAGGTGTCATAGGAGAATTTGAGAATATTTCCACCAGGAAGACCATCCTTGTTGTAAAGAATGTCTATTTAAAGACAAAACATCGAAGTAGTCAGGGGTTGGAGAACATTTTCACCAAATTTTTTCTTGTATACTTTTGACCATTATCAGTAATACAAAGTGACATTATTCTTTATAGACCTGAGATTCTCATGAGGTTTTTGATATCTTATTGATATTTACCTTATGTTTTATCACTTGCAGTAGATTTCATCTCTAATTACTTAGAATTCATAATATTATGGTCTGACTTCCTTTAGGGATGAAATGACTGTGTTTTCTTAAGTTGTGTGTGATTTGCCTCTGTCTAAAACCTCTATCTACCTCAGCTTCCATGTGAAGAACCTTTGTCACTGAAACTACTGATTGTTGACTCCATAAGCCCAATGGTAGAAAGCCTACATTTTTCAACCTGTAAACATACAAAACAAGTTACAATTCCCATAGAGTTAACCATCTAGCAATATCATTATTCAAAATCATAAACCCTCATTGAGAGAGCCCTCTCAAACTGAAGAGGCTAATCTTCATATAGAAGTGGTTTGAAACAGTTACGCTGAGTTGTTTGATTAGCAGCCAATCAGGTTCAACTTGGTGATAACACGTTCCACACATCCAACCGTGTTTATCATCACCTCGCCTTGCACATCATAAGCGTTCTCATTGGTCAATAGAGCCTCCCCTCCATGGCACTGATCACCTAAAGTAGACCATATATCAAAAAAATAGTGACGCCATGGCCATACCACTATAGTCTAGGAAGCACCTCATGCCGATTCACTCACCATGCATAAGGTCAAGTTTTACCATATGAAATAAAACCCCTTTCCCGGATAACCAGGTTGCAAAACCATATCAAAAGTGCACTACCGCGCCTCACATTTGGCCCACCATACCTCTATTAACATAATCCCATCTGCGATAATTTTTCATCCGTTTCATTAACCTCACACATGAGACCAACCAATGGGGCCCCCACCCTCAGTAAAACACATTCCTCGCATCATCAGTGAGCGAACACTTTCATGTTTTGGGGCACCTGTCTCTATGTTTTGTACAAGCCAAACCACATTATTTTATTATTTTGGTAAGTGTACAAAGACCGCAAATGATGCAATATGTCCCCCACCCACTCATTCATTTTTTCTCCCATGGTAGCAGCCCCTGACCACCCTCGGTTGGAGTATACCACCCTCATGCAAAAGCCACTATGACATTCATAACCATTTCATACACACCCTGGAATTCTTACCGACTCCAGGGATTTCCCCATTAGAAATAGTTATGACTGCTGCCAAGATGATTTTCATACTCTGATCTTGGGCCACTGAATCCCCAACATCAATTTTCAGTCACCCCTCACCACCATGCCTATGTTAAACCCATCACATCCAGGATCATGATCCTCTGTATCAACGACCTCCTCATTCGTTTGAGGTTTCCTTTTTGTTGACTTCAACACCTCTTTTCCAAAAAGGAAGCGGTATCGTGGATCGCCCCTCTCCATAAAAGGGGCATCCTTGGGTGGCACTGTGGGAGACATCATTTCCCACAAATGTCATCGATCCTTCTGAAATTTGACTACAGCACAAGCTTTCATGTCAAGATGGTATCATACCTTACAACCATTACACTTTGATCAAATTCATCGAAGACCCATGCCTTCATAAGCATCTCTGTCAGCAATTCTTACACGGGAAGGTCCTAGCCAGCGCTCATGCATACAATGCGCATTTATATGCCATACCAATTTTATGCATATGGGTACCACATTCCACCTATTTTCAAAGAAAAAACGCCCCCTAGGGCGTCAGCAGTCGTCGTCATCAACCAACATATCACTACCATATTATTGACACAGACATAACATGTATCTGTCAAATATATTTGTTTAACTAGCCAAAGCATTAGGAGCATGAGACATGCCTACCTTGTAGAAAATTTGTATATATTTTATTATACCATTTCTTACAGCAGTCCCACAGGACATGGTCGCTCTTTGACCCGGTGCAGGGTGTCTCCAATTCCGAGCTACACATGGGTCTCTCTCTCTCTACACACAGTATACAGAAAATAAGCTATAATGTATTTCAGCTATACATTTCTTCCTAGACCTCATAAATTAGGGTACAACTATTATCACTAGAAAATCGTACAAGAAAAGGTGACATTATTTAATGTCAAGCAGAAGGATTTACAGGGCTGAGAGACATTAGAGAATCTGAAAGTATTTAAAAATATCTTAGGTCTGAGGAAAAATAAAATTATGTACAAGAAGGACTAGTAAAAAGTGCATTTTCACGTAAAATCCTTCGATAAACGTGCCCTTGCATGCCTTTTGACCCAAAAAGTGCACAATCCTCGGAGTGGCGGAAGTCACTTTCCATTACCACAAAGGCACACTCTAGGACATTGATTCCACACTTGAAGCCGCCTAAGGAAAACCACCCAAGCCTCCTAAGGACATCAAGGTAGCACAAAATAGAATAAATGTGGCACATAATGGAATCACCCTCCTCTCTTGGGTCACTATCCACAATGTACCAAGAGAGGGATGGAGGATTTTAATTCTTCGATAAAAGGCCACCAAGAGATGAGAAACTTGAGAGCACATTGTTATGCTCACCAGAATTTCCCCAAGTAATACCAACAGTGTGTGATCCGAAGTAGAGAGAAAGGGGACTCAGTTGTTGGCCATCCAACAACTCTAGTCCACCATAGTAGAGAGACAGAGACTTTGCTCCAAGGTAGCTCAGAAGTAAATACATCCATGAATCGGGACTCAGAACCCTTAGCTCTAAGGGCCCCTTGGAAAGTGGGTTAAAGTTTCATCCTCATTTCTTACCAACACTCAATAACAGGGGATGTAATCACCGCTGTTTGGATTATTGAATTTTTTTTAGTCTATTTAGAACTTTTGTGTTATTTTTTTTAGTTATAGTTATAGTTTTATGTTTGAATATGCATGCTATTTCTCTATCTAGTATGTTTATTTTCTCACATGTTTCACTAACTTTCTTGACTCCATATATTATATGCATGTGGCCAATAACTTAAGAGTGAAAAACACACCCCTTAAGTTAATGTGATTTCGTACATATGTGCACCAAACACACTAACACATAGGGTTTGTTACTTGAAAATATTTCTTCGGGAGTCTTGTTTTTTAATTCTTGATGAGGCACTCAGTTTTGAACATATAAAACATCATGTGGCTTTATGCCATAGAAATTTTTGTACCTTCTAATCATGAAGCATGGCATGAGTAGCTTCCAATATCGACTAATTCTTCCTTGCAGCTAAGCCATTCTATTCAGATGTATAAGGCACGATAGTTTCCTTCTCGATCCCTTCTATCTTATAGAATGTTATGAATTATTTTGACGTGTATTTTCCTCCGTTGTTGGACCTGGAACTTTTTATTATTTTCCCTTATTTATTTTCAGCCAAAGCTTTGGATTCCTATAATTTTTCAAAGGCTTCATCCTTGTGCTTCAGGAAGTACACCCATGTCTTTCTTGAGAAATCGTCAATGAAGGTGATGTAGTAGAGATGAACACCAATAGAATGCATAGGCATCAGAACACATATATCTGAATGAATGAGATGGAGGATGTCATTTATTTTGTTCTTACTAGAGGGGAATGGTCCCCTTGTTTTCTTTCCACTCGTGCAACCAGGAAAAAATCCATCATGATGATCTTTAACATCGAGGATTCCTGAGACTAGTCTCTTCAATTTCAGAAGAGTGTCATACTGTAGATGAGCCAGCCTACGGTGCCACAATTATCTTATATGATTGGTGTTATAAACCAATGCTCGAAATGGTCTTCCTATGGCTTTAAATATTCCCTCAGATCTCATACCTAATGTGAATGCATCTTTCATATGTGAATCAGCGGGCCAAGTTAAGACCTTTCCATTGATGAAGGCAACCCTCATCCCTTTATCTTCTAATACAGATATAGAAATAAAATTATTCATTAGACCTGTCACATACATAACATCATGTAGTAATACCAATTACATAGAGTTAAACTAAAACTTAACATATCAAAATCCTTTTTTGGTATGAGTGGATTTATCTCCAAGAATGATTTTCAGTTTAGTCTCCCTCTCTACTAGATTAGAGAGGATTTCTTTGTATCCATAGAAGTGATGAGTGGCACCACTGTCAACTAACCAAATATCCCACAAATCCGGTGGAGAAGAACTAGTAAGTGTAGAAATGAGAATATATTCATATTTATTCACAACATTACTTTCATACCTTAGAGCCCTTGACTTCTTTTTATGACATTCTCCTTCACGGTAACTTGAAGAGTCTCTTCTCCTTTCATATCTTCTGTCGCAGTTGTTGTTGGGTGCTAGTTTTGCACACTTTTCATACATATGTTTTCCCTATTTTTCCTCATAAATGTAACCAATGGGATTATCTTTGCCTCTTTTTCCTACCTTTCTATCCTAAATTGTGTTGTTTCACCTTGTTTTCATTACTCTGCCATTTAATCAATTATTATGATATATCGTTCCTTTCTTATGACTAATTAAGGATGAATGTTTGGAGAAGGTCTATGGTCTTTGTGTTGTCTTTCCAGATGTAATATGTGCCACCAAATATCCTGAGCACAAAGTACATAGGAGCAGTTAAGGGTGTGCTATTACAGCAAGCGATGTTGTTACACATTACTGTTACAAACATGCCGGCAAACTATTGTTACACTCTGTTATTACAGACCCACTGGGAAACTACTAATACAATTGTATGGCTTACTAGATCTTGTCAACACCTATTTTTGACATGTCCTTTAGCTATTACACTACAACTATGGTTTTATTGTGATAGTTGTAGAAGTTGTTAGCATTGTATTTTTGGGTAACAGCCTAAGGGCATTTTTTATTGTAATCTATAATTTTCTAGCCAGAAATTTATTAAGAAGTGGTTATAAATATACGTATTCTATTTCGATCAGCATGAGAATCATAATATTCCCATAACTGATCTATCCCTTGATTTTCTAAGATGTAACCACTTTATAGTTCACGGCCCTATAGGTTGAAAGGTTAGCGGAGACCAACATTATTTTGGCTCTGTAATTGTGCTCAGATTAATACAGATTATCCTATTATTGTTGTTACATGCATTATTCAAATTATTTTTCATTAAGTTATGTCTCTACCCGCGCCCTGCTAGGGAGGAAGGGCCCTCCTTCTTAGCAGGGATTGCAGTGATAAAGGTATCTGTGTATATGTTTTTTTATTTTGGTTTATGTATCAATAGCGTGTTGTTGCTACTGTTCAGATGTGAATATATCCACTTCAATTTCAATAATTTGTATGCTGTTATACATATTATATTAGAGAGACCAGCTAGATACTTATTATGTGGCGCACTAGAACAGATTAATTGAAGTGTGATTCCAGTCTTGTAGATCCTTTTATTTCTGCGTGACTAATTTACTTCAGCAATGATTTATTTTAATTGGAATTGCTATTGGTTAAGTGTATCGGCACAGACATTGCAATTGTCATTGGAATAAAAAGACGAACCTGGATTGATAATTAATGTGTATTGTTTAGTCGTTCAATAGTGATTAATACATCCTAGAATTTTGGCATCGTTGTCGGGGATGGCAGTGATGATCCAATCAATCAGAGTTGTTTCTTAGAAGTGAAATTTCCATGTGTTTTTTTAGAGTGTCTCCAGAGACACAATTGTCGGGCAGTAAGACGAGAGGTAAGAACCTGCACAACGCTCTAACAAACTTGAGCGGGCTCACCAATGTCTTGCTGGGACACTTAGGAGAGTGAATTTCTGAGCATTTTTTTTTTCTTAGAGCGTCTCCAATGACACAATTGCTAGGCGGTAATATGAGAGGTAAGAACCTACGCATCGCCCTAAGAAACTTGAGCGGGATCACCAATGTCTTGTTGGGACACTTAGGAGTTGAATTTTGGATGTTCTTTTAGGGTGTCTTCAATTATACAGTCGTCGGGTTGTAAGACAAGAGGTAAGAACCTGCGCATCTCTCTAACGAACTTGGGTGGGCTCACTACTGTAGAAACTAAAGCACTTATAGGATGAATTGATACAAATAGGGCCCATGTGTGTTGGTAGGACAACATCAACATCTACAAACATCCCCCACTCTACTCACTACAGGAAAGACAGGTCGTAAGAAAGAAAAGAAGAGTGCAGATTTGGGAAGGAAGACATTCTTTAGAGATCTGATCTCAAGGGTAGAAAAGGAACGGTCCACTCCATACAGAGATAATAGGAATATAGGACCACAGAAAGAAGCTACCATATCAAAGCATGGACCATAGGTGTCTTCCATGTCTGGACCTCACCATCCTTCAAATACAATACCCACTCCTGATACCAAAACTCCAGGTTCAAAACAGTAGTGGAGAATCATTGATTAGGATCTGATAATTGAAGGACACAGAGAGACCAGTGGGGAGCATCATGGCCCTGAGGAACAACATTCAGTTGATCATCAATTGGATGCTCGTAATGCTATTAAAAAGTTGGTCCTAGAGCATCCTGATCCTTTTATTTCTCAATCTCTGTTACACTCTGAGGTCGGTTCATCCCATCAATTAGAATCAGCCATGGGGGATGAGAATGTCAAGACAGATAGCTTTGTTAATTTTGAATTCCCAATATTACTAACACGAGATGAGGATCCTATGAATAATATTCCTTTATCATCCCTACCATCCTTTCAAGGGATGGATGTTGAAGACCTTGATACCTTTCTGTTCAAATTTGATGTGTTGTGTAGAGGTTATGACTACACTTCAGATGCCCATCAGCTGAAATTATTCCCTGCTACTCTAAAAGGAGAAGAACTAAGATGGTTCATGAGACTGGGTGTTGGCACGATTCGAACGATGAATGACATGAGAGAGGCCTTCCTCTTTAAGTATCAGGATTACTGTCAAACCAGGGACTTGAAGGACAAGATTTTTAGAATTGCACAAAAGGAGGAGGAAAGCCTAGAAGAATATATGGAGTGATTTCACTACAATTTACAAAGGTCTAAGTTCAGTAACTTAGACCTAGAAATTCTAAAGCCAATATTTTTAAGAGGTATAAGAGATGATTGTCTAGTGCATCTGAACTGATTAGGAAAAGGAGACATATCGCAAGAACCACTTGATGAAATAATGAAGCTTTTCCTACGTATCTAAAGAGGATTGGTCAAAGGGAGAGTTTCACTATGGGACCCTTTAGTCTAGATATAGAATTCCATGACTGGGGAAGTAACCAGAGCGGAAATTTATTTAAGGATTTTAAAACCGACCTCCTTAGCACTCTCCCTATCCGGATCACTATGGTACAAGTCAATAAAGCACAAGTAGAAGCTGAAGCAGCCTTAGAAATATTTTATCCCGGATGCAAAAAGAAAAATTTGGAAAGAGAATGTGGACTGAATAGTGTCAGCCTATGCAACATCTGTGAGTTAGTGTACTCTGTGAATTAGTGTCCTGAATTGCCCAAATTGAAGGCGGTACTTCAAGAATCAAGCGAGGATGTTCAATATTCTTATTTAATCGGATCAAAGGGACCATGGAAGCCGTGATCTATAGGTATTCCTTCATATTGTTCCTCTTTTTATCCTTGGAATAATTTTTATAATAGTCAAAAATATCCATGGTATTATCCTACTCCTTCCTCAACACAATTCCCTTCACCATGGAACCAGTGGCCATCTCCTCCACCAATGCAATATTCTCCATCACAACCCAATCCTTGGGGTCAAAACTGGAGGAGTAATGGCCAAGGTCTATTACGCCTTCCAATACCAATGCAGCAGCAGCAGTTAGAACTGCCTTCTATTCAAAATCCTACACCTTCTGTCCAAACCAAATTACCTGTGCAACCTAACCCCAATCCAAATAATAAGGTAGCCCAGAACATGGATGCTCCGGTTATCCTCCAGAATTATCTTATTACTCCTATTGGACTTAATGAGGTTCAGCTTCGATCAGGGAAAATAATCAGATCTGAACATACTCCCATTATTACCGAAGAATGTGAATCACCTTGAAAGGATATGGACGATTCTGAGGTGGTTGTTACACATGTAACTGCTGATACAACACCTAATATTACATCAGTAGTAGCCAGCTCAGGAGGATTTGTTGTTCCTAAAACAACAAATCCGAGCAAGGCTGGTACATCTGTGATATTTGACTCATCTATTAGCATTCAGAATCCTCCATATCCTTAATGATTAATTGAAACTGGGCCGGTCTCACAACCTGAATCTGAATTCCTCAAGGAACTGAAAAATTTTTATGTGCAGATTCCACTGTTAGAAGCTCTTAAAGAAGCACCTATCTATGCTAAAATAGTGAGGGATCTATGCATCAAAATACTTGGAAGGAAACCTAAAGACCCTGCTACTATCCATATCAAGGGGAAATTGTTCGATATTATGATTGAACGGCCTTTGTTGACTAAATATAATGACCTAGGGAACCCTACAGTGACTGTCCATATTTAAAATCATCCCATAAACAATACGTTGATTGATCTAGGGGCATCTATTAATGTCATAACTAAATACCTCTTCATCTCTCTAGGACTTCATGGACTTAGACCTACACCCACAGTGCTTGAATTAGCAGATAGGTCCCGTGTCAAGCCCGAGGGAATGATAGAAGATGTGGTTATCATTATGTCTTCCTGGAACTATCCGACTGACTTTCTCATTTTACAAACCAAATCCAACCTGGGGGATCATCCTTTAATCTTGGGAAGACCGTGGCTAGCCACCACAAATGCATATATCAGATGTAGGTCCGAATCTATGGTGATCTCAGATGGGCAGGCCACTCAGAACCTGAACCTTTATCCCCCAAAAAAACCTCATATGGATTCGAGTAGTCCCTGGTGGGACGAATTTTCACCTGAATCTGATCTTTCCCTACCTCTTCTCACGCTTGGAAAATCACAATAGTTTAAGGATGAAATAGATGATGATATCATTAATTTTTTTATTAGTAATTCACTCCTTATTGCCTCCATTATATATTTGGGAGAAGAAGATGAGGTAGATGATGCAATTATTGAACATTTGAAAACCCTCTGCATACTATCAGCAGTATCGTTGAAATCGAACCTGGGAAATGTTTAAACATCAATCCTAGGCTGAATGATGAAAAAAATAGATTGCTGATACAGCTGTTACAGAAATACAAAAAGGGATTTGCATGGGATTACAAGGATATGAAAGGAATCCATCCTGGCCTTTGCACTCACCGAATTTACCTTAAATAAGACTGCAAACCAGTTAGACAACCTTAGTGCCGAATGAGCCCCACACTTAAGTAGATAGTGAAAGAAGAGTTGCAAAAACTCCTTAATGCTAATTTCATCTACCCTATTTCTGACAGCCAGTGGGCGTCTCCGCTTGTCATAGTCCTGAAAAATAATGGAAAATGGAGAGTCAGTGTTGACGATAGAGACCTTTACAAGGCCACCCAAAAGGATCACTTTCCTTTGCCATTCATTGATGAGGTCTTGGATACTCTCTCTGGAAAAAATTATTTTCATTTCTAGATGGGTTTAGTGGCTATAATCAAATATAGATTTTCCCAGAAGACCAAGTGTTACACAGCATTTTGTCACCGTCCCTGCAATCCCTCACGCCGCATATTGGAGGGTCTTTCCCATGACCTATGAGCAGTGTCATACTCTACAAACACCTTCTTTGCATCCTTCTTTATAAGGACATCATTTCTCCTGTTGAACATTTTCTAAAAAATCACACAAAAACCTATGTTTTGGCCTTGGCATGGGTAGCTAGTTTACCCCTCGTGCCAATGTGGAGGATTTGTACTAGAGCTAGAGCCACCTGGCATTATGTCTCTGTGTTTTTCCTGTGCCAGCTTTTTTAGGAATGTTTTTTAACAAAAAGAGGAGGAATTTTCCCTCTAACCACCTAAGGGATGAATCATAGGAAGTGGTTAAGTTGATGAGCCACGGATCTCCCTCTTTAGGTAGTGGTTTCCTCCCTCCATGAAATACTCCTTGAAGATAGGTCTCCCTTCCATGATTATAGGGATCCTAACCTCTCCCTCTCCCTCTATATAAAAGGCCTTCTACCTCTATGAAAGCTAGTTGAACATATACCCAAGAAGCTGAACTTGGAGAAGAGATACTATAGCTGAGTAATTTCTATTGAGAAGGTAGAACCAAGGAGAATCCTATAGAGAGATCCCCGTCTGAATTCCCGATGAGCCTTTGTGAGATGCGCTCCGCTGGAACCCTATTGGAGGAGACTGCAATGTCAAAGATTGGTTGTACTTTTCCTTTCTTTAATTAATATACTCGACTATGGTGTTGGTTCCATCATTGTGTTATGTTGATTATCTGGTGCACTTGATTTAGTCTTCTTCGATTAACTGATAGTTATGAATGTGAAATAGTATGTTGTACATCGTCATTTTTTCTTGTGTGTGTGCAAGTGTCTAAGCATGAAAGCGAGTGAATCATGATCTGTCAAACTAGGAGCAAGAGGTAGCCACTCTTTTTGACGAAAACAACAACGTAGGACCTCAGGTAAGTCATCTATCGAATCTCTATCCATTCGTTAACTAGGAATCGATATTATATCTTGTCTCGTTTGTGGCTAGACCCACTCTAGAGCTAGTGGGATCGCCTCTTTCCGCAGAGGGAATTTACCTCACTAAAAAATTGGCGACTCCACTAGGGATCGAATACCGTTCAAGTTAATATGGTCTCTCAGTCCGATGACCCATGGATCATCCATTTACCTGAACATGTCAATTCATTTGGGGATTTGATGCCACTTAGTCCAATTGAAATCAATTATTGTGAGCTTACAGCTGCATCTTATTCTCACCCTTCTGAAGGTGCTCTTTTGATCATGTCTCTCGACATTTATTCTCAATCCCCCTAGCTTGGCGATGCAGATTCACCTAATCCTTTGAAAGAAGTGTTTCCATATGATGAGGCCATAATGGAAACCATGTCTCTTGAAGAACTACCATGGAGTGACGGGCATCATCGTTCCTCATTTATGCCTGGCCTCGGGGCCATGTCTAACTGTCTTGAGCATTTTGCGTCTCAAGTTCCTTCTCCGCCACTTCAAATGCCTATCTTGACTCCTGAAGTATTTGTTGAAGGTAACTTTGGTAACATTACTCAAAAGATGCCTAACGACATTTTCGTGAAATTGGGAATTGTCAAGAACATCCATGTGGGAGTCACTTGATCTTCCGATGAAGTCCAAGTGTATACTAGCCTCTTTCGCGAATTTTGTGATGTTTTCACCTGGTATTATGAGGAAATGCCTGGAATTGATCCTAGTATTGTGGTGCATGAGATTCCTACCTACCCAAGTGCGAAGCCTATTCGCCAGCGTCTTCGTCTAGTGCATCCTCGGAAAGTTGTCGCCATCAAAGCTGAAGTTGAAAAACTTCTTAAAGCGGGTTTCATTTATCCGATTCCTCTGATAGTGTGGGTTTCTAACATTGTTCCTATGGATAAGAAGCAGGTAGAAATTCGCATCTGTTTTGACTATAGCGATATTAATCGAGCCTATCCTAAGGATAACTATCCCACCCGTTTCATCGATCAGATTATTGACGATTGTGCGAGGAGTGAGATTTTTTTCCTTATGGATGATTTTTTTGGCTATAATCATATCAACATTCTCTCGTCTGATCAACACAAGACCACTTTTATCTGTCCTTGGGGAACGTTCGCATATAAGAAACTCCCTTTTGGCTTGAAGAATGTTGGGGCTACATTCCAGCGCACCATGTCTTATGCCTTTCACGATATTCGTCATATTGTTCAACCATATCTAGATGACCTTCCGGCTCATTCAGCTGCACGAAAAGACCATCTGGACCATCTTTGCCAAATCTTTCTTCGTTTTAGACGCTACAACATTCATCTCAATCCGCATAAATGCATCTTCTGCGTCGATTATGGTATACTTTTAGGGTTTATCGTATCTAAAGATGGAATTTGCCTTGACCCGCTTAAGGTTGAGGCTATCGTTAATCTCCCCTCTCCATCCTCATTACACCAACTCCAGAGTCTCCAAGGGAAAGAAAATTTCTTACGTTGTTTTATCCCAAACTATGTCGAAGTAGCCAAAGGATTCACACAAATTTTAAAGTGGGGCGTCCCTTTCTGTTGGGATGATATTGCTCAGCAATATTTTGATACACTTAAGACGTTGCTTGTCAACGCTCCTCTATTACGTCCTCTGAATTATCATCGTGATTTCACCCTCTATCTAGTTGCTTCCTTAAGTACGATCGCCATGGTTTTGGTTCAAGATGATGATGAAGGAAATGAGAATTTCGTTTACTAATTATCTCGGAACCTTATCAACCCTGAAATGCATTATGCACATGTCGAGAAGTTAGCGTTGGCTGCGGTCCAGGCTATCCAGCGTTTTCGTCATTATATCATTTTATGCATGGTGACCGTGATTTCTGATTATAACCCCATGACCTATATTCTGTTTCGATAGTTGCTGCAGGGAAAATAATCAAAGTGGATCGTTATCCTCCAAGAGTTTTATTTGGATTTTACTATCGCCAAATCGAATAAATCACTTGTTTTTGCTGATTTGATTTTTCTCTCCCTGCCGGCTCTACTCCTTCTCATTCCGAGGATCATATTCCAGACGAAACTCTTTTCTTGATTAGCACCCTCGATCGGTGGTAAATTGATATAATCATGTATATCCAAACTTCTACTTTTATTTTTGAGTTAACAAAAAATGCCCGATGCCCCATTCGGCATCACTCGCAACCTTATCGTATTATTGGAGATACCCTCTATTGTGTTGGAGTCGATTCTGTACTCTACCGATGTCTGACCCTTGAGGAAGCTGAGAAAGTTTTAAATGACTACCACTGTGGCACCTGTGGTGGTCACATGTTTGGTTATGCCACCACACAGAAGATCCTTCTTGTTGGCTATTTCTGGCCATCCAATTTTAAATATTGCATTGTTGCAGTATGAAAATGTCATGCGTGCCATATATATCAACACAAAATGCATGCACCACCTATTCCTTTACACTCTGTCATTACCATTGGTCCCTTTGCTAAATGGGGCATCGATTTTATGACGTGTAACCCTCGTTTAGCGAGGGGGCATGCCTATATTATCGTCACCATCGATTATTTTACAAAATGGGTCGAAGCAATGCCTACACTGGCTGTGGACAGTAAGATAGTAGCAAAATTCATATTCAATCATGTTATTACTTTGTTTGGTGTTCCTCAAGCCATTTTTACTGATCATGGTTCTCATTTTCGGGACTATATGATGGCGGAGCTGACATCTAAGTTTGGTCTGCGTCACAACAGCTCAACGCCTTATTACCCTCAAGCTAATGGCCAAGTTGAAGCCGTAAACAAATTCCTTGTTACAATGCTTCAATAAACAATTGGGATCCATAAATCAAACTGGAATCTCATGTTGTTTTCAGCTCTATGGGCTTACCGAACATCGATTAAGAGTACAACCGGATTCACTCCATTTCAGTTGGTATACGTTATATAAGCCACTCTTCCGATTGAACGTGAAATCCCTTCACTCAAATTAGCTATGGAATTACTGCCTAATACTTCACCTGAGGCAGAGCGTCTTCTCTACTTAGAGAGATTGGATGGAACTCGTCGCTTAGCTGCCTTGGTCATCGAAGCACAGAAGAAGCGAGTCAAAGCTAATTTTGACCAAACAGTTTCCCCTCGTTCTTTTATCGAAGGCAACCTCGTTCTCCTATACGACCAAGCTCATGACAAGCTGGGGGAAATTAAATTCCAACCCATGTGGCAGGGGCCCTACATCGCCAAACGTGTGTTACAAAATGGGGCTTATGAGCCTATTGATTATGAAGGTTATCCCTTAGCACAACCCAGAAATGGGTTGTACTTGAAAAAGTATTATCCTTGAGTCATTCATGCATGATATGTGTACATAGGTGATTTTTCATTTTTTGTGCATGCTTTGGTGTGATGTGCTTTGTAATCTTTTTCTGCTTATTGGGTCTTTTTTTTTATGCAGATGTCTATTTCCCCTTATGTCAGTTTCACGGATGGTGCTTCCCACAGTACCAGGAACTTGTCTTCGGTAGCCTAGTTAATTTATGATCCTTTTGGTGAGTTGATTAACCTACAAGATATTTTTCTAGGACCAACTACAAACAATGTCACTGAATGTAGTGTTATTTTGGAACTATTAACCGAGCAGTTAACCTTGGCATACGTGCATTTCTTGTGAATCTGGATTCGCAACTTGTTGTTCTTCAACTTAAAAATCATTATTCGGTTCGAAACCCATGCATTTTGATATTGTATTTGCGTATTCATTTACTTGAAATAAATTTTGATTGCATCACATATCAACATATACCAATACGAATGAATATATTAACTTATGCAATAGCTAACATTGTACTAGATAAACATTTGCGCAATTTATAAAACATCATCATATGTAAATAAAACCATGTAGAAAACAAATGTATATATATCGATTGTTTGCAATGTGTGCATCATAAAACCCAAAAAATATATATGTATATTTCAGTCACTTCGCGAGACAACATGTCTCTCAAAAATGTGCTGAAATAAAAGCCTAAGTGCCTAATCGGCATGGTGCTCATGATAGCAGGTCACCGCCCGTACCGACTGCCTCAGCAAGCGGTGGATACGACTCGGCACCCCTACAGTGTGCCTCTGATAGGCTCGAGGAACATCATCAAAATGAGCATAGTCTGGAATTCAACGGGTGATCCCCTCCAGGTTTTGTACTATCTCCTCATCACTGCCCTCACCATGAGGATCGAAATCATGAGGAGTTCGCCTCGCCATCGGTGACATACCTGCAGGTCACTCTAGGCCAACATCTGCATACATATAAGATTAACTGTCAGAACATGCATATATACCAAAAAATAATAAACTCATGAAAATAAAAAATGAGTCTCACCTACCTCTTCGTCCCAATCCTCTCCCTCTGGGAGCGAGAGGTCTAGATCACCAGTGAAGCCTATGCCAGAATAGGGCCAATCCTCCACGATAATCAGTTGTCAACAGATCCAATCAAAAAACTCTGGCCTCTAGGAGATCTGTTGGCCACCCCCTACTCTAGGCATCAGCATAGCCCATCAGGCCATTCGTGGTTCTCTGGGTGGTGGCATCGAGACAATGACCTCCTGACGCTAGAATATGGGTATTCATTCCATGAAGAACGATACCAGAATTGATCCATACCCAAACTACTTTATTTTGGTTTTCTTGCACTTGGTAAGTTTCCTCTTAATTTTAATAGTCACGGCCTCGGCCCAGTTGAAGAGAGTCGGGTTCATGCACTCTGAGGCAAGAAGTAGTTGTGTCTTTGTGGCTTCATGCGGTGCTTGTGATCCTGTAGCCCACGTGATAGTGTGCAACACTAATTTTAGTGCCAGATCAAGGATGGTTTGGATGTCAAACTTTCCATTCCCTATTCCCTTTCGTGCCCCTTGGCACACCCCGTCGATCACCATTTCCATGCTTTCCCCAGAAGGACAGTTACCGGTCAAGATAGGGACAGCACCCCTACGCAACAATCTGGTGATAAAATACACATCAAAGACTTTGAGTTTAAGTTCCTAATCCCAAAGCACAAAATTTTCTTGATCCTCATCCCAAATTCTTATCAAATATTGAAGCAATTCTGGTTGAGCCCGGAGGCACGGTGTCAGGAAGAATTTCTTTAGCCCACAGTTTCTAAGGGCGTTCATGCATTGTTCATTCTCTATGGCTATTTTTTCCTCCTCACTGTGTTCTCTCTCTTTCCACTCAGTCACCATATTTTCTGCTTGGTACCTGCACACATTGTTCATATGAGCATTGTTAGTCTACTTAGGTATCAAAATTTGCAAGAAAATGGTTGCGGTTGGCGCGACTGTTTCTCTAACAGTCGCACCAATGGGTGTGACCCCTGTGTAAAAAAGGGGTGATTGGTGCAGGTTCGTGCCCGAAACCCATGCCAACTGTGATGCCCTAGTTTTGACAAATCCTCCCCTAAAGGATTCAAATGAAAAATCAAGGTAATGAAATTTAGCTCAAAAGATGGCAAATGATGTCGGATCTTACCTGAAACTGATGGAATCAAGAATGGTTCACTAGATCGCTCTCAATTGTCACCACAAAATCACAAGGAAAATGGGTCACTATTGCTCTACAAAAAGGTAAAAGTGAAAAGTAAATATTTTTTACCACTTATGGCATTTCATAACTTTTCTCTTAAATTAGGTTTTAAAACATATTTGTCGATTATTTTATCATATTTTCGAGGAATACATTTTACACACGTCTTTTTGTGCAGCGATAGGTTTTCACGTGGTTATGACGAAGAAACGAGTTGTATTTTATACTTTTTCAGACTCAGTAAAAACACGAAAAAGTCACTGCTGGAGTCACCTTTCAGCTCTTTTCTGACTCTCTAAAACTGGAAAGATTGTCGAGACGCTTGTCGTTTTGAACTTGTTAAATGGCTGCGAAATGATATCTACCCAGTATACGTTTACCCCATTTTCGGGCTAGGATAGATTATTTACGAAAAAGGAATACCTTAGCCTATCGCGACTAAGAGGTTCTCCCAAACACAGTTTTCTATCTTTCTAGATCTGAGAGACTATTTACGAAAAGGGACTGCTAGAGTTTTCTTTTCCGCTTTCTTTTCAAACTCTCTAAACATGAAAAGATGTTGAGTTCTCCCTTTATCAAACTTGTTAATCACTAATGACATCAGATTTTTTCGCCATAAAGTTACTCGAGTTCCTCCTTCCTAGGGCTCGTAAAATGTACTAGGTTGGATTTTTCCAAAGGAAAAACTTACATCGCAAGCATATGCTATCCCCTTCAAGCTTGTTTTCAAAAATAATTGGGGTACTCACCAGAAATGGTGGGGGAAAATGGAACTAGATTGTAGTCATGTTGGCACTATGTCGCTCTTGAACATGGCACTTTTATACATTCATGTCAGGTTGGGGATATCTCACCTTGTCATTTGTCTGCCTCCATGGGTTTGGGTAATCTCTTTTGACCACTCATCTGCTCTTTTCCACATCACCATGACCTCAGATCCCTTGATGTCAAATACTGCCAAATCTAGTGTTGTGCCTCCGATATGTTCAAGAGAATTTTTCCTCTAAAGTTTTCAACCTCCCTATGATTCTCTGTTGATCTTGATTCACAAACATCATACTCCTTTGTCTCGTGTCGATCATGTGGGAAAAAATATGGCCCACCTTAGATTAGGTCACTTCCTGTTGACTTCACCTCATTATCTAGGAAGCTGATCTAGAGACTCCATTCAGGTACCTTGGAGCCTACATGCCTCAATGGCAGGTTCTTCGCACTCGACGTAAGGTCCACATCATTGACCTTCGATCTACTGACTCTACGGGTGTTCGACATCAGATCACTGTTCACATTCTGTGGATTGTACCTTTCGTACCTTGAGAAACATTTTCATTATTGGTGGTTTCTCTCACGTCTATTAACGACTTTCATAATTGGCCGGTAATCAGATGATTTTATTGCATGTTCGATTTCAGCTCACATATTCACATGCTCGAATTTGTACTTTTTTCGGGTCGATATGGAGCGCAAGACCATAGGTTTTTTCTGATGAAACCCAGGCTACAAGTTCTTTGTGGATTACTATGAATTATTACATGACTCTTCTGATTGGATGGTTGCGACCATGGCTGAGTCTATTTGTTGATCCCTACTACTGGATGGCTGTGACCATACCTCATATCTCACTATTTATGTACTCTATTATGGATGGCTGCACCCATGCCACATGTCATGTATTAGAAATATCAGTTGTATTTGTACTTGCAGGTTTTCTAACAATAGTTTTTGGGTCGAACACATTCTCATAAAGCATTTCACACCTCCCTCTCTCTAAGACCTCATGCTTTAGGGGGCATCTGTTACACAACATTTTGTCACCGTCCCTGCAATCCCTCACCCTGCATATTGGAGGGTATTTCCCATGACCTGTGAGCAGTGTCATACTCTGCAAACACCTTCTTTGCATCCTTCTGCACAAGGACATAATTTCTCCTGTTGACCATTTCCTCAAAAAGCACACAAAAACCTATGTTTTGGCCTTGGCACGGGTAGCCACTTCACCCCTCGCGCCAATGTGGAGGATTTACACTAGAGCCTGTACCACCTGGTGCTCTGTCTCTATGTTGTGCCTGCGCTTGCTATTTTAGGATTTTTTTTTTAAAAAAAGAGGCGAAATTTTCCTTCTAACCACCTCAGGGACGAGTCACAGGAAGTGGTTAAGTTGATGAGCCACAGATCTCCCTATTTAGGTAGTGGTTTCCTCCCCCCATAAAACACTCATTGAAGATAGGTCTCCCTTCCATGATTATAGGGATCCTAACCTCTCCCTCTCCCTCTATATAAACAGGCCTTCTCCCTTTATGAAAGCTAGCTAAACATATAGCCAAGAAGCTGAACTTGGAGAAGAGATACTATAGCTAAGTAATTGCAATTGAGAAGGTAGAACCAAGGAGAATCCCATAGAGAGAGCCTCATATGAATTCTCGATGAGCCTTTGTGAGACGCGCTCTGTCGGAACCCTATTGGAGGAGACCGCGATGTCGAAGCTTGGTTGTACGCTTCCTTTCTTTCATTAATATACTTGACTATGGTGTTGGTTCCATCATTGTGTTATGTTGATTATCTAATGCAATTGATTTAGTATTCTTCGCCTGACTGATAGTTACGAATGTGAAATAGTATGTTGTATATCGTTGTTGTTTCTTGTGTGTGTGTGCAGGTGTCCGAGCGTGAAATCGAACGGATCGTGATCTATCAAACTAGGAGCAAGAGGCAGCCACTCTTTCTGATGACAACAACAGCATAGCACCTCCAGTAAGTCATCTATCGAATCTCCATCCATTCTTTAACTAGGAATTGATATTATGGCTTGTCTCGTTTGTGGCTAGACCCACTCTAGGGCTAGTGGGATCACCTCTGTCTGCATAGGGGATTTACCTCACCAACACCAAGACAAGACAACCTTCACTTTCCCATGGATAATTTTTCATACAGAGTCCTTCCCTTTGGCCTCTGTAATGCACGAGCAACCTTTCAGAGGGAAATATTGGGTATTTTTTCTGACCTTTTGAAAGAATGTCTTGAAATATTTATGGATGATTTTACACCCTACGGGGATGCCTTTGAGACAGTATTAGCTAACTTAGAGAAAGTGCTAGAACATTGTGAACAAACTAATGTTTCTCTAAGCACAGAAAAATGCCACATGATGATGATCGAGGGAATTAGGTTGGGACATTTCATTTCGGCAGATGAAATCAAGGTAGATCCTGCAAAAATTGAGGTAATCTTGAAAATCCTGACCCCTAAGACTCCAAAAGAGGTACGTATTTTTTTGGGACATCCAGGATACTATAAGAGATTTATAAAGAAATTTTCAAATATTTCATCTCCTCTATTTTCATTACTCATGAAAGATGCAGAATTTGTGTGGATAGGGAAGTGTGAGCAGGGATTTTTAAAGTTGAAAAAATGTGTAACAGCAACACCTGTTTTACGAGGACCAAACTGGGAATTTCCATTTCATATTGCTACGGATGCATCTGACATGGCTGTGGGTGTTGTTTTGGGGCAGTTGGAGGAGAAGAAACCTTATGCCATTTATTACATCAATAAGAACTCATCTCCAGCAGAACTCAACTACATTGTTACTGAGAAGGAATTCCTAGCAGTAGTGCATGCTATCAAAAAATTTCGTCACTACATCACCGGGTACCAAGTATTTGTACACACTAACCATGCCGAAATTCAATTTTTAATGAACAAGCATGTTACTAATGGTAGAGTTACACGATGGTTATTGTTGTTACAAAAATTTTATATTACTATTTTAGATAAACCTAGAAAATATAATTTAGTTGCCAATTTTATTTCTAGATTAACTATAAGTGATGATTGCACTGCCACTAAGGATTATTTTCCAGATGAATATATTTTTTCCATCTCTACTCACTCACCATGGTATGAAGATATATCCAATTACCTTGCTACAGGAAAATTCCCACACCAATTGTATTCCAAGGAAATAAGGAATATTATACAATAGAGTGCTACCTACTCCTGGATAGAAGGAAATCTCTATCACACCAAGCCATATTTTCAAATTAGGCGATGTTTTAGAGAAGATGAGGTATTTGAGATCTTGAAGGATTGTCGTGAGGAACCTTGTGGAGAACATTTCAATGACAAGAGTACATGACATGAAGTACTCTCACTAGGGTACTACTGGCCAGCTATATTCCAGGATGCCAAGAAGTTTGTGAAAGGATGTGATAGTTGCCAAAGGATGGGCTGGCCTCTGAAATCAAATTAGATGTTGTTACGACCTCAGATAGTGATATAACCATTTGAGAAATCGGCCCTAGAATTTGTGGGGCCAATTAATCCTTCATCATAGAAAAAATCATACATATTGGTCTGCACCAATTATGTCATGAAATGGGTTGAAGCAAAGGCACTAACTAGAGCAACAGAGCAGGTTGTTTCAGATTTCTTGTTTGAAGATATTTTTTTTCACTTTGGGATACCCAGAGAGATAGTGACAGATGGGGGGCCTCATTTCACATCTCATTTGATCAATAACCTTGTTGAAAAGTATGGAATTCATCACATAATCACTTCACCATATCACTCACAAGAAAATGGCCAAGTCGAAAGCACCAATAAAGCCATTGAGGGAATCTTAACAAAGACAGTAGCCATCCACTGAAGAAACTAGACCAAGAAAATTCCAAAGGTACTATGAGATTATAGGACAACATGGAGGAATACAACAGACTTCTCACCTTATGAATTGGTGTATGGTAAGAATCCTCTATTCCCCATATAATTTGAAATAAAGACATTAAGAACAACATTGCGGGTCGATCTGGATTTGAGTACGACACAGGCACAAAGACTGAAGCATCTCAATGAGTGGGAAGAGGAACGGTTGGTTGCTTCTCAACAAACAGTGATCATTCAGCAGCAAAGAACTAGATGGCGTGATGGGTTTATTAAGAAGAAAAATTTCCAGAAAGGAGATTGGGCTCTTTTGTATGATTCAAGGTTCAAAGATTTCAAAGGCAAGCTTTGCACGAGATGACTAGGTCCTTACGAAGGGGACACGGTATTTGACAATGGGACTGTAAAATTTGTCACCATTGATAGTGCTAAGGCACCATTACTAGTTAATGGGCACCTTCTGAGGTTATATCATCAACTCGCTTTGAAGGAATCATCTATCAACATGGTCGTGGACTTTGATCTTCATGTTACAACAGCAAGGGAACATTCTCCTATGCAACCTAAAAATTGAAATTCCAATAAGTGCAGCAGTTGAAAACCACCTTTGTGGGAGCTGTTACACCTATTTAATATATATATATATATATATCTATATATATATATATATATATATATATATATATATATATATATATGTATGTATGTATGTATATATGTATGTATGTATGTATGTATGTATGTATGTATGTATGTAAGTAAATAACAAGATAAAAACAAAAACAAAAACAATAAATCTAACTGTGAAAACCCCTTTCCGAGGCGCAATCAAAAAATTGGTAACAACTGAAAACCACTCTTGTGGTGGCTGTTACACCCATGTTTTTCTTCCTGAAACATCATCTTCCTTTTATGATATATTTTATATGATGATGGTTTTCATGTAATTTTCTTTTCCATACCAATTTCTCTTCATTATTGTTTTTTTGAAGAATAATCTAAGGGTTTTCTTGGTTATTACACATGTAACAGCGGATAGCCAGGAACATTGTTACTTAAATTTCATTCCATAAAAACAATAATTGTGCCAGCCAAACACAACAACACGAGCGCTCCAAGCTGAATTCTTCCAATTCGAAATCTTCCTCCACGTCACCTCAGGTATGTCATTCAAAAGGTAAACATTATCATTTATGATTTGGTGATTAATTGGCATAATTAATGATATTCCCATGACGACCATGGGCAGCCATCACCATTGAGGTGGGGGAGGGGATATGTCTTGAAATCATTGCAAAAATCCGTAGTCATAAAACTCTATCAAATTTTCATGCACCCAATTAATAACACAATTTCCAATGATGACTGAATTCGGTTGGAAAAGAGTGTGTGTACTAGATCCCATTACTTTCCATAAAGAGACATTTATGAAGATTAATGTGAGGTATGATTCGGTAATCCGTAAAATCTATCACCTCCCATCAACCTCCTCAACTGAAACCTTGCATCCTCATTGTAAACTCGTCAATTGGGATAAGCAGAGACGTCGAGAAGTAGTGAGCAGTGCACTGATATTACAGTGGGGCTAAGTAGCAAGAAGTGAATTTAGAAACATAATGATATTATAGTGGGGCTGAGCAGCAAGAAGAAAATTTAGAAACAAATAGCAAAGATGGGTGGAGAAGTGGTCAATCACGAATTGGATTCTATGGATGCCTTGTATAATTGTCCAGAATCCTACCATATATTCATACATGCCAAATGGATTGAGTATTTCCATAAGCTAGAAGGCTCAGACGAGGCGGTGGCAATTGAATTTGCTTAGAATTTGAACAACAATCAAACCTGAGTTAGGGGCATGCAAGTTGAGGTGACTGAAGAGGTAATTGCCTAGGTAACTTCATTTCCAATAGAGGAATGGAGGTGGTTTAACAGAAAAATCAATGACCCCTCCTTGAAATAAGACTTCCTATAAGTAGAAGAAAAATCATAGAAGAAAGTGAGAGGAATTGACATGTTGTCACTTCCTCATCCTTGGGCAGATGTTTCCCTAGGTTTAATTAGATATATCACTCGTGAGGGAATATCCATGATAGTGTTTAACTATCACTTCCCTCTAATTAATCTCCTTCGACACCAACAAAAGATTAATCTTCCATTCTACTTGTTAGGGAACATCAAGGATATGACAGTAGTAGTAAAGAAAAAATCACACCCGAAGGCATGTGTGACTAATCATAGACTCATCAATTTAATCGTTCTGGATGCCCTAGGCCAACAAGGAAAAATTTAGGAAAAATTCAAGTGAAAGAGGCCGAGGACAAGCTGGGGGAAACATATCATCACTTCGGGAGGAAGTCAGATAGAAGTGAAAACCCAGAATCGACCTGCTGGAGTTATAATTGGGAAAGAGCCTACTGATGAACCAATTGGGGATAGAAGGAAAAAACAAAGAGTGAAATTCAACATACCTGCAGACCCTTTTCCTACGGCAGGAAAGCAGAGAAAATCAGAAGTATTAGAAGAAGAAAGGCAACCCTCCTCATCAGGTAAGGACGAAACTCATGTCCTATTTTTAGAACTCAAAAATATAAGAAAGGAAAATGAAGAATTAAAGAAAAAATTATATGGGGGGAAGGAAATACAGTGTTTGTATGCATGATATTTTTTCAAGAATTAAAAGCATTGGGATATAAGTTCTATAGATAAAACATCAGCCCAATGGAAACAGAAACAGAAGATCAGGAGGCTATTACAAAAAGAACCTGTTGATGATACTGCTGTTACACAAGAAACAACAGTTAAAGTAGAGCCTCTTGTAATAATTTGCCTAGAATTCGACTCACAAGAACCTGTGGAGGCCACTCCTATTGTATAAGAAACAATAATGGAAACAAAGGCTACTCTAGATGGAAACAAAAGGGCTGACACACAACAACCCACCGAGGAAGTTGTTGTTACACAAGAACCAGCAGCAAAGGGGGAACAACCTCATTTACCATAGGCTGTTACACCCATTATTGATGTGGATATTGAATGCAGAAGAATGCTAGGTCCAATATCAAGATGGATTTCTGAGAAAATCTTGTTAATTTCCGAATTACAAAAGTGGAAACAAGAAGCAATCTCCCTTCGAGAGGGGATGATTTCGCTGAAAGAACATCAGAGAGAAATAGACACTTTACATGAAAGATGGATGAAAGAAGAGTTGAAGAAAGGAGGGGAGAATTATAAGAAGAAGGAAGCTCTGAACAAATAGGAGGAATAGTTGCTTCTATTACAACAGCAGGTTCAGGATCTTACCATAGACAAGAAAAAAATTCATGATCTCGCCCTTAATTTGTTGGGTTGTAGGTGGCTTTCTCCATCTTATCCTATTTTTCTATGGGAACGTTACTTCTTCTTCCAGATGAAAGCTGTTATGGAGGATAGAACCTATTTATTTTCTTCCACTCGCACATTTTAGATGTTTTTCGTGCCTCTAATTTTGATGAGAAAAGCCTATTGTGTGAGCTATTCTTACACAATGTCATTTGTGAACATGTAAGTGTGAAGATGGTTGTGATAGTATTCTCCTATATGGGAGATCTTCAGTTGTGAGATTTTTTTTCCTTCATGAAGAATCATATTGAATGGCATTTGGCCATCAAATCTATGGAGGCTAATGAGGAGAAGATGGCATTATGGGTTCGAGAATAACCAAGACAAGCTGCCGAGTTAAGGCAAGAATTTAGGAGAATGTTGAGTACTCCTCAAATTAAGGAACCGACTGCCACTTACAAAATAAGGATCGTGAACTTCTGCCTCAATTATTTCTCAATGATGAAGAGTCGAGCCTTGATTGGGTGCTTGAAACACACAGAAGCCAGCAGTGCTGAGCTACTAAAGGGGGACTCACTCTCATTCTAGAATTTCGTGGTGGTTGTTACACATGTACTAGCTTATGCACAAATCATACAATCCCTTCGTGCTTTGTGGCTTTGATTGAGATTCAATTTTCATTTGATCTGGCTGCCAATTGAGCATTATCAGAGTAATTATGAATTGAGTAAGTATGAGCCAAAATCCTGGGTACGGCAGTTGATGGCCAATCAGGGGTACAGGTCTGTAGACGAAGATACAGTTGGTGCTTATGATCTCACCGACCTGCACTGCATATATTCCCATGAGAGATGAGTTTGCATGAGGGCATGCAAGTATTTCAGTTGGGGGGAGATGTTGGGTGCCAGTTTTGCACAGTTTTCCTACATATGTTTTCCCTATTTTTCCTCATAACTATAACCAATGGGATTATCTTTGCCTATTTTTCCTACCTTTCTTCCTAACTTGTGTTGTTTCACCTTGTTTTCATTACTTTGTCATTTCATCAATTATTATGATATATCGTGCCTTTTTATGACTAATTGAGGATGAATGTTTGGAGAAGATATATGGTCTTTGTGTTTTCTTTCCAGATGTCATTTGTACCACCAAATATCCCGAGCAAAAAGTACACAGGAGCAGTTAAGGGTATGTTTTTATAGTGAGAAATGTTGTTACACCTTGCTGTTACAGACCCGCCGACAAACTGTTGTTACACTATGTTATTATAGACCTTCTGGTGAACTGTTGATATAGTTGTACCGCTGACTGGATCTCGTCAACACCTATTTCTGACATGTCCTTTAGTTGTTACACTACAAATGTGGTTTTATTGCGATATATGTAGAATTTTTTAGCATTGTATTTTTGGGATAACAGCCTAAGGGCAGTTTTGATTGTAATCTATAATTTTCTAGTCAGAAATTTATTAAGAAGTGGTTATAACTATATGTATTCTATTTCTATCAGCATGAGAATCATAAGATTATCATGACTAATCTATCCCTTGATTTTCTGAGATGCAACTACTATATAGTTCTCAGCTCTAGATGTGGAAAGGTTAGTGGATAAGATTACTACAAATTATCCTTTTATTGTTGTTACATGTGATATTCAATTTAGTTTTCGTTAAGTTCTTTCTCTACTTGCACCCTGCTAGGGAAGAAGGGCCATCCTTCTTAGTAGGGATTGCAGTGATTAAGGTATTCTTTTATATGTGTTTGTATTTTGGTATATGTATTAGTAGTGTGATGTTCCTATTGTTCAGTTGTGAATATATCTGCTTCAATTTCAATACTTTGTATGATCTCACACATATGATATTAGAGACACTAGCTAGATATTTGTTTTATGGCGCGCTAGAACAAATTAATTGAAGTGAGATTCCAGTCTTGTAGATCCTTTTATTTCTGCATGAGTGATTTACTTCTAGAATTTACTTCACCAACAATTTATTTTAATTGAAATTGCTTCTGCTTGAGTGTATCGGCACAGACAGTGCAACTACCATTGGAATAAAAAGACGTCCCTAGATTGATAATTAATGTGTATTATTTAGTCATTGAATAGTGATTAATACAACCCAATAGTTGTTCCTTAGATTTTATATTATTCTTTTATCATTATTGTTTCTTTTGGTGTTGTATCATGGCCTCTTTCTCTTCTTGAGAAAATCACATGCATAATGACCTTTATTTTGGAAATTATAGCATTCAATATGGGATAGTGATCTATCATTCCTTCCTTTTGAGGTTTGAGGAGGAGGTCTTCTTGAATGACCTCCTTTTTACCTCTTTCTTTTGTTATGGGTGATATATGAATTAGGCTCTCCTTTTTCATGTTTTTGAATTATTCCTCTTTATGTCATTCTTGATTCTTCTTTAGTAAGCTTTCCAACAATTTCATCAAATGATTGGATAACATGGTTGTTTTTTATTATAGTAATGAATGTTTCCCAAATAGAAGGGAGACCTCTAAGAGTTATGAAAAACAACTCTCTGTAAATCACATTCTCTCCAACCCTCTCCAGTTGATCTCTAAGACGAGAGATCCTCATAATGTATGATTGAATAGTTTCATCTTTGTTCATCTTCATTTCCTTGAGTTTATATTTCAAAGTGATGATATCATTTATATTTTTGACTTCATACATGTCGACTATCTTGTCATAAATGTATTTAGACTTTCTTAAATTCCCAGCATATGTAACAAAATGATCTTGTAAATCATCATCTATTATTTTCTTTGCTTTAGGCTCACCTTTCTTGTGTATGTTCTTGATAGAAGCAGAGGAATTTTCTAGAGGCTCTGGCATCCTTCCTTGAATTTATTCCAACACATCATTGTTGTCAGCTATGATGTCCACTCTAACTTTCCATGCAGAAAATTTTGATTCATCACCCAATTTCTCATGCTACTTGAAGGTAGAGGAGGACATCTTGACTTTGGCTTGTAGATCTACTTTCTGATAATGAGGGCTTCATTGTGTGTATTCTCTTGGGCTTTTCCTTCACCTTAGCTTTGATACAATGTTAATTTTTTAGATTTTTATATGTTGTATCAATTATTTTAGCCCAAATTACTTCTTCATAAACAATGCATCAAATTATTAGCAATGTAAATAATCATAAAATTAACTGAAGATAAAACAATTCATGCAGTGAAAAAAAAGAAAATAGCACAACCATGAGAGATAGCAGATTGGTCCAAGACTAGGGAAAAATCCCACTATGGGGGAATCCCTCTCAAATATTCTTCTTCAGTAGATCATCATAAAAAAAATTCAACAGAGAGTACAATAAGCCCAATACATATGTGCAGCAGAAACAAATTGATCAGATCTATAGATTTGCATATCTACAACATTAAGAGCGTGAATCTAATATATCACTGAAGCCAAGTGATATCAACTGCCAAGTCTTATATCTGTATTTAGGATGTTGTCAAAGATTGATCTGAAGAAAATGTGACTGAGTGACACATGTATCATGGCACTATGCCATCAACTAAATGTCATCCAACCCATATCTGTCTAAAAAATTCCTTAGCCATGAAGTCAACATGCACATACCATGGTTTAATATTCCCTAACCACTACCACAACACAGTTTTCACGTGGATCTGGTATTGATCAACCCAATCTAGCCTAGAAATCCTAGCCACAACCTTAACACTCTCAGCCATGGCTATATCATCTTAGCCACTACCTTAACATGCTATGCGCATGGCCCTAGCCCGGAAACTGTAGTGTTGTGTCTGCAGCTATGGCTTAGAAGACCCAGATCAGAGTGAGCCAATCACATGTGATCCTAAACCCTTTCACAAGCTTCTCTCAACAATCCTGTGTGATCCAAACAAGAAAATACGATCCAAAGAAAAATGTACAAGAAAAAAATCTCATGAGTGAATGTGTTGGAATGATCTTGAGGTCGCTTCTATTTATAGCTTTTGTGAGGGACTGCTTATGGCTTTGACCAAATCCACATGTGTTGAGGATGACCCATAAATAAATAAAATAATTCATAACTTAACTTCTACTTAATCGTTTGGGGTGATCTATAGGTAAATTTTGGTCCTCTCGAAAAGAGGAATCTAATGCAATTATTAACCATCTAAGTTGTCCAAAGTGGAATTTGACTCTAGTTGTAAAAATTAACAACACAGAGGGAAATTAATTTATCATATTGTTTAAATATATTCAAGCAAGAATATTCACCCATACTACTCAGTTTTTTTACAATTATATTGATATGATATGGTGTGTTATTTTATTAATTTTAAAATTTTTCAACTATAAATATGCATGATTATCAATTGACAATGAATTTTTTATGTGTTTTATGTATTGTTGTTGAAACACCGCAAAAAAATGAGGTACAATGGCTGAAAATTTCACATAAAAACGCTGGATGAAAAGATGAAAACTTCTTATAGTGGGAAAACTGCAGCATTTCAACTTATCATTGTTTCCTTTGGAGGTGACAGATGTCCAGAACTCTCTAAGAATCAATATTATGTATGTATGAATGATATGCTTGAGTGTGACTTTGAATCCTTCAAAATAGTTATGTTCAATGTCAAATGGTTTAGGCTACAAATCCATGAAGGTGACCCTAATAAAACTAGTATTGAGCATGCTAATGTATTTACCATGATTGATACAAGGAATCCTGAGCTGAGATTAGAGTGATATGTTACTCCAGGCCAATGTGAACAAGTATTTTATATAGATGTTACTAGTAAAGTAGGTCGGTCATATGTTGTTAGATATTATCTAAGAGGAAGGCCTATAAATTATAATGTATCGGAAGAAGATGAAATTGAAGAAGAATATGATGTAGAGGAGCAAGGGGTTCATGCAGTGTCAGAAAAATATGTCGAAGAATTTCAAGGAACACAATTTAATCTGGACAATTTTAATTTGGATGAACTATATGATATTGACATTGTGTTAGACAAAGAAGTTGAAGAAGCTGAACCAAATGTACAAGAGGATGTTCCAGATGATGATGACGATGATGATGTTGATATGGTGAATCTTTTGTACATGAATTCTGAAGTGGATGATACAGATGGTGATATGGATGAGGAATAATATTAATGGTATCAAAAATTTTAAAATTAAGAGGTATGTATTTATTTGTTTTGAGTTGGATTGTTATCTCTCATTGATCTTAAATTTTTATTTTCCAAGTTTTTATGTTTGAATATTACATTTTTTCTTTCAAATATATTTTATCAAATAGATTGGGTATCTGGGAATTAAGAGTGATGTGAGGGGGGGGGGGGAGGGGTCATATGAGCTTCCATCATTGCGTAGTTAGCCTTGTTAAGTAAAGAATAAATTATTCTTGAAATGAAGAGAAGCTCATTTGCATTTATACCATAATTTTGAATTTTGACTTTAATAGTTCATTAAGAATACATATCACCCGAGATGGGAGAAAGGTGAACCAGGAAACACAGTGGTTGGGCATACATTCGAAGAAATTTTGGCCTGTGACTTCCCATGAATGGAGTTCCCACCAGGGTGTCTCATAATGATTCTCTTAAAATTGACTAAATTAATATTTAGGTGTTAAAATACAATTTACAATTCATTGATTATGAAACGTGGATGCATTAACAAATGATAATATTTTGTTATCATTGAGGAGATAATGATTTCTGTTGAATCATTTGCACAGTAATGAAAATTCTCGTGCCTTCAATGCACCCACACTAAGGAGGAGCGCCCAGGTGCCTTTGGGGGTGTGGTGAGTTGAGCGCACTGGGAAGTTTTCCCGGTAGGGGTGCCCATGCAACGAGTTGGTTGGTCGACCAAACATGGCAAGGGGCACCCACATAAAAGAAGTAAGGTTACCCCATGAATTCCCATGAAAAAATTTCCCACCAAGGGATCTCATAACGATTTTATAAAATTGACCAAAGTAATGTTTGGGTGTTAAAAGTCGGTTTATAATTGATTGATTATGAAATAAGGTACTAAAAAATTATAATATTTTGTTATCAATGATGAGATAATGATTTGTGTTCACTAATTTTTAGAGTAGGGAAAATGTGCATGTCATGGGTTCACATGCACAAAGGCAGGGCACTCGGGTTCCCATGGAGGCATTGTCGCTTGTTGGTCAGCACGCCAAGGTGCCCATCCAGCAAAGGCGCCCGTGCAACCAGGTTGTGAGTCGACCCGACTTGGAAAGGGGCTCCCACAAAAAATAATTAATCTCCACCCATGATTTCCCATGAAAATATTTCCCACAAAGGAGTCTCATAATTATTTTTATAAAATTGACTAAATTAATGTTTGGGTATTAAAAGTCAGTTTATAATTTATTGATCACGCAACATGGAAATAAAAAATCATGATATTTTTTTTTTGATTGATAACCTATTGATTTGTGTTCATTAATTTGCACAAGCTGGTGAACACTCATGCCTTGGGAGTGGCTGCACAAATGCGAGGTGCCCAGGCTCCCATGGTGGCATCTCATGCTATTCACACTAGGTTCCTCGACACCTATGGGAGTGTCGCGTGATGGGCATGCTAGGGAACCCATGCGACGAGTTGGTGGGTCAGCCCGACATGGCAAGGGGCTCCCGAAAAAAATAATTAATGTTTTTCCATGACTTCCCATGAACATAGTTCCCACAGAGGGGTATCATAATTATTTTTATAAAACTAAATAAATTAATGTTTGGGTGTTAAAATGTGGTTTACAATTGATTAATCATGTAGCATTCAAATGAAAAATGATGATATTTGTTTTCATTGATGAGCTAGTTATTTGTGTTCACTAATTTTCACAACAGGGAAAATTCTCATGCCCTGAACACACCCGCATGAAGGCGAGGTGTTATGAAACCATCTCCAAAATATAGAATAAAAGAGAGATCAACTCCTTAAAAATTAGCCACTTCGATGGGGCAACCCCCTTCACATTACATAAATGAAAAATTCTTGGATGATTCAAATGAGAAAACCTCCTTTCTATATATAGGATTCCATGGGGTTGCAATATAATCCTAACCAACCTAATAATAATGTAAGGGTGCAATAATAAAAATAGTGGATTTTTCTAGGGCATAATAATAACAATATGGGAACTATAGGGGTAAAACAATAACAATAAGGGGGCTACACTAACAACAATAAGGGACTACACTGGTAATATAGGGACCTAACATGCCCCTCTCCTTCAAAAACATGTATTCCTCAGTGCTTGAGTAGCTTTGGATGCTTCTATATAAAATTTTCATCCTCCCATGTGTAATCTTTAGTGGCTAAGTTCTTCCACTTGATGAGATACTCTGTAATTAATCTACTTCGTAGCTATAAAGTTCTTGTTTCCAGGACTTCTTCAAGTTCCAATATAATTTTTCCTTCCTCATCAAGTTCTATAAATATTTTTGGAACTGGAATTTTGTCACCTATAACCTTCTTTAATCATGAAACATGGAAAACTGGGTGCACTCGAGAAGAAGAAGGAAGCTCCAATTTGTATGCCATGGTACCAATCTTTTGCAACACCTTTTTCTTACTTATTAGGAGGTCTATATTGAACCTAATGTATATTTGGAATTTTGGATCCCTGAGCTTTTATCTTCGGTCCTTTAGTATCCCTCTGAATCTTATTTCCAATTCCACGGGCCTGACCTGATTAAAGAAGAAAAACCCTAGAATCCAAAGCTCTTATACCAAATGTTACGAAACCAATTTCAAAAAATAGAAGAAAAGATAGATCAATTCCTTATAAATCAGCCACTTCAAGGGGGCAACCTCCTTTACATTACATAAATGAAAAATTATTGGATGATTCAAATGAAAAAACCTAATTTCTATATATAGGAGTCCATGGGGTCACACTATAATCCTAACCGGCCTAATAATAATGTAAGGGCACAAAAATAACAATAATGGGGCTTTATGGGGTAGAATAATAACAATATGGGTACTAGAGGGATACAAAAATAACAATAAGTGGGTTACACTTACAACAATAAGGGACTACACTAGTAATATAGGGACCTAACATATAATTGACTGATCACGCAACATGGAAATAAAAATTGATGATATTTTTTTTTCATTGATAAGCTATTGATTTTTGCTCATTAATTTTCACAGCAGGGTGAAAAATTGCACCCTGGGAGCGCCTACACAAATGCAGGGTGCCCATGCGCCCATGGTGGCATCTCGTGCTACCCATGCCAGGGTACTCGACACCCATGGGGGTGTCACATCATGGGCACGCTAAGGCACCCATGCAACGAGTTGGTGGGTCAACCCGACTTGGAAAGGAGCTCCCAAAAAAAGAAGTAATTGTTTTCAATGAATTCCCATGAACATAGTTCCCACAAGGGGGTCTCATAATTATTTTTAGAAAACTAACTAAATTAATTTTTGGGTGTTAAAACTCGATTTACAATTGATTAATAATGTAGCATTGAAATTAAAAATGATGATATTTTTTTCATTGATGAGCTAATTATTTTTGTTCACTAATTTTCACAACAGGGAAAATTCCCATGCCCTGGGCACACCCACACGAAGGCAGGGTACCCAGGCACCCATGGCGGCGTTGTGTACTTGGCTCGATAGGGCATCTAGTCCCCATGGGGGAGTTGAATGATGGGAATGCTAGGGAACCCACCTAGAAAGGGCACCCATGTGACAAGTTTATGGGTTGGACCAACTTGACAAGGGGCGCCCACACAAAAGAAGTAATGTTGACCCATGATTTACTATGAACAAACTTCCCACAAGGGGGTATCATAATGATTTTTAGAAAAATAACTAAATTAATGTTTCGATGTTAAAAGTCAGTTTATAATTGATTGATCATGCAACATTGAAATTAAAAATGATGATATGTTTTTTCATTGATGAGCTAATGATTTTTGTTCACTAATTTTAACAACAGGGAAAATTCTCATGCCATGGGCACACCCGCATGAAGGTGGGGTGCCCAGGCACCCATGACGGCACTGTGTAATTGGATCAATAGGGTGTCTAGTCCCCATGGGGGAGTTGTGTGATGGGAATGCTAGGGAACCCGCCTAGAAAGGGCACCCATGCGACAATTTTATGGGTTGGATCAAGTTGACAATGGGTGCCCACACAAAAGAAGTAATGTTGACCCATGATTTACCATGAACAAAGTTCCCACAAGGGGGTATCATAATGATTTTTAGAAAAATAACTAAATTAATGTTTCGATGTTAAAATTCAGTTTATAATTGATTGATCATGCAACATGGAAATAAAAAATAATAATATTTTTTTTCATTGATGACCTAATGATTTTTGTTCACTAATTTTCACATCATGGAAAACTCACGTGCCTTGGGCAGGCCCGGGCGCCCATGGGGGTGTTGCATGCTAGGAACATTAGGGCACCCAACACCCATCAGTGTGTCGCTTCTTGTGCATGCTAGGACACCCCATGTGATGATTTGATGGGTTAGAATGACTTGGAAAGGGGCACCCACAAAAAAGAAGTAATTTCAGCCCATTATTTCCCATGAACATATTTTCCACAAGGGGATCTCATAATTATTTTTATAAAATTGACTAACTTAATGGTTGGATGTTAAAATTTCGTTTATAATTGATTGATCATGTAGCATGGAAATAAAAAACGATGATATTTTTTTCATTGATGAGCTAATGATGTGTGTTTTCTGATTTTCACAGCAGGTTGAACACCCACACCCAGGCATCCATGGGGTCATCATGTGTTGAGAACGCCAGGGCACCTAGTACCCATGGGGGCATCGCATGTTGGCACACCAAGGAGCCCGCCTGGTAGGGGTGCCCATGCGATGAGTTGGTGTTTCAGCCTGACTTGGAAAGGGGCACCCACAAAAATTAAGTATTATTATCCCATGACTGCCTATGAACAGAGTTCCCACAAGGGGTCTCATAATGATTTTTTGAAAATTTCATAAATTAATGTTCGGGAGTTTAAATTTGGTTTATAATTGATTGATCATGTAGCATGGAAATAAAAAATGATGATATTTTTCTGTCATTGATGAGATAATCATTTTTGTTCACTAATATTCAGAACAATGTGAATGTCCATGGGGGTGTCACGATCTGGGAATGAGAGGGCGCCCATGGGGGTGTCACATGCTGGGCACGCCCATCATGGTCCCCCATGTGGCAAGTTGGTGGATCAGCCCGACTTGGTAAGGGTTTCCCGCACAAAAGAATTAATGTTGGCCCATGATTCCCCATGAATAGAGCTCCCACAAAGGGGTCTCATAATGATTTTTATAAAATTGAATAAATTAATGTTTGGGTGTTAAAATTCAATTTATAATTGATTGATCATGTAGCATGGAAATAAAAATTATGATATTTTGTTGTCATTGATGAGGTAATGATTTGTGTTCACTTATTTTCACAGCAGAGCGAATGCCTATGCCTTGGGCGCACCTAGACAAAGGCAGACCTCCTAAGCACCCATGGGGGCATCACGTGTTGAGCACATCAGGACTCCCAATACCCATGGGGACATCATATGCTAGGAACGCCAGGGTGCTCACCTATTAGGGGTGATCGTGCAACAAGTTGGTTGGTTAGCCTGACTTGGAAAGGGCCACCAGCAAAAAAAATTAATATCGGCCCATGAATTCCCATGAACAGAGTTCCTACAAGAGGGTCACATAGTGATTTTAAGAAAATTGAGTCAATTTATTTTTGGGTGTTAAAAGTCAGTTTATAATTTATTTATGGGCTCGTGACTGCACATGACTTGAGAATGGGGAAAATGTTGAATTTTTTTCAGTTTGTGCTTGTATGCACTGAAATTTTACATGGTTATGGTAGATGCATGTGTTGACAATATGGGAGGGTTTTGAGACTCAAATAAGGCTGACAAAAGGAATTCTAAAATCAAATGAAAAAAAATATAATACATATAAATGTCAAGGAGATTAAAATATTTATTACTATTTACCAGTTGCATGATTATACTGTACTTCATGGTACAGAGGTTGAGAAAAATCCTTACCCTTACATTTGAGAAAAATTCTTACCCTTCATCATCATCTTTGATGCAGGAGAATCAAAGCTAAATTTCCATTAATCATTTGTGTGATGTAGGGGGTGAGACGTTTTAATTATTTATTTAATTATTTTACTCATTTTTAATAAATTAGGAGAGAAAATATAAATGTGAGGATTTTTGTAAATATTCCTTAAATAATTAAGGATATGAGTGGAGTTGAATTAGATAGATAATCTAGGGATTAGGAATTCCATAAATGAGACTTAGTTGAGTCCAAAAAAAAGGATAAATATAAATTAGATTTTAGTTGAGATTTGTGTGGAGGAATTTATGGAATGGAATAAATTCATATTTATGTATAAATAGGAGGTTGTATGAGGATGAAAAATAAGTGAGGAAGTGAGAAATACAGAGACATTGAGGAATGGGTTGAGAGATTTTTGTAAAGGGCCTAGAGCTTAAAGGTCATCCACTGTAATATTTTTCCAAGGAATTTCTTGTATATTTATATATCAGTATATTTGTGTTTGTATGAGCTCTCTTTTGTTTATGTACATTTTAAGCAGCTGCAAATGTTTAATGAAGATTTTTTTTTTATATTTTAAATGCATGTTGGAAGCACACAATTTTTTGAAATGCTAGGATATATTTAACCCAGTATCCTGGCATCATTTTGGTATCAGAGCCAAGTTCAGTGGAGTAGAAACTTCTTATGAGCGCTATGGAAGTCTGCAATTTTTTAATAGTGGAAGAGTGTTGTTATGGAGTAATTTGCTGACTGTTTGCATTTGTTGATCGTGGAAAAGTGTTTTGAGAATATCTTTTTGCAGATTTCCAAAAAGATATGTGGGCATTGAAGGAGAAAATCGAGATCAAGGATGAGCCTACCTAGTTCATTGATTAATACTGGGTAACTCTGTGTGATGAGTCCCATGCAGTTATTGAACGCCAGAAACTGAATTTTTTTGAGAGAATACGAAGTGTTGCAACCTATCAAGAACCTTCAACTTGTGTTTCCCTACATGCATGGAGTGTGGGAGCATATCTTATCAGCGACGCATTGAAGCTATGAGGTATGCAATAAACGGAGTGTGGTTTAAAATTTTTTGGAGGTTGCGTGGCCATTCCCATAGAACTGTGGAGTCATGGCAGCATAGGTGGAAGGGGGCGTATTTTTCAAGGCCTAAACCTTAACACACTGTGTGGAGGCAGTGTCAAGCAGTGGATGCAAGCATAGATACCACAGGTGGCATGGTTTATGGCTGGATATGTTTTGCAGCCAACATAAACTGAGTTGATACAACCCGGTCTCTACGTAATCATGAAGGCCGTGACAGTGTGCGGGTTTTGTTTTTTTTTTGGAGTCTGCATGGAGAGTAAATACAGACCGTGGCATATGGCATATGGTATGATGAATTAATGTGTAGTTTAAATACTCGTGGAGGCTGCATAAGTCAAGTTATATAAGATATATTACATACAACAAATTTTGACAAGTTGAGACTCTTTAATGGGTTGGATCATTTTTTTAATAATGGCGTTGGATTGATATGAACCATGGCTTGAGGATTTTGTGTCACATTTGTTTAATAGCAGCATTGGTTTGTATGAACCATGGGTTCAACCACACAATTCCGCATTAAATTTTTTAAATAGATTCCAATATGGCAGCATTCCAATCATGCAGAGAAATGCGTACGAAATTTTTCTTCTCTGTCCAGACATCCCTCATTGCTGGAATTGCAATGACATGATAATTTCATTGAGACCAGTGCAGTCCCAAACGAAAATACGATTTATAGAACTCAGCTATGGATATCGTTGTTTATGTGTTAAAATTGGTTCGAACTAGTATAATATAAATGTTGTGTGGATAGTGAATAACGATTTCCTTTTTGCTTGGGTCGCTATTTGTAATGGAATGAAAATTTCATTATTGACTGCGTGATGGTTTATGTGGACAATGGCTCTAACAAAAAAAAGGCAGTGTTTTTTTTTAAACCTGATCTCTTGTGAAAGCCAATCGTATCAGTGCACTTAAAAAAGGCATGTGTGGAGCTTTTGAAAGAGGTGCGGCTCCAGCAGAATATTCAAGGTATGGATCCAGTATTTCCATGGTACCATATTCCAGCGTAAGAAAAGGCCACTGGGATTGATCGAGGTAAAGTGTTTGCAAATAGTTCATGTACATTTTTTCTAGAGAATGTAATCTTGAAAGGATATTCAGTTACATTAAGGTTTCATGTTTTCAAAGCAAGAAATTGAAATTGAAGAGATTGAGATGAGAGAACTTGGCTTAAGTTAAGAGGGGAGATTTTTCATACTTTGAAGGTTTCTAACATTATTTTCTGGGAAAATACTTATGTTAGAAACTTGCTGAGAAGAATTTTATTTTCTGGGAAGAGAATGGACCTTACACATTCAAAGTAAGTCTGTAGAGGCTTGAATGTATTCCTAAAATAATACGTGAGATAAGGGTTGGATCATTTCAACCATGAGAAGATTCAAGGTAAGTGCTCATTGAATGAATCAATATTCATTGAGTAAAGGTATTTTAAAATTTGGATGATTAAATTTCCTTGCCATACTCGAGAAGATGATTTTTTGTAAATGTTATGAAAGAATGGAAATATTGCAAATGCGGAGGTATAGATGAATGGAAAATGAATGAAAATATGTTAATCCTGGGTGATATAAAGAGAAACATGCATTTTTATGTGAGAGGGTTTATTATGCATAATGTGGATTCTTCACAGTTTTGGTTAAATAATTTTGGACCAAAGATTGTAGTTGGAAAAAGGAGAATTATTTTGATTTGTGATTGAAAACATAATTTCTTGATGTTGTAAAATCTTTGTTTTTACCATCATGTGGCGGCATCTAAGGAGGTGTTATTTAGAATGGATGTGATGTACGAATTGTAAATTATTCATCAAAGAGGTTACAAACATGTTCTCTGTACACAAGTGAAGAGATGTGAATTGATGTTGTATGGTACATGAAAGTGAAGGAAAAATGTTTGCATTAAGACAACGAGCTTATGGTATGAAGGGCATGCGAGTATTTACAGTGACAAAGATGGCACAGAAGAGTGGAGTCCAGAGAGTTGCAAATGCAAGGGAAAGGTTTGTTAATAACCTTAATGGGAGCATAAGGTATGATAATTCAGAAAGATATTTTTAAATGTTGAAAATTGGATGGTTTATTTACTTTCACCATAAAATAAATCTTGGAAAACATGGATTTCATTTCGATTAAAGACTTCAGCATCATGTGAAATGATAATGGGAAATGGATAAGAATGGAGTATGAAAGAAAGTGAATATTTTACATCCTAAAATTTATTAGGGGTGTATGTTTGTTGGAGGATTGTATAACTTGAATTAAGTAAAAATATCCACTATCATAATTATTGGGTCAAGCCTTGAATTCAAAACAGATGTTAGGGTCAAATGAAAGTTTGAATAGCTTGAGTTAAGATTGAGTTATTTTTTCCAAGATGAAGAGTTGATGTAAAGTCTGAAGTCAAAGAGTCGTAAGCTAAATCAAAGGTTTGAATGTAATTGGGTGCATGAACGGCAGAGCTCAACACCCAAAGAATTGGTCATTGTAACACATGAATTACTAAATTGTTGTTTGTAGCAAAGTGAAGCAAGAGGGTTTCCAGAGATTGATTCCAAGACAGAGAATTGAAAGAGGTCAAGCATTGGAAGAAAGCTTGCATTGTTGAAATGCAAGTGTGAGGACTTGCTGAAAAGAGGATTGAATGAAATCCACACGTGAAAAGATGAAGTTCACAAAGGAGAAGAAGATGATTGTTGATAGTCATTTCTGAAGGTCTGATGAAGACCACGAAAGAAGGAAGAAGAAGGAAAATTCCAAGGTAAGTGGCATATGTGAACAGTTGACTGATGAAGATTATGAGCCGGAGAAGGCTGAGATAACAGTTCACCTTGAATTTTTAATGGGATTGTTGCAGAGAAATATGAAAGAGCGAACACATGGTTGGACCATGACGAAGAAAGTGAAGTGGCAGAGACTACATGCAAAGAGGGAACAACAGGTAAACATACAGTTGACAGAAGAGCTAAGTAAGCTCGAGCAGATGATAAGTATTCAAATGAAGTGTGAAGAAATCAGAGAGGCTTATTTGAAAATGGAGGTTTCCATTTGTGCCCTAGAACAGGGTGAAATTCTAGGTGAAGATATCAATGAGGAAGATCTCATGAACTATTGGGATAGTTCAGAAGAATATGAAGATGTGTTGATGAGAATAGTAGATGAGGCTATGAAGCCTTGTATTTTTAAATCTCACAGTTTATATAAGTTTTCAGGATGTGCGAAAGATGGTGAGCAGTCTGGTGAAACTGTCACAGAAATGAATGAAACTCTTAGGTTAAGTGTGATGTAGAATGCCTTTCAGAGGAGAAAGGTACTAATTTTTTGTAGTAGGAATAAATCATAAATGAATTATTGTTTGGGGTAATACATCCAGTTGAAGATGTTATCGAGCATAAGCATAATGGGAATGGCGAAGAGATATTCCAAGGAGGTAAACAAATGTATTTTTTTAGTCAATTTGCTGACAGAATTTTTCAATGTGATGATGCTGAAACCAAGAAAACTCAGAAATATTGCCAGAAAAATAATGAAGTTGGGAATGAAGGTTGTGATGAAGTGCTGGAAATATTTCACATGGAAATCAAGTTCTTGGAATGAAGGCTTAAGGAACCTGAGGGAGAAGTGAAGCTTGCAGAAAATGATCTAGAAGAAATTGCAGTTACTGTGCATGATAGGGATGAATTTTTTTTAACATTTATAGAGTTGAATGAATGTTATAAATTTTAAGATAATAATGTGACTGTAGGTACAGAAAATGACATTAATAGATATGATGTCGAAATTAGAGAAATTGAGCAGGAATTATTTGGAGTTGAGATGGAAGATCAGTGGCAGCAAGAAAGCTATGTCCGTATAGACATAAAGGAGACATAAATATTGATCCAACATGATAAAGATGGAAGCAACCAGCAGTTCAAAATAGAATCTAATAAAATCCAGAAATCCAACAATGGGAGATTGGTGTTTGAAGCATCAAAAGAGACCAAAAGGTCTTATCTTTTTAAAACTAACAGTGTGTTGGTGAATGGAGATACAACACCGAATAAGGAAATTATTGCTATAAAAGAAATCAAAGACCATAGTTGTAATCAAGAAGGATTTCTTGATTATTCTTCATTGTAGAGAATTGAGTATCCAACATAGTTGGAGATGAAATAATTCGACAAAGAAGAGTTACTCCAAGGAATTGGTGAAATAAACTGTTGGAAAAGCCGATGGAATCTGATCGACAGAGTGAGTGATGAGTTACCAAATCGAGTTGATACTTCGAAGGACCAGCGGTAGAACAAAGTTTGGAATCCTAGAGGGAGCAAGTCATCAGGACTTGTGGTTGTCACATTTTTACAGAAAAGCGAAAAACCTCATAGACAGGAGTCTATGAAAACTTCTCTACGTGGGGAGTCTAATGCAGGAGAATCAAAGATAAATTTCCAATAATCATTTGTGTGATTTAGGGGTTGAGATTTTTTAATTATTTATTTAATTATTTTACTCATTTTTAATAAATTAAGAGAGAAAATATAAATGTGAGGATTTTTGTAAATTTTCCTTAAATAATTAAGGATATGAGTGGAGTTGAATTAGGTAGATAATCTAGGGATTAGGAATTCCATAAACGAGACTTAGTTGAGTCCAAAAAAGGATAAATATAATTAGATTTTAGTTGAGATTTGTGTGAAGGAATTTATGGAATGGAATAAATTCATATTTATGTATAAATAGGAGGGTTGTATGAGGATGAAAAATAAGTGAGGAAGTGAGAAATACAGAGAGAGTGAGGAATGGGTTGAGAGCTTTTGTAAAGGGCCAAGAGCCGAAAGGCCATCCACTGTAATATTTGGCCAAGGAATTTCTTATATATTTATATATCAGTATATTTGTGTTTTTATGAGCTCTCTTTTTTTTATGTACATTTTAAGCAGTTACAAATGTCTAATGCATAGTTTTTTTTTTTTATTTTAAATGCATGTTGGAAGCACACAAGTTTTTGATATGCTAGAATATATTTAATCTAGTATCCTGGCATCAATATTTGTCATCATCGTCATCATGAACTGCATTTTCATCATCACCATCATCTTTTTCATCTTCATAAACATCATCATTTTCATCATCTCATCATTTTCATCCACATCACCTTTAACATCATCATCACCGTCATCATCTTCTTCATCGTCGTCATCGTCATCATCATCATTGTCTTGAACATCATCATCGTCGTCGTCTTCATCATCATCAACATCATTTATACAAAAAGGAATTATGCCTCAAGGAATCACACATAAGTTATTATATGTCTCTCTTATTCTCCTACTTCCAATATTTAAGGATATGAGTCATTCCATGAATGTAAAAATGATGGCTATCTAGGAACCCATCATCATTGGTGTCAAGCTTATTGTTACGTTTTGTGGCCTACCCCTAAATACCAATCCACCACATAAAATTTACCAATTATTTGAAATTATGATTTAATTAATTGACCCCACACAGAGAGACCTATGAAAGGGGTCAACATTTTATTTTTTTATTTTTTTATTTTTTCAGTTTGTGCTTGTATGCATTGAAATTTGACATGGATCTAGTAGATACATGCATTGATGTTATGGGAGGGTTTGAAGACTCATATACGAATATGGGAGGGTTTGGAAAAGTGTATAAGTTAGTAATGTGTTTTTAATTACTATTATTTTCTAAAACGAGTTTTCACCAAGTGGATAAAATGAACAATATGTTTTGAGTTATTATTATTTTCTTGTTATATTTTAAATAATTATTCTAAAAATGTTTCATTTCATTCATCATGGTGTTAAGTATTTTTGAATCTTCTCTTCAACCCCATATATCCTATTCTTTTTTTATACTTCTTTTGGTTTCATTCTCACTTGGACCGTTTTTTACATAATAGGTTCCTTGAGGTCTATCCTCCACCCTTATATCTTTTATCCTCTCTTGGTTCTCTTATTCATTTGGTAAACCTAGAAAACTTATATTCCTCATACATTTTCATAGATTAAGATCCATAGGCTTAATTTCCAAATATGTGTGGAATAATTTGGTCTCTCCTGAGCTTACACAATACACCATTAACCCCTTTAACTTATCATGTCCACCTATCTCAACCCAAGTATTTATTAAAAAATCCCCATAGAAATAGCAAGAATAATGGTATTAATAAATATTGAGGTTGTAGATGACCCTTTGAATAAAATATACTCATTCCAATTAGATATATGTATGCTATGGCAAGCATCTCTTCTTCAATATTTCATATGGTGATGATTCCTCACAATAGGAAGGTCATTACCATCAACCAAATCATGCACTATGAACCCTAACCAATGTATAACCTAGACAACATGCTTTGCCTCATAGGGGTAAGTAAAAAAAAATTTCCATTTAAATTGGGTCTAAAACCTTCGAATATTATATGTTACTTGGCACATATAAAGGTTAACCACCTTAGTAGATAGGTTCAACTCAAGTGTGTATGCTAATTTCATTTGAGGCAATACCATATACCATCTTATCTATGTTAGGATCATCCTCTATGTGTAACAAACAACGTTCTACTAAGGAGAGGGACCCACCTACTACCTTGGTTGACTTGATGCATCCTTGGGAAGATATTCCATGTCCTATCTTGGCCATCTCTCTAGCTAATCCTCAATAATAAATTCCCTAGGATCCTCTTTGAGCCCATGATACACATGATTGTGCACACATTTCTTACATTTCTACATCTACTAGGCTAATTTCCCATCTACTAGGCCACTCCTTCCGCATGGGAGAGAACCTTCTAGAGGTAAAAAAGACACCTAAATACCCATGGGATTTAATGCATCATCAAACCTTATTCTTCCCCTAGGATGTGTTTCAACTTTCCCCATCAGAAGTAATTTTTGTAATTGAAACAAAAGACACCATTCTCCATGGATATGTTTATTGTCTTAATAAATTGATTCCTACCTAATATAATTTTTAAGAGGGAAATATGACTAGCATTTCTCCCACTATTAAAGTCGATATTATCCCTAGAGATCAAGAAAATAATTCTTCTTGAAGAAACATGTTCCATTGATGAAGTTCTTGCATTTTAAATCTTTATTTTAAGACTTTCTAGTTGTACACTAAAATTTCTATATTTAGTCCATCCATTTTCAAAAAACACATCAACCTATGGACATGTATGTCCGTTGTCTGGAAAAAACAGAGACTTATTCAACTCTCCAGAACTATGACCATGAATATTGAGTTCGAAAAGTTTCATAAATATAGTTTTATCTATCCCATCACATGAACATCACTGATATCCAATTCCATTCTTGTGAATAGAAATCAAGGCACTATCATCATCTGTATTTATTTTTAAGATTTTAACCAAGATTGTCCCAAAGAAATTCCCTAACACCATTCATTGATCAATTTATTGACAAATTCATTGAGCATGAGGTATTTTCTTTTATGGATGGATTCTCCAGGTATAATCAAATTTAGATTCACCATATGAAATCAATACCAAATTACTTCCACCAAACCATGGTGCTTTTTCACCTATTGTGTTATGCTCTTTGGTATTAAAAATTTTGGACACACCTTCCAACACCGTCATGAAATTTATCTTTCATGACCTTCTTCCTCTAATCTTGGCCTATCTTAATTACCTCACTACTCGTTTGCAAAATCAGTCCCAACATCTGGAAGACCTTTCCATAATATTTTAATGGTTTCAAAAATACAAATTGTTCTTGGAACCCCTCAATGATGTCTTCTATATCACATTTGGATGATTATTGGGTTTCATAATTTCCTAGTAGGAGATCATGGTAGACCCTATGAAATTTTATTCCATCAACAAAATAAACCCCCACCCCAAAGTTCTTATGCTTCCAACCTAGAGCCAAGGGTCCTGATAAAAAAATAGGTGTACTAGAAAAATATTAATTCCATGATTATGGGACCCAAATATATTTCAAATAAATGCCCCAAATTGGTTCAATTATGGATCCCTAAGGAAGGGATGTGGGTAGCCCATTTTATTCACTACTACAAAATGAGGTCCTCGGTTTCTCTCCCTCTCTTCCCGCGAACCCTATCACTATCTCCCTCCCTATATCATATCGCTACCCCTATCTCCTCCATCCACATTTTTGTCTTCCTTCCTCACTCTCTTATCCTTCTCTTCCTCTCTCACTCCTCTCCTTATCTCTCTCTCAATTCCTTCTCTCCCCTCTCCTTCACTCTATCTCCATCTCTCCCTTGTAAATCCCTCTATCTATCCACCTCTATGTCTTTGTTATTCCCTCCATACATATCTAAAGTGTAATGTATCATGATATATTAATATATAATATAATATGAGAAAGTTAATATTATATTAAATTTAATATTGTATAAAAAAACAAATTCAAGTAACACTAGCACAACCCGTTGAGGATGGGCCTCGTCATAAAAGAAACCCAAGATCAAAGCTCAAGGAGGTTGTTGCATCCATGCTAGGGGGAGGAGACAATTTAAACCCATTTATATTAGTGTTGGTGTGGCCCAGGTCAAGTGCAATCCCTCGGTGATTTTGACAGCTTATATGCCCCTAGGTCACAGTTTCTTAAGCCATAGATCAAACCTGATGTAATATATGATGAACTCATACCACTTGATAAAAAAAAATTAAAAAAAAATAATGAAACACAACACATAATAGCCATATATATATAACATAAAAATTAAATCAAAATCCAAATCCACGTTAACTTGTTGCGTGAGCCCTTTTCCTAGCAATATCTCGCCTTCTCCCACCTCCTAACTGCAAGAGTAAATATTTCGCCATCGCGACAGAGCCTGCCTCTGCCCACCTTCAAGCTACAAGAGGAATTCCATTGCCATCATGACATATCCTGCCTCTTCCCACTTCCAAGCTGTAAGAATAAATCCTCTACCATCACGATAAATCCCTCACTGACCTTCACCCACCTCCAAGCTAGAATAGGAAGTTGAGCCTCTGTGATTTCCCCTTGCCCACCTCAACCCACCTCAGATATGTAAGAGGAAGAGCTTGATTGGCTATCACGAAAAAATTATAGATAAACTCCATTAATATCCATTTCCATAACACTCACCTTCACCCAGCTCTATGATTTGCAAGAGGAAGATCCTTTTCCATCATGACAGGACCTGATATCTAAAAGAGGAAGAGTCTTTGCCATCGTGACAGGACCTGAGGGAGAGCTAGCTCGAGGGCCTAAGGATGATAATTTTCCAAAATTAATTTTTTAAGTGTTGGCTTATAGTCTTGAATTTTGTGTGTGTGTTCTCAAAACATATTATTGCAAGAGAAGTTTGTGTCTTTAGTAATTATTTTATTTGTGTAAACTAAACCCTAGGTCACTTGAATATGATATTCTTGAGGGATTATTGAGGGCTTAATTAGGAATTTATTTTCATCATAAAAATTCTTTAGCCATATGACCTAGGCATTTGTAAGGGCATTGTTTGCGAATAAGGGTCACTCTGACTTCTCGAGGACTACTCTAGCCCCATGATATTATTATGTTATATCAATATTTAATGGGTAGATATGGTTGTAATTTCATTTTTGGTCATGGCCCTCTCTATTTTAAGTTTGGCCTACCAACTTAGTATCCCTCCCAAGTGCACATTACCGATGAACTTATGGATATATGGCTCTGGTAGAGAAAAAAATGGAAAGACCAGATCCTAAATTCTAGCTAAGACCTGCTCCTAAATTCCAGCTAAAACTTGTCTCACCTACACGAAAGACCAACTCCAAATTCTATCTAGGAAATAACTTTCCTTCCCCCTTCAGAGCCTTAATTATTTCATGTATGAGGTGATTAATCGCTTCATTGGCCTCCTATTTTTTTTACATTCTACCTATTTTTTTGGAAGAACTTACCTACCCTAGGTATGTATTGTACCTCTATCATTTGAAACCCTCGCAAAACTTGGCAGGGGGTTATAGAAGTACTAGCATGTCCTTCTTACTTGAACAATTGATTGTACATAGGAAGTGTTATCACTCATAAAATTGTGAAACATTACTTGACATAGTCATACAATTCACTCATCAAAAGGATAAGGTCTCCTTAAGCCTTTTCAAGTTCATATAGGAAAATTTCATTTTTTACATGTTTAACCTATCCTAAGGTTCATGGTCACCATTTATGTCATGTCATGTCCCATCAGTCCTCATATGGTGTCAATTTTCATTCCCCATGCATTTAAAATAAAAAAGGGCGCTTGTGTCAATTTTTCGTAGCGTTTTATACATCAAAACAACTGTTTTCTCTATAAAACTACCTAATAGTTTCATAGCGAATCTGTCAAAGGTTAAACTAACTACGCTAGGAAAATCTGTTTTCTTACCTGTCTTATCAAATTCGATATGAAATATCATTCCATGATTGGAGGAGATAGGGTGGATGTCATTCTAGTCTGTTATGGTTAATTCAAAGGTACATAGCCGTGTCTGAGGTCATCATTACCCTTTTTGGCATGTATGTGTCATGATTAAAGCATGAGTTGTCAGTTAAACCATAAAACCTTACCCCAATTATCCTTTTGTCATGTTGCGATTTATCTTTGCATGTAATTGGATCTCTGGAGAGTTGCTTCATCGAGCCAAGCAGGTTGCTGGTAGATTTAAACTTTGTAGGTGTCATCAAGCAAGCGAGGTTGTGAAGATATAAAGCACCCATGGCTGCAAGAAGGAAAAAAACAAATGTGTTCATTTCCATAGGTATGAGTCCGTGGACATGAATTTACTCAATGAAGATCCAACTGCCATGGAGGTTTTCAGAAGAACTAGTTTCTTACAATTCTATCATAGGTTGCAGGGCTTTCATCTACAGGTTTCCAAGGATTTTTCTAACAACTTCACAGGAAAAACTTCAAAAGTGGGAATTTTGAACCTTATAGTGACACCTAAGACCATCTCAACAGAAACAGGAATCCCTATAGGAGGGGAACAGTGGTTTAAAGGCATCAAGTTCACAATGCAGGATTGCAAAGAGTTCATCAAGCAAGAACATAGTGAAATTGATCTGAAAAATGTTATCCCTAGGAGTTTCATTAAGGACAACTATTCAAAGATGCTCATGATGATCCAAAATTATTTTACCTATGAAGGAAGGTTTCACATGGTCTACTCCTATCACCTAAGGCTTCTTCTGCATTTTGTGGGTAAGAGGTCACTTGCCTTGCCTTTTTATTTATAAAAAATTCTAGGGAAAATGTAAGATAAGGTTCAAATTAAACAGAGGGCAATGTAACTTAATTTTTTCATCATGGTTTGATTAGCTGCTAGTGTTAAAGGAATTGAAGAGATTAGACAAATATTGGACTTCCTTTTTATTCATGACTGGTTATAAAATTTATGTTGTCACTCCTAAGAAAGCCTCCAAACCTACAAACATTTCATTACCAACTGTGGCAGAGGAAGTTGAAGAAGGGAATGGATCATCTCCTCTAGAACTAGTGAGCATGGAGGCAGAGAATTTGCAAAAGATTGACACACCTAAAACATCACCTGCAAAACAAAAGCATAGAGTTAGCAAACAAGGTAGCAAAAGAGTCAATAGGATCTACACAGTTGCTAAAAGAAACTTAGAGGAAATATTGCAAGCAATTGACATTGAAGAATCACCCATTATGCAAGTTGAAGACATTGAAGATGGAGGAAAAAAGTTGAATAAAGGTAAGACTACTAAAAAGATATAGTTTGCAGGTGATGATGCTGATTTCATTTTTCAACCTAGGAAACCAAGGACCAGACATGCAAGGAAGGTCATGGAAAGCAAAGAGACTAGCAAAATCAATGAATTTTATTCCCAGTCACCAAGCATCATAGATTTGTATTCACCTGCAAAAGAAGAAATGGTTATGAAACAAATAAAGGGTAAAGAGAAAGTTATTGAAAAATTAGAAATTGAAACCGTTAAAGAGAAGCTGAAGGAGGCAGGTAAGGAAATATTAGTTTTGAAGTAAGAGTCAAAGAAACATAGAGATGAGAAGTTTTAGTTTGAACAAATGAGGAAAATTTGGGAAGATCAAGTCACAAGTGTTTCAAAAACCTTGGACAATACAGAAAATTTGATACAGTGGACTCAGCCACTAAGAGGAGAGTTCAAACACATCAAAAAGATAAACTTGCACTTGAAATCCAAGAACAGGGCATTAAAGGACAAAGTGCAAGATCTTTAGGAGTAATTGGATTTGATTCATGTGGAATTCGAAAATAAAGGATTGAAGATGATAGTGGTAGAAGATCCTATTAGTCAAATTATTGTAAATGAGGAGGAAACACCATAGGAGTAATAAGTTGAGATGGAATCTGTTTTAGGAGGTTCATAACATCCAAAGAACCCAAATTTTTCAGCTGGAGAACATATCTTGAAGACAATCTGAAAAACAACATTTTCTGGTTTTTTTCACAGTTGCGTAGCTTACCTCAGGTTTGAAGCCAGAAATATGCTATGAAAATTCTTGTAGGTGATTTTTTCCTTTAAAACTTAGTTTTGGCATGTTTTATGGAGGAAATAAATGGTTTTCAAGGTGTCATGACATAATGAAGGTGTTGGAACAACAAAGAAGTCAAAAAGATAGAAGTAAAAGCCATTTTTCCTATGCTACTAAAACTCGCTACGAAATTGTCTAAAACTGCCCTGTTTTCGTAGCGAGTAATTTTTGAAGGATTTTGAGCATATCAACAGCACATTTTTCCAGTTGGAGACCTCCAGCATGTTAGTGTACCTGATTAGCATAGATTTATGACTCAAATGGAGTGTCATGCAGCCATCTCGCCAGTCAAAACAACATTAAAGATGAAGGTCATCCATTCCTAAAAAGCAGGGTTATATTCCACAGACCTAGGGGTGCTTTAAAGATGTAAAGTGGTGGTGAACTTGGTCATGTGTCCTTCGAACATGTGGCATTCATTATGTAACCATTATGTAATTGTTTCACAGATAGGATAAAGGAGTGTGATAAATAGGATATCGAGTCCTATTAGGAGTTTTTTTCTTTAAAGATAGTTATCATTTTTCTTTTTTAAGTTAGTGGTTTCAGTTATGATAGGTGTCATAGTAGAATTTGAAGATCTAGCCAGCTAGGCAGGTCATATACATTGTAAATAATGTTTATTTATATACAAAACATCGAAGAGAAAGAGGTTGGAGAATATTGCACCAAATTGGTGCTTATATGTTTTTGACCATTATAAGTAATACAAAGTGACATTTTACTTCCAGACCTGAGATTCTCATGAGGTCTTTGATGTATTATTGATATAAATCTTTATGTTTATATCACTTACAGTATATTCTATCTCTAATTACTCATAATTCATAATATTATGCTCTGGCTTCCTTTAGTGGTGAAATGATTATGTTTTCCTATGTTATGTGTGTGAATTATCTCTATTAAAAACCTCTATCTGCCTTAGCTTCCATGTGAAGAACCACTGTCACTAAGATTACTGATTGATAACTTCATAAGCCCAATGGTAGCAAGCCTTCATTTTTCAACTTGCAATCATACAAAAACAAGTTACAATTCCATAGAGTTAGCCATCTATTACTATTCTCATTCAAAATCATAAACCCCCTTTGAGAGAGCCCTCTCAAACTGAAGAGGGTAATTTTCAGTTAGAAGTGGTTTGAAAGAGTTACATTGAGTTGATTAATGAGTAGCCAATCAAGATCAATTTGGTGATAACAGGAAGCACTTGTATGATAACGAAGGGGGGAAATTTGGCAGTTTCCATTGTATATTTGTATAGTTATGTAACATTCATCCAAGAAACACATCATACTTCCAATTGAAATCAGTAGTTATAGTGTACACTATTACTAGTGGTAGTAATGCATTGACCTAGGGATTTATTTGTAGTTAAAAGAAGATTTTAAGCCTTGCTAAAGAATTACATGAAGGAAACATCTTTATCTAACAATATTATTCTTTTTAACTATGGTATGATGCCAAATTTGGTTCTTCATTAGATTAAATTTTGACATACTTCAATTTGTGTAAATATGATAATTTTGATCAGCACAAATGCTAAGAATTGGTTCTTGATTTTTAAATTTTTTGTTACTTATTTGTTTGTCGTTAGAGGCTTGTTTCTATTTATAATGAATTTTTTTGTGGATTTTAGAAATTTTTAGTTACAGTGTGTTTTGAGAGCCATTGAAATAAATTTCCAGCTGATGAAAATTTGTGTGGAGTTTAAAAATTGCTAGTTATAGTTTGTTTTGGGATCCATTGAAATAAATAGACTTCTTGAGGGCTAAACTAGGCCTCTTCTAGGATGTCCTATTCTTTTGGTAGCTTCTAGACCAATATTACATAAAATATATTTCCTTTCTTTGATACATGATCCCTTGAAGGGACTTTACATAATGACCTTTACTTTGAATCTTCTTCACAAACATAGAGCACTCAATGGGTGCTTTGACATAGGAAAAATAACCAATGGGAAAGAAACCAATTTCATAAAAAGATAGTTATCTTTTTACAAATAAACATTTTCTTTTATTTCTTTTTACAAGTACAATAATTACATCTAGTCATGACATCATTATAATTATGAATAATGATACTAGCTACTCATTCAACAAATCTTACTTCAAACCCTAACAATTTTATTTTTCCATAACCTTGAAAAATTCCTCAAAATTGCAATTCAACCAAATTATAAAATAACTTATAGTGATGACAATATTCTTTAATAGAGCATATGGGTAGGTTAAAGGGAGGAGTATGTGAAGAAAAATTGTCTTCAATAAATGCTATGTCAAAGTAACATACTTTTTTGGATGAATTATTTTCATTATTTCCTATATTAATATTAGTTGTGTTAGCTTCTAAGGCTTTAAATATATTTTTTTCCCTTTCTGTTAAGTTTATTTTGACAGTTCATACAGAGAAATATTAGCAATAGTTCTCTTCATGTCTTTAACCAAGTCATATTCTAAAGTTTAAATATAATAGTTTTGTTTGATGTAAAAGTTACATTTTATGATATGGTTATAATAATTGATGGGCTACACTTGAATATCATCTTATTATTTTTCATATTTCACATAAACAGTGGGTTAATTTTACAATGTACAAATGTTTGTAAAAAGGAACATTTAATTCCAAGAAAAAAAATGTAATAATTCTTGAATTTCTATACCAAATAGTCATAAAAATGATGCCACCAAACAATATAGACAAAGACTTCCCAAGACCAAGCCAACCACCAAACAAGTCAGACAAAGACTCTCGAAGACCAAGCTAGCCACCAAACAATATTCCTTGAACAAAAACAAGATATCCAACAATTCAACAAGGTTGAACTTACCAAGAATGTAATTTCTCTAAATTTCAGCTACATCAATCAAGTTTTCAACTTCAACTTCCAAAAACTCAACCTACAGTAACCCAAGAATCACAAAAGTTCACACAAGTGGGCCAATAATAGTAGGAGATCAGACTTCTTTCTTTTGTTGAGATTCATATTTTCTTCGCTAGGGTGATTTCTTGTCTACTATCCTCCTCGCACTACATCTTGATCAAAAATAAAATTCCAATATGTGTGCCATTAGAGGAGGTCAAAGCCTTCTTATTTATAGTCTGCACAAGGGCTAGAGTGGGTCCCTCTAGGCCAAATTTATCATGGATGGACAACTTGGTCATGGGGTCTTTACATAATTTTATAAACATTAAAATAATATTGTCTTTCTTGATACAAGAGCCCAATCGGGTCTATTACATCATGACATAAAATTTGACTTAAGACAAAAACCATAGAGCACTTAATGGGTGCTTAGACCCAAGAACCAAAACTTTGAGCATGAAACCCATGCTTTAGTAAATAAATTTTAATTTATAATAATATACTTTTTCTTTTGATAAGTACATTAGAGATACGTCATATCATGAGCCAAATAAAGCTATGAAGACCAATACTAGTTACAACTTTCAATAGGAACTTTGCATCTCACAGACCTTCAATGCCTTTTATGGAATATTGCTACTAAACTAAACTCTTCTCTCCTTCTTTTATACTTCACATTTCTTCTTATAAATAGAATTTATCTAAAATTAATTGCATGTGTGATGTCTCACAAAGGATTTTTATTGTCTATTTTATATAGCTTTCCAAGGGCTATTTAATCCCAATGTGAGGCAAACTTCATCTAGCTAGCCAAATTGTTCTTGGGAGCACTATAAACATTTTTCCCAAATACAAAATGATTTCCGTTCTTTGATACAAGTGCCCAAATATGTCTTTGCATAATGACAATGGACTTTGGACTCAAGACAATCCTATAGGCATGCAATGGATCCCTGACATATTAACCAAAGATTCAAGAATGAAACCCATGCTTTATAAAATTTTCTTTCTACAATTGTATTTATTATTTTTATCAATATATAATAATTACATCATGACATGAGACAAATTAAAATTATGAATACATGAACTAGTTACATTTTCCAACAAACAGGAGAATCTTGATTCAATTAAGCCATAAGAGCAACACTAATTATGTTGCCATTTTTAGTTTCTCACTCAGTTTCGGACAAATTTTCATTTGATACAAGATGAAAGTAAGAGAACTGTGGTTCATGATATATATTTCATGATGAGATTTTCCATTCTCTAAGTATAGTGAAACAATATCTCCAAGGGAAGTGAAACAAGCTTTCTTCAATATGATGGCTATTCTAGTCTTTCGTGCTCACCCAGATAACCTACAACACCTCCTATAATTTTGAACTTGAGGAAACCCTAGAAACCCTAGATTATTCACATGTCTGAAATTATAAGAAAATTTACAAACTTTTGAAATCTTGATGTGCCTCTCAATAGGTCTAAGATCCATATTTATATAGTTTTTCCAATATGCTCCATTAACCCTCTCTAGGATGAATTTTCCTTAGCTAGCCGACTTGGTCATGGGATCCTTCTAAACATTTCTAATTTGAAAATAGTTTTTCCTTTCCTTGATACAAATTCGTGAAAGGGTCTTTTACAATATGCTAAGGACTCTTGACTCATGACAAACCCTAGGAGCATTCTGTGGATTCTTTAACTAATTACAAAGTTACTTGAGCATGAAACCCATGCTTAAAAAAAAACATTTTCTTTCCTCTTCTGATAGATACATAAAAATTACATCACGACATTAGGCAAGTGACAATTTTGAAAATCGAAACCAGCCTACATTCTTCAACATATTGAATTATGTGGGTAATTTTTTGTAATGGAAGATTAAATGATATCATATTATGTTTAGTTCTTAAGATATCTAGTGATTTCATTTGATAGGATGAATAGGTTCTCAAGTTCTCAAGTTTTTAAATATTACTTGAATATTTTCAATGCAAAGAACTTCCTTATAACTCACTTGTACTAATATGATATTATTGTGGTTTTGTCAAGACGTTTCTTAACATCCCTTATGACACTCACTAAATTTTCTCTCATTTGATGGAGTGTTATAGGACGTTCAACCAAACAGGTATTTTCATATCTATCTTCATCAAGTGACAAAAGTTCGGGTAGGATAGAAGAAATCAACCAAAGATCTTCTACATCGTCTAGCAGGAGAAGATCAAGTAGAGGTGAAAATATTAAAATAAAATTCCATAGACACATGGAATTTTTTCTCGCTAAAGGAGGGTTATTTTTTTATGACAATGAGATCATATATAACATCTGGATTCCCTTGAGGTACAAACATCTAGTGAAACAATGGGCACCCAAGGATCTTCCTGAAATAAACAATGATTTTTCTATCAATGAAAGGATATATTGCATTGCCCCATTTTCATTACATGGTTTGGGGTTATTTTCCATGTATGACATAAATTAACTTTATGAAGGATTAATTGAATTGATGGAGTATGTCAGACCCTATTACAATTATAATGATTGGGTATATCTAGTCCAATATGCGAAAATTATGCGAAGATATGGAGTGGATGAAAATTATATAAAAATGAAAGAAATTTATTAAAATAAAGGTGCAACTATGTATATGTATGGAAGGCCAAAAGAAGCAAGGAATATTGTAGGGTTTATAAATAGTACACGGCCTATCATCGCAAATAAGTAACCCAATTGCATATTCGATGGATGTGAAGGAAATTGTGTATTCGTATGTGCCATTAAATCAATAGTTGTAGGCGAAGAGTTGCTCAGTGGTTACAATTTGAATAGAATATATACAAATATTTCTATTATGGGGGAGATATGTATTCAATTTTACCCAACTTGTAAGCAATTTCTATTGTAAGACATTGTATGTTATGATTTTTTGTCAATAGTGGTTTCCTTATTAATATAATCATGATTAATTGTGGATGAATTAAAAATTACAATTATGTAAAAAATAGGGTGATAAGGGGAAGGAACAATCCTTAGAGTATTACACGGATTCTCATGAGGAAGAGGTTACTGATGATGCAATTTTAATGTCTGTCGATCCAATCCAAGAAATAAGGAAGCTTAAAATCAAAGAAAACAAGAAACTTGATTCTTTAGTTGTGATTGAGCCTTAGACATAAGAGATAAAAGGTGAAATCATAAAATTGCTACAAAAAATACATCGATGTGGGGTGAGAAACTCATTTAGTTATACCATTTATTTTTTTATGATTTATTTATCTCATCCTTTATTAAAAAAAAAAAAAACTCTTTACTTACAAGAGATTTTGGTGGAGTACGATCCTCATGCTACGACTATGGGTTAGGCTACTGTTGGTAGCAGCGCCGATGCTCCACCTGTGAGTGAGTCACCATTAATTGAGACTATTACAACCGCTCAACTACCCACAACAATATCTACACCCCCTGAAAAACGTATGTCAGGCTCTAGACATGATGTTGTGGTTGCAGAGCTTGATATGATTGCACAATTTGAAATGAGCTTTCCTAGATCTTCCCTTGTTACTAGCACAGTATCACTACAAATAATTTTTTTTGTATACGATGAGAATGTCCCTATGAAAATAGATAAACTTCCAGGTATTTAGGAAGTGTTATAAATATTAAGTACAACCTAAATGAAATTAAGGTATAGTCTGTGATTATTTTAAACTAATGATAATATAGTTTTGCAGGAAATGATATACTTTATAGGCATTTGTATGACATAACATGGAAAAATTTGGACCAACCATTCACACAAACTGGAAATCCAAATGTTCCAATTTAAAATATGAACTTATTAACAAGATGGTTCATATGTTTGGTGACGGTATCTTCAAAAAAACTAGAGTTACCTGAAAGGAATACCTACATTTAAAATATTTGCGGGACCAGTATAGGTCTTAATTGTAAAGGGCCAGGTCACATGAGCATCCTCCATCAATTCCATATATTGAGTGGATAGTGCTTGTGGCATATGCACACAAAAATTCAATTTGAAAAGAAGAGAAGACTCCACCCAAACCGGGAAGGTATGAGGAGCTTTTAATAATGTAATTATGATGCTTTATCATCATTACGACATCTAATTAAGTTTTTCAATGTTTTAAATATAGGCTCCCAGATACTTCCAAATCCATGCAGACTAGAATATCCAAACATGGGCATCATCATCTTAACCTAGGTGGTTACTCGAAACTGTCCACAAAAATTATAAGTACATACAAAAATAATTTGCATCCAAATTCTAAATTGTTAAAAATTTTAGTTTAATATCACAGAAGAAGAAAATTTCATGTTCTAATGCAAAATTGCAGGGGACGCAATTGAAAGAGTCTCCCATGGAGGAATACCTAAAATTTTCTTTGAAGTACAGCAATCAAGTCGTGGTTTAACATAGGACAATCGTGGCATCTTCACAGTCTTCCACCATCCAACATAACACTCAGTAAAATAAAAACAATGACTAGCATTTATAAATCATTACTTGTACAATATATTGGTTATTATTTTTGGCCATAAAGTAATGTACTTGATTGTAAGAATTATATTACCAATGTAGATACAACAAATGATCCTACTGATGGTGGAGTATCTGATCTTGAGACTGATGTTCAGCTCGGTATTGGAGGTATTTTTTGTGTTATAATTTTTTTTTAGTATGGAATACAATTAAAAATAGTTAAATGAAAATGGTTTATTAATTATAAAATTTCTAGTTTCTACACCAGAGCATGTATAGGATGTGGCCAAAGAAGACGAGGAACATATGACCACATCCAAAATTATTCTTCTTCCCTCCACTGCTGAAGTAGGTAAAGAACACTCTACTACTCTTTTTAACACTAACCATAAATATGAATTTAAATTTTGGTTCTTATTATAGTTGATGCTCAGCCCCACTTGCAGTAGCATAGTCGTAGGACTAATTCAACACCTATAAATATTATACTAGAGACCACAACAACTAAAGTGGGCCAATATCAATACATAATTGCTAATTTCATAGTAAAAAAATAGAAAGAAATGTGATAAAAATTCATATTTTTCGAGCTAAAATTTTTAATACATTTTTTACTAAGGCGTTTCATCTCATAGCATGTTAAGTTTCCATTTTGTTTGCCCCTTATTGTTGTTAAATTATATGCTTATATAGTGTTATTGTTGTACCATATAACCCCCATTTATGTGTATTATTGTGCCTTAAATTTATTATTGTTAAATTAGCTAGGATTACATTATTTTAGTTATTATGGCCCCATGGACTCCTATATATAGAAAGGAGGTTTTGTAAATTGTATCATCCAATAATTGTTCATTCATGTAATGTATTGGAGTTTTCCCCCTCAAAGTGGCTTATTTCTAAGGCGTTCATATCTCTTTTCTTCTATTTTTGGAGCTGGTTTCACAACAATTAGTATCAGAGCTTTGGATTCTAGGGTTTCGCTGCTCAAAACAAGTCATCATGGAATTTTTGCTATAACTTTTTTTTACGAAGTTTCAGAAGCTGAAATTTTTAGGGTGCGAAGCCGAAATCCTGAGGAAGATCTTATAAAAATTTTAGAGCTTGGATCGCAATATGTTCGGAGATATGAGCTGTGGAAGTTAGGTATTTTTTGAGGCTCCTAAACATGTCATCGTCGCATTTGCGCTATAAATGTTTTTCTACGAAGGTTCAGAATCTGAAATTTTTAGGGTATGAAGCTGAAATATTTATAAAAATCTTCAAAAAAATTTAGAGCTTGGTTCGCAACATTTTTGGAGATATCATCTGTGGAAGGTAGTGCTTTTTTAGGCTCCCGAATTTCATCTCAAAAAGATGATCATGGGAAAATTTCAATAACTCTCTCTCTGAGCATCGGATTGGAGTGCCGTAAAAATTGGTCACAAGTAAACAGAATTCAGTTTCTTGGATATCAATTTCAGAGGTGAAGGATGAAATAGTGACACATGGAAAGTCGTACAAGTTTGCTCTACTGAACCGGTCCATAATTGGGTCATTGTGGGAGATTGGAAATAAATTTGTATTGAAGAATCCAAATTAGATCAGACATGTGGCATTTGAAAGAAGCTTCAGAGGGATATTACATGGCTGAATTTTAGATATTTAAAATCTCCAATTATAGATATAATTCAATTTCAATATCGAGCTCCTCAAAAGCATGTAAAAGGTGTGTATTTTTTTCCGAATTGCATAAGTCTTGTTTGAATAATCAAGTCAAATTGATTCCAAGGGCATATTGTAGAATAGATATCAGTATTGGATTCTAAAATGGCCCCTAAAAATAATTCAATGCCCATTAAGCCTTTATAAGGCTCTACCATGACTCATGAAGACGAAGAATGGCAACATGACATATCAAAATTACAAGAGAAAGTGCAAAAAATTTCGCTCTTGCAAAGAACAACAAAAAATGAAATGGAAGTTTTGAAGAAAGGCGTGGAAACTAAGATGGATTGTTTGAAGAAAGGTGTGGAAGTTAAGATGAATGGTTTGGAAGCTAAGATGGATGGCATGGAAGTGGGCATGGAGGCTAAGATGGATGACATGAAAGACAACATGGAAAACATGAAGAATGATCTAAAAGCATACATGGAAGGCTTGATGACAAGCTTAAAACAAGAAATGATTCCTAATGGCGGAAATATAGTAGAAGAACTTCATGATGAGAACAAAATAAATGTTAATTGTGATTTCATAAACTCTAATGTTGGCGGGAAGAACCACCATATTCCAAAAATGGATATGAGGAAGTTTGATGGAAAGGATCCTGTAACATGGATACTACAGATGGAGCAATATTTTGACCTCCATAATGTGCAAAACACACAAAAGGTACGCATTGCAACTTTACATTTAGAACAAAATACATTTGTATGGTATCGATGGCTTTGCTCCCGTAAGAAAATTGTCACTTGGTCAATTTTTACGGAGGAAATGATAGCACATTATGAGGATACAAAGAGCAACACCTTCTTTAGCCAATTGATAAATCTCAAACAAAAGGGTTAGTGGGGCAGCACATTGAGGACTTCCAAAAATTGAATATAAGGGTAACTGATATTCCATAGGAACACAGGATTGATCTCTTCATAAGCACTTTAAAGGATAACATGCAACATGAAGTTCGCGTTTTGGAACCTGATTCATTGGAGAAGGCATTCAGGTTGGCAAGAAAAGTTGAATGTAAAATTATGGTGACAAGGAAGCCTGCCACTCAATTCTATAAAGAAGGAAGTGTTGCTACGCCTAGATTTCCACAACCTACAAGGTTGACACCACATCAATTGGAAGAAAAAAGAGCAAAAGGGCTTTGCTACAGTTGTGATAGAAAATACACTAAAGGTCATAAGTGTGCTGAGAAGAAATTATTTTACATAGATTGTGAAGAGGAAGAAGAAAATGAACAAGAAGAGGATATCCACCAGGAACCAGCCCCAGAAGAGGAAGAAATGAATCCAACCATATCGTGTAATGCACTGGCAGGAATTACCACTCCTCAAACTCTCAAGATAAAAGGACAAATCAAGAAGAGAAAGGTAATAGTGTTGATTGATTCAGGTAGCACCCATAATTTTCTTCATTGTAAGGTAGCCAAGGAATTAAATTGTTTCCTATACCCAGCACCAGAATGCCAAGTGATGGTTGCAAATGGAGGAACTATAAATTGCTCTGGGAAATGCCATAATATCAAGCTAACCATGGGGGAATATGTATTAACTAGTCCAATGCTTTCCATTCCTATGGGAGGTGCTGATGTTGTACTAGGAGTACAATGGTTACAATCTTTGGGGACGGTAGCTTTTAATTGTCAAGAACTTTTCTTGAAATTTTTTTCAGAAGGAAAGGAAGTCGAATTACGGGGTATTGAAGGGAAGCCGGGAAGGATAATAAGCTCTAATTTCATGAAAAATCTTCTAAAGAAAGAACAACAAGGCGTAATTTCACAATTATGCTCACTAGAAGTTCCAACATCAAAATCATTTGTTTCTGAAGATCTCCAACAAGTCTTGGACAATCATTCCAAGGTGTTTGAAACTCCCAAAGGACTCCCACCTATTCATGATCATGATCATGCTATTCATTTGATTCCAGGAAGTGTTCCTCCAAACATCAGGCCTTATAGATATCCTTACTTCCAAAAGAGCGAAATTGAACGTGTGATTGCAGAAATGTTAGAGGCAGGTATAATTCAACCTAGTCAAAGTTCTTTCTCTTCTCCTGTAGTATTGGTACACAAGAAGGATGGATCATGGCGAATGTGTCCGGATTATAGGGAGCTCAATAAGTTCACCATTAAAGATAAATTTCCCATTCCTGTGATTGATGAATTATTGGATGAATTACATGGAGCAATTTATTTTACCAAGTTGGATCTTCGTTCAGGATATCATCAAACTAGAATGAAGACCGAAGATATTCCAAAAACATCATTTCGAACTAATGAGGTTCATTATGAATTTTTGGTGATGCCTTTTGGCCTTACCAATTCACCTTCTACATTTCAAGGGTTGATGAATTCCATTTTCAAACCCTTCCTTAGAAAATTTGTGCTAGTATTTTTTGATGATATGCTAATCTACAGCAGGTCTTGGAAGGATCATGTTGAACATGTTGACAGGGTGCTCAAACTATTGCAGGAGAAACAATTATATGCAAAAACATCCAAATGTTTCTTTGAGTACAAGAGGTGGAATATCTGGGTCATATTGTATCTCACGAGGGTGTTAAAGTAGACCCTAACAAAATTAAAACCATTAAGGAATGGAAAGTCCCCACAACCATAAAGTAGTTGCAAGGATTTCTCGAGTTAACAGGGTATTATTGCAAGTTTGTTAAGAATTATGGGAGAATAGCAGCACCTCTAACAACATTATTGAAGAAAGATGCATTTTCATGGACTCCTGAAGCAACTAAGGCCTTTGAACATCTTAAAGAGGCAATGTGCCTAGCACTGGTCTTAGCTACGCCAGACTTCACAAAACCTTTATTATGGAATGTGATGCCTTAGGAAATGGAATTGGTGTTGTTTTAATGCAAGAAGGAAGACCCATTGCTTTTTAAAGTCGTCAAATCAAAGGAAAGTATTTACAGAAACCTATTTATGAGAAGGAAATGTTAGCAATACTGCATGCACTAAAGAAATGGCGAACTTACCTAATGTGAAGACACTTCAAGGTAAAAACTGATCATGATAGTCTTAAACACTTTTTGGAACAAAGACTATATTCAGAAGAGCAGCAAAAATGGGTCACAAAGATGTTGGGTTATGACTTTGAAATAATCTACAAGAAAGGAAAGCTTAATGTTGTTGCAGATGCACTCTCAAGAAAGAATGAAGAGGTGGAAGCATTGCTTTGTGCCATTTCTATTATCCAACCAGATTGGATAACCGAAGCAAGAGATGAATGGAAAAAGGACGAAGAAGTGTGGACACTCATTCAAAAGTTGCAGCAAGATCCTAGTACATCTGATACATTTAGTTGGAAAAATGATTCCTTATGGTACAAAGATCACTTATATCTTTGTAAGAATTCCCAACTAAAACAAAAGATTCTTCTGGAATTGCACACTTCTCCTTTAGGAGGACACTCGGGGTTTTTAAAAACTTACCACAGGGTGAAGAAAGAATTTTTTTGGGATGGCCTTAAATCTGATATTCAAAATTTTGTGGCGGAATGTTTGGTTTGCCAGCAGAATAAAGTGGAGACAATTAAGACCCCGGGACTTCTACAACCTTTATCCATTCCAAGTCAACGTTGGGAGGAGATTTCAATGGATTTTATCATGGGTTTACCTAAGTCCGAAGGAAAGAGTGTCATCATGGTGGTAGTTGATAGACTTACCAAGTATGCACACTTTTGTGCATTATCTCATCCATTTAAAGCAAGTACAATTGCTAGTACATTTATGGACAGAATTCAAAAGCTACATGGAAGCCCAAGAGTTATTGTGAGCGACAGAGATCCCATTTTTACTGGAAATTTTTGGACGGAGTTATTTTCTTGTTTGGGTACTCAATTAGCTCATAGCTCATCTTATCATCCTCAATCTGATGGTCAAATAGAGATAGTAAATAAATGTTTGGAAGTATATCTTCGTTGTTTTGTATCTGATAAACAAACACAATGGGTCAAGTGGTTACCTCTCGCTGAATGGTGGTATAACACTTCCTTCCATACTGCAGCAAAAATGACCCCATTTTTGGCACTTTATGGATATCATCCACCATCGATCACATCATCTTTAAGGGAAAATTCGAAGGTTCAAGCAGTGGAAGATCACATCGAGCATCAGCAAGAAGTTCTCCAACTCTTAAAGGATAACCTGAATTTGGCACAAAGTCGAATGAAACAACAGGCAGATCAACATCGCAGCGAGAGAAGTTTTGATGTAGGAGATTGGGTATTTTTACGGCTACAACCATACAAACAAATGTCCCTCAAGCAAGCAAAGAAGGATAATAAATTATCGCCAAAGTACTATGGTCCTTACAAGGTGTTGCAAAAGATTGGTACTATGGCATGCAAATTGGAGCTTCCTGCTTCTTTGCGAGTACATCCAGTTTTCCATGTTTCATGCTTAAAGAAGGTTATAGGTGAAAATCTTCCAGTTCAAACAATATTTCCAGAACTTGATGAGGAAGGAAGAATCATATTGGAACCTGAAGCGGTCACGGAAACAAGAACTCGACAGCTACGGAATCGATCAATTTCAGAGTATCTCATCAAGTGGAAGAACTTACCCACTGAAGATTCTACATGGGAGGATGAGAATTTTATACAGAAGCACCTAGAGCTACTCAAGCGTTGAGGACAACACTTTTGTGAAGGAGAGGGGCATGTTAGGTCCCTATATTACTAGTATAGCCCCTTATTGTTGTTAGTGTAACCCCCTTATTGTTATTATTGTACCCTTGTAACCCCCATTTTTGTTATTATTGTGCCCTTAAATTATTATTGTTAGGTCGGCTAGGATTACATTGTGGCCCACTAGGATTACATTATGGCCCCATGGACTCCTATATATAGAAAGGAGGTTTTGTAAATTTTATCATCCAAGAATTTTTCATTCATGTAATGTATTGGAGGTTGCCCCCTAGAAGTGGCTTATTTCTAAGGCATTGATATCTCTTTTATTCTATTTTTGGAGCTAGTTTCACAACATGGCATGTGCACATGTAATTGTTAGGTCCCTATATTACTATTTTTGCACCTTAGTGTTGTTAGTGTAGCCCCCTAATTGTTATTTTTGTACCCTTGTATTCCCCATATTGTTATTATTGTGCCCCATAAAACCCCACTATTGTTATTGTCGTGCCCTTACATTATTATTGTTAGGTTGGCTAGGATTATATTGTGACCCCGTGGACTCTTATTTATATAAAGGAGGTTTTTTCATTTGAATCATCCAATAATTTTTTATTTATGTAATTTAAAGGAGGTTTCCACCTCGAAGTGGTTGATTTCGAAGCCGTTGATCTCTATTTTCTTCTATTTTTGGAGCTGGTTTCATAAAATTTGGTATCAGAGCTTTGGATTCTAGGGTTTCCCTGCTTCAAACAGGTCATCATGGAATTTTTGCTATAAATTGTATTCTACGAAGGTTCATAAGATTAAAAAACAACCCATTTGTGAATAAATATTGATGAACGTCGTGTAAAACTTTCAGATCTTGGTTTTTAATATTTTAGGAGATATGATCTGTGGAAGTTAGGGTTTTTTCAGGCTCCCGAATTTCATCTAAAAGAGGTGAGCTTGGGAAAATCATCATAACTCTCTCTCTGAGAATCAGATTGGAATTTTGTAAAAAGTGGCCACAATTACACAGACTGTAGTTTAATGTGTATCAATTTCAAAGCCGAAATAGGAAACAATGACATGTGGAACGTCGTACAATTTTGCTCTACTAAACAAGTCCATAATTAGGTCATTGTGGGAGATTAGGCATAATTTTTCCTAGAAGAATCCAAATCAGGTTAGACTTGTGGCATTAGAAAGAATATTCAAAGGGATACTAAAGGACTGAATATAACTTCTCGGGGATCCAAAATTCCTGAGATACATCAATTTAAATATCAACGTCCTCAAAAGCAAGAAAAAGGTGTGTATTTGTTTTTCAAATTGCATAAGTCTTGTTTGAAAAGTCAATTTGAAGCGATTCCAAGGGAATATTGAAGCATAGATATCAGTATTTGGTTCTAAAATGACCCCTAAAAATAATTCAACACCCATTAAGCCCTCAAAAGGCTCTACTATGACTCATGAAGAGGAAGAAGATCAACATGATATATCAAAATTACAAGACCAAGTGCACCAAATTTCTCTCTCGCAAAGAGAAAAAAAAATGAAATGGAAGTTTTGAAGAAAGACATGGAAGCTAAGATCGATGGTTTGAAGAAAGGCGTGGAAACCAATATGGATGGTTTGAAGAAAGGCGTGGAAGATAAGATGGATGGTTTGAAGAATTGCATGGAAGCTAAGATTGATGGCATGGAAGATAAAATGGATGACATGGAAGCTAACATGGAAGACATGAAGAGTGATCTAAGAGCATACATGGAAGGTTTCAAGGAAGGTTTGACAAAGCTGATATAAGAAACGATTCCTAATGGTGAAAAGGTAGTTCAGGAAAATCATGATGAGAACAAAATAAATGTTAATCGTGATTTCATAAAATCTGAAGTTGGATTGAAGACCCACCATATTCCAAAGATCGATATGAGGAAGATTTATGGCAAGGATCTCGTAACATGGATACTATAGATAGAGTAATATTTTGATCTCCATAATGTGCAAAACAAACAAAAGGTGTGCATTGCAACTTTACATTTAGAACAAAATACATGTGTATTGTATATAAGGCTTTGCTCTCATAAAAAAGAAATGTCACTTCATCAATTTTTATGGAGGAAATGATAGCACATTATGAGGATACAAAAAGAAACACCTTATTTAGCTAATTAATAAATCTCAAACAAAATGGTTCAATGGTGGAGCACATTGAGGACTTCAAAAAATTGAATATAAGGATAACTAATATTACATAGGAACACATGATTGATGTCTTGATATATAATTTAAAGGATAACATCCAACATGAGTTTTTCTTTTGGGAACCTGATTCATTGGAGAAGGCATTCAGGTTGGAAAGAAAAATTGAAAGTAAAATTATGGCGACAAGGAATCCTACCACTCACATCTATAAAGATGGAAGTTTTTCTACTCCTAGACTTCCACAACCTACAAGGTTGAAACCACAACAACTGGAAGAAAAAAGAGAAAAACAACTTTTCTACAGTTGTGATATCAAATACAGTAAAGGTCATAAGTGTTCTGAGAAGAAATTATTTTACATAGATTGTGAAGAGGAGGAAGATGAAGAACAAGAAACTTCAAAGAAGAGGATATACACCAGGAACCAACCATAGAGAACGAAGAAATGATTCTGAACATATCTTGTACTACATTGGCAGTAATTACCACTCGTCAAACTCTCAAGATAGAAGGACATATCAAGAATAAAAATGTAATAGTGTTTATTGATTCAGGTAGTACCCATAATTTTTTATATTGTAAGGTAGCCAAGGAATTGAATTGCTTCCTATACCTAGCACCAAAGTGTCAAGTGATGGTTGAAAATGGAGGGATTATAAATTTCTCTGGAAAATGTCATAATATCAAGCTAACCATGGGGTAATATGTATTGAATAGTCCAATTCTTTCCAGTCCAGTGGGAGGTGTTGATGTTGTACTAGGAGTACAATGGTTACAATCTTTGGAGATGGTAGCTTTTAATTTTCAAGAAATTTTCTTGATTTTTTTTTCAAAAGGAAAGGAATTTGAATTATGGGGTATCGTAGGGAAACCAAGAAAGATAATAAGCTCTAAATTCATGAAAAATCTTATGAATAAAGAACAATGAGGTGTAATTGAAAAATTATGTAATATTCCTAAATTAGCATGTAGCTAATGGTAATATTAATTTTGTTTTCAACACCTAGTTATATGGATAAATGGGCAAGGAGGCTCATACATATCTTAAACAGGCATAAAAATACCTCTTAAAGTGATAAGGGATCATAATAATAGCTGGATCTAGCACATGTGTGAACAGGGGCAAATACATGTGAACGAGGTCAAGTTTAACCAAGTCAACAGCGTTGGTATGGATGGAGTAGCTCATCAATAGAGACAGCGTGTGATAGTGGGAGGCAGATTCCTTGAAGGTGTAAACCCTAATAAGTGTGACCCAAGGTAAGAAGGCTCACACTTGTTTATAAGGAGGGCATGGAAGCCATAGTGAGGCAGGTTATTGATTATTTATTTTATGGTCTGCATGACTATTGTGCATTCTTCAACAGTTTAGTTGAGATTGATGTGTTCTTTAGCACCAGGTGTTCCCGAGTGGGAACCCCCTCTCATTTCTTGAAAGGCCTCTTGGGGGAGATTTAAACTTAATTTTCCACATTCAGTCTTAATTCCAAGCTTCAGTATTCAGCTACAACGCATTTTTTGTAGATTATTGTGTTGTGTTGCAGGATGTTGCAATGGAGGGTTGAGAAACCCACTTCCGGAGCTAGTTTTTCAAAGGAGGAAGCATTCTTCTCTTTGGGATATTAGTGAGGAAGATGCTGGAGCATATTTCACATCTTGGCACTAGGCCAACATATTTCCCATCATCTACAGTGCAGTATCCATCCTTGACTGCATTATTCCTATGAGAATTTGCAGTGGGGGTTTCAGTGTTTGATTGGAGGGTGAGATCTTCAGTGTTAGGATCAGAATTTTGCTTGAATTATCTATTGGAGGAGATATATTCATTACATGTATCATATACATCCATCTTCATCTAGTTATTGAGTTGCAGTTGTTATTCATTCCTAGGGCTGCATTCCAGCATTTTTGTACTTTTTCATATTTCAGGAAATCCTTCTCGGGTTGTCTTGAAAATGTATTTGGGAGCTTAGATATTTAATCCTGGCACTTTTGAGCCATACATTTGTATATCTATATTATTGTACATTTCCAGTAGTATTTCACCATATAAAACTACGTTGTACTCTTTCTTGGGCATTCTGCTATGTAGCGGCATTTCACTTTTGGCTTATGTATTCATGGGAGGCTTGTTTGCCTTGATTCTATGAGTTGTGTATGCTTCTATTGTGCTTATTTGCTGCTGATTTACATAATAAAATGGCTCCATGGTTTTCATAAATTTTGGTGTAATTCTATTCACTGCTATTTCCAGTTTTTGGTCTTGTATTGCTGTTATTTCCATTTTGGGATATTATAGTGGTATCAGAGCATAATCTTGGCTCAGCCTGTGGATCTCAACCATTATGCTATCAGAATAAGAAGAAGAAGAGATGTACAGAAAATACAAAAAGAAGACTCCATTATTTGGAGGCGGGAAGGAAGAGAGGCTCTCAAAGATTTTTTTTCAAACTATGCAGGGCATTCATAGAGATATCAAGAAAATGAGAAAGGGGATGTGTAAGGAATCTCAAAAGGGGTTTGAATCTGAAGAAAGCCCTAGATTTTTGCATGATGAGTATGAGCATGCAGCCGCACATTATGATTCATAGTGCTGTAATATTCCCAGATCTACTATGACGGAGATGAAAGGAGAAGAAATTCCTAGGAGGAGACTCTTAGGGATTATCTGCAAGAATATGAATCTCAAACTAAGAGGTTAAAATATCACATCAATTTCCAAGAGTTTTGCAAGATCAAGGAGGAAAGGAGAAAGCAGGATGATGTAGGTATATTCTTTCTGTCTAATTTTGATGGTTCACCACAATGTTTAGCTAGGACTTGGGTGGAGGAGCTAGACATCTATTTGCAGCAACGCCAAGCTTCCGAGATTGAAGCCATCAAATTTTCAGTGATGCATTTTGAAGGTAAGGCCTATGCTTGGTGGATATTTGAGTCTTTTTCATTAAGAAATGCAAATAATTCTTCTTATGCAAAGTTCACTAGGAGAATAGTGGAAAGGTTTGATGAGAAACATTCTGAAACAACTTTGGTGGAGCTAAACAAACAAAAACAAACAAAAACTTTGCATGTGTTGGAGGAATCTGTAAACCCAACTCCACTTCAAAAAACTATTGAAGAGGCTGATATCTTGCATAATACCTTGCTAGAGGCAAGATATGTATCTCATACTCCCGGAAAGAAGGGCATGGAGATATTCTTCTCAAAAGAGGATCCTCTTATTGAAAGGTTGCCCATTCATGTTGAAGAGGGAGAAAAGGCTGGGGGTAATAGCATTGTCACATCTAGAGCATATCTAGCACCTCATGGAGAGGAAGTTGGAGCCCTTGCTTCTAGAAGAGGGATTCTTGTATGTTCACAAGGAATCCCAAAGGATATCACATGTGGAGATCAAGGCACAACCCATGAACAACATGTGCCATTATTGATAGATTGTGAAACCATGCAGATGAAAGGAGGAGGTAGGGAGGATGACCAACATCATATGATGAGGAGCACACACCCCTATCTATTTCAAGACATTGATGCATAGAAGAGGTATATTGATTTGTGCAGTGAGGTTAGGGACAAGGATGCCCATTCATATATGCAGTCTACTCTTTATATTGATGTCTCATTACATAGAGGCATTCCACTGGGGAGACCACTAGATCAGGAGATGATGAGGGATGCTTCACATTTGTTTTCACCACTCATTTAATCCAAAGGGATGAGGACCTTGGGAGAAATTGGTACAATGCTGAGAGTCTTGGGTAGACTCAACGAGAGGAGAGGAATTCTCACAACATCATCATTACCCACTCTCATTTTAGATTCTACATTGTGGCAGGAGCAGCATGGGAAGGATAGCAACCTTCCAACTTGCATATTTGGCATGGGAGATGTCAAAGAGGAGGAAAACCATATGACAGATGTTCTTTGTGATAGATCATCAGTGCTGTCACTATGGAGGATAGATCCATATTGGGAATCCCAACTGTTGATGGATTATTCCAAGGATCTTTCTACTTGTATGATATTGGATGAGCAGCTGCATGAGGAGGGATATTCAGTTAGAGATGAGTTCATCTACTATCATGGTAGGATCTTCTTATCTAGAGCTTCCAATGTAATGGAGAAGTTACTACAAGTAGCTCATGAATATTTTCTCTTCAACCACACTTATTCTATGAGAGCATACCACACCATCATGGAGGCGTACACTTGGGAATGCTTTGAGGAGGACATATATCAGCATTTGAGGAGATGCATGGATCATGTGGAGATGGAGGAGATACATAACTCTTTGGGGGAGTTATCACAATCACCTCTTTTCTCTTTGAAAATGAGAGAGGATTTATTTATGATCCACTCCATTTTCATGGGAAAAGCATATGGTAAGAATATTTTTTGGTTGCATAGTGATTTATATAATGAATATGTGCATTCCTTAACCATATATGTGTAGGACATTACTCAAAGAAGGAGCATTATTTCTTCTAGACTTCATGGTTTTTGGCTCGAGGGGTCCTGACCCAGGTTTGGAGGTTAAGGTTTGCCAACAAACCCCTATACTACTGGCCCTTTTGGCAGTGACCTGCTTGCATAGGCCAAATTCTCACCCGAAGCAGTATGGGAGGGTGCTAGAACTAGGTTTCTGCACCCTGGGAGAGGGAAGGTAAGTCAGGAAGAGCTACATTTGACTTCACAAATATTAGATCTCATATTATAGAACTCAGATCTATCAGTCCCTTCGCATCCACGTGCACAATATCATATATAATCACAATAAATAATAGATACATGACAATAAAGCAATTATCGCAGTTATTCTTGCATAAAGTCTAACAAGCATATTTAGATCAATTTTCAACGCAACATAAGTACTTAAGACAGTTCCTTGTGGAGCTCAATATAGAATCATCCACAACATAATAGATATCATAGAGTCCAACAACCTTCCACTTTCATTAGTCCTTCAGATCCCTTTACAATTTTCAAAACCCAACCTGTGCACACATCAGCAGGGTCCGCACACAGCAGGACTGAGGATCTCCACGCACACAACCAGCAGGAGTCCTTTCCCCAAAAACCCAAAACAGATCTACTAATTCATGATTCACACCAATATTAGTTTTATGTTTGCCTTACAAATAAAAAAAGGTTCAATTAATTATACTACTTTATCCTACGCATCCAATGGTCTGCAAACTGTGGTTTACAGACTCTTGGTCTACCCTTGACACACTTACAATGCATTAGGGGATTTGACTCACCCCAAAACCCATGAATTTGAATAAATATAATGAAAAATATATAAAGTGGACCAAATTCGCAGCTTTGTAGGAGACCCTGTCCCAACAGTCCCCCAACACAATATTGTGATTCGTCCCAAGTCACTATTGTGGTGGGGCCTCCACTTGGGCCTGTATAGATACTCCAGCCATAGATTCATTTGATCTGGTACAGTTTGATCCGGCTATAATTGATGTATCCTGGGAGCATATCTCCACGTAGGGTAGCAAGCCTAGCCGCTCTGCTATCCGTGATCCCCTTAATTATGTAGGGACCAAGCCAATGTTGCTGGAACTTCCCAGGATGCTTTGCAAATTGGCTATCATATAAGAGGACCAATTTTCCTTTCACAAATTTCTTCTGGAAAATGTGTCGGTCATGCCAGGCTTTATCACGGGCGTTTTGGACTTGCTGATGGATATTTGCAATAAACCAATCTTCCTCCATAGCCATAAGCTACGCTAATCGCTCCTCCATGATGTCTGGTTTTGCCATGTTTGTAAATGATGTGATACACGGAGTAGGAACAATATAATCCATGGGCATAATGAATTCTTTACCATAAACCATCCTGAATGGGGTTTTTCCTGTTAACTTCTTGCAGGTTGTTCGATAGGCCTAGAGGACTGACGGGATGTGCACGTCCCGATCGCTGCAATCAGCATTACATACCTTGCTCAGTGCTTGCTCCAAGATTTTATTAAAAGCTTCAACCTCACCATTGGCCTGGGGGTGATATGGCGTGCTCTTCGCATGATGGATTCGAAACTCCTTGGTCAAAGCTCAGATTGTTTCATTAACAAAGTGCATACCTCTGTCACTCATGAGAATCTTCGGACATCCAAATCTGGTCAGGATTTGTTTAAAGATGAAATGCATAGCGGTATCCACAATACACTCCTTTACTACTTGTTCTTCCGCCCACCTGGTTACATAATCAGTGGCTATAATAATGTAGCACACACCCATATTCTTTCTTGGTGGGTTGATAGGCCTGATGAAATCGATAGCCCACTTATCAAATGCTAGTAAAGCCATTTGTGGTGGAACGGGCATTTCATCTCTGTAGGATGGCCTCCCTGTTCATTGGCATGTATTGTAGGCTTTACAATAGTCGTCGGCGTCAGTATGTAGGATTGGACACCATAACCCATCCCTCAAGATATTTTGCACAGTTTATTTCCCTGCGTAGTGACCTCCTGCTACTCCGTCATGAGCTTCTGCCAAGATAGCATGCCTTTCATGCTCCAAAACATATCGCCACAATACATCATTTGCCCCCATATTATATAATTGACCTGCGATGATGGTAAAGTCTGCTACCTAGGTGACTAACTCTTTCTTCTGCTGTACAGAGTACTCTGGAGGTGTCGTCCTGGTAGTCAAGAACTGAATGATATCAGTGAAGTGTGCATCTACTACCTTGATAGCAAATAGTTGCACATCAGGAAATCTGGCTTCCAGGTAATTTGGTTCCTCACCACTCTCTATTCAGGAGAAGTGGTCCAGCCCAGCATTCAACTTTCTCGGCTTCACTATGATTTCAAAGTCATACTCCTGAAATAGTAGTAGCCATCGACATATTTTCCCTCCCAACACAGGCTTATTGACCAGGTACTTTAAAGCTGAATGGCCTGTGAACATTTTGAAGTGTCCTCCTAAAAAGTAATGCCGATATTTCTACAACACGGAAACCATGGCCAATCCCTCCCACTCTGTGGTGGAGTAGTTGCATTCCACACCAGAGAGCTTCCTACTTGCAAAGGAAACTGGATGGTCAATATCTCCTTCTCCTAGCTGCGTAAGGAAAACCCCGAGAGCAATGCCCGATGCAACGACGTGAACATTAAATACCTTCTCCCAATCCGGAAAGATGAGGATAGGTGTTGAGACCATATTTTCTTTTAGTAGCTCGAAGCTATTTTGACATTCGTCATTCCAAAAGAACGAAACATCCTTCTTGAGAAATTTTTCCAAAGGGGCAGTAATCAATGCATAGCCTTGAATGAATTTCCTGTAATAGCCCGTGTGTCCAAGGATCGAGCGCAACTATTTTTCCATGGTTGGGACTATAAAATTTATGATAACTGCTATTTTGGCAGGATCTACCATTAGTCCTTGCCGACAAACTATGTGGCCGAGAAAGATTCCAAAGGGTACGCAGAAGATACACTTCTTTATATTTAGGGAAATCTGGTGTTTCTAGCAGGCATCCAACATCATGCACAGGTTTGAGACGTGTGCTTTGACCAGGCCAAAGATAGTCCTATCATTGAAATACACCTTGAGGAACTTGTGAATGAATTCTTTGAACGTTGTGAAAACGACCCGCGAGAAGATAGCAGGGGCATTTTTTAGTCCAAACGATATGAAAGTATACTGAAAATATTCCCACTCCATGGCGAACATGGTTTTGCTGCGGTCGTTAGGTGCAATTCTTATATGATGGTATCCTAAGAACCCATCTGTGAAGGAGTATGCTTCCTGTCCTCCCACGTTGTCTAAGATTTCGTATGAGAATGGAATTGGGAATGGATCATGAACGCAGGCATCTTTTAACTTGCATAGGTCCACACAGATCTGAATCTCTCCCTTATTTTTTTTCTCTTGAACCACCATTGGACTGACCCAGTCTGACTATTCCACAAGTTCGATAATACATGCAGTAAGAATTTTATCGAGCTCATCCTTAACCTTCTACTTATAATTGGGGTTCAACCTATAAGGTTGCTACTTTATGGGCCACGCATCAGGTTTGAGAGTGATATGCATGACCCCTAAGTCCCCTGTGATCCCCTTTAGCTTGGAAAAATTTTTAGGGAACAAGTCCTGATATTCTGTAAGTAATTCAACCACTTTACCTACTGTATTCTCATCCCAGTAGTCCCCAATCTTAGCCAACTTAGGGTTCTCTTTCATCCCAATTTTTACTTCACGCAACTTGAGAGGCTTAGTGACATCTACTTCTTTCATTGGAAGTCCTTCAATGGAACGCTCCCTTTCTAACACTAGGATAGAGACAGACCGTGGATCATCTTCACCTTATTCTCATGCCAAGCTAGGATAGTTGACATTATCCTGCATTTGTGTTTCCCATGTCAACATCCCGAATACTGCAGAAGAGTCGGTCTTGCCAAACACAAATGTATCTATGTCCTACAGAGCTTCGTCAAGCACCTCAGAACCCCCTATCAGTCTAAATTTTCCTATAAAGTCATTATTCAAAGTTTCACAGTGGTGGGTGCACTGATGTAGCTCTGAATCCAAGTACCAGGTAGTAGGGATTGGATCCAACGCGTGAGTGAATCAGTGAAACCACTCTTTTTTAGTTCAATCACCCCACACCTCCATCCATGCAACCACGTGTTCACACGGATCCTCTGGCCCAAGGAATAGCTTGACCTGTACCTCCGCTGGAGTCTCAAATCATAGGAGCATCATGCCCCAACAATCCTCCCACTCCGAGAATGATTCCTTATGTGTCTCCCACCATCGTGCAGAGGTTGCATGCATCGCTAGGTTAAGGGCCCATAACCTTCGTTCCTTGGGAACCTCGGCTTCAAATGCCCACAAAAATTCCCTAACATTATCAGAACCATCGAAATAAGGTATATCTCTTACCTCTGAGTAGATGCAGCGGAATTTCTTCATGATCTGAAGAAATCACAGTGTATAGACATCATGTAACCGGTTTTTCCAATTCTCTATCTCTCCATCAGAGTCAGAAAAAAATTCACTGTCCTTTTCCCAGAAAAGTACCCCCTCTACCATGGGGTTGATCCAATCTTCATCTCGCATAGTCAACTTATAGATGTGATCCACATCTCCTTCCTCACGCACTGGTTCTGTGTATCATTCGTCTTCCGCGAGATCTAATGGTACTATTAACCTTGTACCATTATTCTCGAATACCATGCTTCTCTTCTTTAGGTTAATGATGCCCCCCATATCGATGGCCGAATCCAAGCCTAGGAGTGCAGGGCAGGGGTCTACATCTTCGACAATCTGAATTACTTTGAAATCATCCCAGACCTTAACCCCTGCGATATCCACCACAATATTCGATAGTCTTCCCAAGGCTATGATCTTCTGTTGATTGGCCATACGCAACTGGATAGTGGACCATTCCAACTTAGGTTCCCCCATTCATTTCCAAGTCTGTTTAGGTAATACATTCACATCTGACCCTAGTTCCAAAATAACCTGATCCATCTCATAATCACTGATCTGTGTAGTTAACCGCATCTCCCTACCAGTGTGTTTCTTATATCTATATAGTTTGTGTATGTCCTTGACTTCCGAAGGGAGGATAGGTCATGTTGCGTAGCTATCTATCAATGCTTGAATATTTTTCATAGCCTTTGGGTTGCACAGCAGCTTCATACATGCCTGTAAAAAGGGTTTGACCGCCTCATCTGCCTTGAGGTCTTCAGGCGACTGTGAAGTAGATGCCTCTACCTCAGCAAATTCATTGCAAGCTACGGCAAATGTTTCTTTCTCCTTTTTTAGATCCAAACCTTCCTTTTTGATAACTTCTGGTTGGATCAGAGGCTTGGTTGCATTTTTCTCCCTAGGCCCCCCAGTGGCCATCTCACTATGTGTTACGACATTCACACTTGGATCTTTGTCTCGTAGTTTGGCCTTAACCCTCTACACATTCTTCGTAGGTGTCAGCTGCTTTTCCTGCATCTTCTCTATCAAGACTGGACAGTCTTCAATCGCATGGTCCAGCTGCCTGCAATAATGGAAGGACTGTCTTGTAGGGTTTGGATAGTCCCTGGAAAAGTGCCCTACCTCCCTGCAATTATAATAGATTAGTTTCCCTCATCCCCAACTTGCGCTTCCACCTCTTCCGCCTCCCTTGCCCCTTGCTTGGGAGCCCCTTGCACTCGAGAGGGATCTTGGTGAGGATGGATTTGACTGTACCCTATAGAGATTCCATCAATCGATGATCAAATCATATGTCTGGAATTTATGTTCATCATGTCCTATCAACCTACAGAACCTGCACCATTGTTTCTTTACTTCTGGTACATAGGCATCAAGGCGGAGACAGTGGTTTGTGTCGTGTAGCCCTGCAACGTGGAAATCATCGCACCATAGTGCCAGCCCACTTGGTCCTGTAACTTCCCTATGGTGAAACGTACTAGGTCCCCCAGCCTGCATGTAGTCTGTTAACAGAGGGCAGTTATCCTTGGTGTGACCATTCGTCTTCCATCGTATGCACCATCTTTCAGGGCTAGCCTCTACTCCTCATTCCTTTTGCAGATTCTAGATCTTCATGTGCATCGCCTCCAATTGTCCTTGGATCTATTGGATGCCTAGCTGGGTATCATCTCTAGGCATAGCTTCTAACTTCATAGCGACCTCCAGGGCTTTTTCTGGTGATTCGAAAGTTTGGTGACCCTTAGGTACGCGCAAGTGAGGCAGCAACATAGCAATGAACCATTATGTGTGTTTTCTATCGTCGTACTGAAATCCTCCTTCTCTTATCACCTTCTTCAGTCATTTATCAGCCTCCCACACAGAATCAGAAGGCCCTTGCTTGAAATCCTTTAGATTGACCACTATTTAAGAATAGGACTTAGGCTTATTAAATGGTTGTTTCAAGGCATTCTTGATCTCTTCAATGGTTGAGTTTACATGTTGTCCGATGTATCCCATGTACCAATCCAAAGCTCTTCCTTCGAAGGCAAGGGGTAGTTGTGCCCTCTTCACAGAATCACTAGCTACATTCTATGCAGTCCATACCGATTCTACAACAAACCAAAACTGATCTATGTCTTCATCTCCCACACCCTTAAAGGTAGGAAACTTCATGTGCGTAGCAATGTCATATTCTGGTGGAGGTGTAGGTGAATTCTTACCCCTACACTGGTTTGAAAGTGGTGTGGTTGGAGGACTCTGTGCAACTACTTCTCTTACCGGGTTGTAGACAGATCTACCTCCTTCTTGGTTGGTCTGATAGTATTTTCCACTTCATGTCGTACTCCCATCCAGATCAGAGGTCATTCATTCGGTGTGGCTATACAGAATAATTTGTTCACATAGTAATATATTAATCAACAATGGTAAATTATTTAGAAGCATACCCCTAAATCCTTTGAAGAATCTTCTCTCTACTTCAGAGTAGGAGATGAACTGATCGATGGAAAATTTTGTCACAAATCCTCTTAACACGCTATCCACCCAGTGGTATACTGTGTGAGTGATGGTGTTATCAGCCTTCTCTAACTGTTGGATCAATTCTGGGGTCCATTTTGTGACTCGCTCATCCTTCCAACACTTCTGAAATTAAACCAACCTTGCGAGCCACTCTTGGAGCTCGATCGCAATGATTACAAAGAAGATCTCGTAGATCTCTGTGAAAATATACTTATTTTTGTACTCTTCGGTGGTCAACCTCTTACTATGGTTGTCTTTTACTGTGAATTCCTGATCTTTTTGTTTGAACCATTAATCAATTTATTTTCTCTGAGGTTTCCAGTATGGCCTTGGCATTACCCGATCCCTCTCTCAAAATTCTCCCGGTCCTGCCAACGAAACCATTTGTTGGCGCGAGGGGTTCTGACCCAGGTTCGGAGGTTAATGTTTTCTAAAAAACCCTTATACTATTGGCCCTTCTAGCAGTGACCTGCTTGTGCAGGCCAAATTCTCACCCAAATCAGTATGGGAGGGTGCTAGAACCAAGTTACCACACCTTGGGACGGGTCAACCAAGTCAGGCAGAGCTACATTCGACTTCACAAATATCAGATCGGATATTACATAACTCAGATCTATTAGTCCCTTCGCATCCACACATGAAATATCATATATAATCACAATAAATAACAGATACAAGACAATAAAGCAATTATCGCAGTTATTCTTGCATAAAGTCTAACAAACAGATTCAGATCAATTGTCAACACAACATAAGTACTTGACATAGTTACTTGCAAAGCTCAATACAGAATCATGCATAACATAACAAATATCATAGAGTCTAACAACCTTCCACTTTCATTAATCCTTCATATCCCTTTACAATACCCAAAACCCAACCTGCGCAAATAGCAGCAGGGTCCGCACACAGCAAGACTGAGGATCTCCGTGCACATAGCCAACATGAGTCCTTTCCCCAAAAACCCAGAACAGATCTACTAATTCACGATTCGCACTAATCTTAGTTTTATGTCACCTTACAACTCAAAAAAGGTTCAATTACTTATACTACTTTAGCCTACACATCCAATGGTCCACAAACCGTGGTTTGCAGACTCTTGGTCTACCCTTGACCCACTTACAATGCATTATGGGCTTTAACCCACCCAAAAACTGATTCGGATTTATGCAACATAGCTAGGGTTCTGGTAGCGAATATCTGAGAAGAGATGTGGCAGCTACAAGCCTCTGAACTATGTTACAATGAGGCTTGAGGGCTTATTTATTATGGAGAAACAATGGAGAACTCTAAAAGTCCAAAAAACTAACCCTAGGAGATGAAGCACCAAAACTATGGGCCCCATTTGGGTAAATTGGTGTTTCAACGTCCCGGGGATGTAAATTTCACATACTATCTCCGTTTGGGGCCTCAAAACAGCTCTGGAAGTTTAGGACCCAAAAAATTGCTAAAAATAGTAAGTTATGAAAAAAATTGAAAGAGACAATGGTGGGGCCCCAAGTGGAATAGGCGAGTGGCCACCAATATCCACATGGATCATTCCTCCCCCCTTAGGAAGCAATGGTCCCCATTCCGTTGAGTTCCTCAATGAGATGAGGAAACTTCTGTTGAACTTGGTCCCTAGTGAACCACTTACCTTGGTGCAGGAGTTGGCCAGCTTTGACAACCCGATACAGTTGGATCTTCTGTTAGCAAGTGTTCTTGATTCACATGTCCATGATACAGTCTGTGGTGCCCTGTTCCATGCAGTCTGGGTTTAACTCTTTTGGTGTGAGTTCTTCTACAATGTGAGAGGTGTCCAATAGAGGTTGGAAGTAGGGACGAATGCGGTATACATTGAATACTGGGTGCAGACCAAGGAATGGTGGAATACTGAGCTCGAAGGCACTGTTCCCTACAACCTTAGTGATGGTGTACGACCCATATCGGAGTGGACGAATCTTGCAGTGGGGTCCAGTGAGGCGCTCCTTCTACAAATGTAGCCACACTTTTTCGCCCACCTGGAAGTTGTGTGGCACCTGATGTTGATCATGTCGTTGCTTGTACTTAGCAACCTGATGTTGATCATGTTGTTTCTTGTACTTAGCATTGGCTCTATCCAATATGTCATGAACCTATTGGCGAATTTGTTGAATTCGCTCAATGAAGTTGTTTGCTTTGTCAGCTTCAGACTCGACATGAGCCAAATCGGCCTGAGTAGCTACAAATGGCATGGCTACATCAATGGCACATATTGGCTGGAATCCCAAGCCCACCTGAAAGGGGCTGTAGTCAGTCGAGTTGTGGAGAGCCCGGTTATAATCGTGTTGTACATAAGGAAGGCTCTCATCCCATGTTCATGGATGCTTTAAATTGTACATCTGCAGAATGTGTACAATCATCCTATGGACGACCTCTATCTGGCCATCAGTTTGGGGATGGAAAGCTGTGGACTTGGTGAGCTTGGTGTCCAACATTGACCAGATGCTGAACCAAAATGTGTTGAGGAACCTGTTGTCATGATATGATGTGATAGACTATGGGATCCCATAGTGCACCCACACTCATTCAAAGAAGAGTTTAGCAGCGGCTTCTACTGTGATATTCTTCTTACAGGCTGCCATAATGGCCATCTTTGAGAATCTGTCGACGACCACGAAAACATAGTCATTTTCATTCTTATTAGAAGGAAGGCTTGACATGTAGTCCATGGTGATGGATTTCCAAGGTCGACTAGGGGTAGGTAGCGGAGTCTAGAGCCCTTGCTTCTTGATGGTCGGTTTGGCAATGGCGAAAGCAGTGCAGGATCTGATGTACTTCCCAACATCCTGTCGAAGGTTCGGCCAATATAAGTACTTCTATAGTACTGCCACTTTTTTCTTGACCCCAAAATTCCCAGCGACTTGACTGTAGTGCGCTTCCCATATCATCTTGGCACGCTCACTTGACGGAACACAAAGGTGTCCCAGGTGACATAATAGTGCATCTTAGAGGTGAAAATTTGGAACTTGCATAACCCCCAAGAGTGCCTTGTATGTGTAGCTGAATTCTGGATCACTCTTGTAGAGAAGCAGCCAATCAGAAGTCTCATGCCCATAAGAGTTGAGAACAGTGGTTATGGCCACGATCGATGGTCGGTTGAGGAAGTCTGCAACATTATTAGTGCTACCCTTCTTGTACTTGATGTTCAAATGAAATTGTTGCAAATATGTGGACAAATTCTAATGGAAATAATTCTTCAACTTCCCTTATGTCTATATGAAATGCAGGGGTCGGTGGTCTATGTGGATGATTGTCTCCTTCCCCAAAAGGAAATTCCTCCATTGTCGACAAGCCTGGACAATGGAATACATTTCTTTATCATAAGTGGGATACTTTCGAACTGTGTCGGACAATGTCTCACTGTGATATGCCATTGGATGCCCCTGTTGAGTAAGAACTACCCCAATAGCATAGTTAGAGGCATCTGTCTTGATCTCAAATGGTTGTTTCAATTCTGGTAATGTGAGCACTGGGGAAAAATAGAGGTGATGTTTCAATTCTACTAACGCCTTCTGTGGATATTCTGACCAACAGATTTTTCTTTCTCTCCTCCCTTGGTGACTTGACTTAAGGGCCAAGTGATATGAGAGAATCCCAACATGAACCTAGAGTAGAAATTAGCAAGACCTAGAAAGTTGTGAAGCTCTGTTAGGATGGTTGGGGCTGGCCAATCCCGCATGACTTGGATCTTGGCTGCATCCACATGCACCCCCCTTTCATCAATAATGTATCCCAGATATTGAACCTGGGTCATGCCAAAATTTCACTTCTCCAAATTGGCACACAACTTGTGTTGCCGCAGTGTTTGGATGACTTCTCGTATGTGGTGGAGGTGCTCTTCCCAAGTCTGGCTGAAGATCAGAATGTCATCCAAGTATACCACTAAAAATGAGTTGGTGAATGGATGCAAGATGTCATCCATCAACCTCATGAAGGTTGCAGGAGCATTTTTCAATCCAAAAGGCATGATGAGCCATTCAAAAAGGCCCTCCTTGGATTTGAAGGCAGTCTTCCACACATCAGAGGGTTTGATTGGTACCTGGTGATACCCAGACTTCAAGTCAATCTTGCTGAAATATGTTTCCCCTTTGAGTTGGTCCAAAGGACCATCAATCCATGGGATTGGGTACCTATTCTAGACAGTGATCTTGTTCAGCACCCGATAATCAATACAGAGTCTCCAAGTCCCATCCTTCTTCTATACCCACACGATAGGGCTCCCACAGGGCGATGAACTTGGCCGAATGTGACATTTCTGCAGCAGCTCCTGAATCTGCCTCTTGATTTCATCATTCTCCATAACAGAGCGCCTATATATCATTCCATTGGGTAGCGGCGCACCTCGGGTCAGGTCAATGGGGTGCTTGACCTGACAGTGTAGAGGCACCCCTGTGGGTGAGGTGAAGATGTCCCCTTACTCCTCCACAACCTTGTCCATTTGTTGTTATCGTGTAGAGGAGTCATGTCTGGAGTTCATGGCCACAGTCTTATTCTTTCCCTGGGTGTGGATCATCAGGAAAACAAATTTTCTAGTTTGGGAAATGAGCTTACTGCATTTTTTTGCAATAACCAAAGAGATAGTGGGAGGCGGTGGTACCTCTGGTATCCTGTACAATTTATTTCCCAAAGTAACAATAACACCGCGAGGCCGGGACTCATACACAGTATGTCACTTCCACAACTATGGTTTGCCTAATAATACATCAGAAACATCAATAGGAGAAATTTCACACAACACCTCATCTGTGAAGGGCTTGATGCTTTAGGGAAGGTAGCACTGCTGGATGACGCGGAGATCCTGTCCTTGGTGAAGCCACTCGATGGTGTATGTTTGTGGGTGCACTATGGTTGGCAAGCCCAACCACTTCAAGACATCTACTAAAATGAGGTTCTTTTGGCTCCCATTGTCGAAAATGAACCATAGCGGGGAACCCTTTAGCCACATCTAGGAGTGGAAGAGACGCTCTGCCTCCTCTGCATATTCTGGTTCCTCCTTCTGGATCTTCGTAGTGGCAATAGTGATGTTGAGCTTCGCATCAATAATTTTCTTCCATTTTTCATTCACCTTGTCAGGTTTTGATTTAGAGTCAGAGCATGCATCTGATTCAGAAGCCCTCATCTCGGCCACCAACGACTGCTTGGCCCGGCACTCACTTGTGTTGTGAGTGGAGCTCTTATGGAACTGACACCACTTTTCTATGTCCTCCTTTGGCTTTGCGGTTTTTTTATTTTCTTGTGTCTTTTTCAGGATGTCTTGGGCTACCATGCCTTGCCTTTGTCCTTTGTTCTCTGGTTTAGGGGCACCTTTCCCTTGCTTTTGGTTCACATATCCAAAGTCTCTCTTCTTCTGTTTGAATTTCTACTCAATCTTGGCAGCATGCTGGTATGCCGTACCAAGCGAGGAGATGTCAAGGAACTCCATTTTCTCCTGAATGTATCTATGCAGAAAACCACAATACTTTAGCACCAAATGTTTCTCTGAATCTTTGATACCCAACTTTGTGCACAAGTTATGGAATATATTTTTTATCTCATGCACATCTTGATCCCTTTGTTGCCGTAGTGTGGTCCATTGTATGTACTTGTTCTCATAGCTCCCCACAGAATAGTATTGTTCCTTGATGGCATCTCGGAAAGAATTCCAAGTGGGTACATCTGAGAATAGAGAGGGTTTTGTCTCGTCCTTTTCTCACAATAGGTTTCCCACCAGTCTTTGACATGGGGGGTAGCTTTTAGGAGTGAAAAAATAATCTTCTCCCTGTCGGAAAAGTCATGAACCGAGAAATATCCTTCTAATAGATTCAACCATCTATCTATGGCATCTGCATCTATTTGACCCTCAAATATAGGAATTTCAAAGTTTACTTGTACCTTAAAGGGAGTCGCACCTCCAAAGTGGCTGCTGGACACAAATGTGCCGCCAGTGGGCAGTCATTGAAGGATCTGGGAAAATTTATCCATCATCACGTTCCTTTGTTTTTCGAGGGCCTCCTCGAGAAATATTTTGATAGGATCTCCTGCTCCCTCATCTTTCTTTTCGTCCCCCATGGGCGTCCATTGAGGTTTGCGAGGCTGATCTTGGAAAGGTTCCACCAGATCGAGCCCTAACTCCTTATACCCCGACCTCATTGGGGACATGCAAATAAGGATCGAGAAAAAGCAAACCCCTATGATACAAATGATTTGGATTTATGCAGGAATGCAACAGAATACAAAAATAACCATAAACATATAAATACAGTGGAAATAAGGTTTCATTTCCTTAATATCAAATCACAGAAATATGCTTACAATCATGATGGAAATAAAATAGCTAGGGTGTTGGTAGTGAATCTCTAAGAAGAGATGTGGTGGCTACAAAACTATGAATTGTGTTACAATGAGGCTCGAGGACCTATTTATTATGGAGAAACAATGGAGAACTCTAAACGTCGAAAAACCTAACCCTATGAGATGAAGCACCAAAAATATGGGCCCTGCTTGGGTAAATTGGTGTTTCAACGTCCCGGGGATGTAACTTCAGCATACTATCTCTGTTTGGGGCCTCAAAATGGCTCCGGAAGTTCAGGACCCGAAAAAATTCTAAAAATAGTAAGTTGTGAAAAAAACTGAAAGAGACAATGGTGGGGCCGCAAGTGGAATAGGCGAGTGGCCACCAATATCCACCTGGATCAAAAACCCCTGCGTTAGACTAAATATAATAAAAAATATACAAAGTGGACTAGATTCATAGCTTTTTAGGAGACCTTGTCCCAACAATGGTCTACTTGAGGCCATAAGAAGAATTGATGATGGCCACTCCCTAGGAGGTCTTGGGGAGATGATATATTATGCAGGGTATGCTCACTTTGCACCATACACTATACACTTTCTCCAAACTTGTGAGGAGATTGGGCAGTAAACAGATGGTTGGAAGCCACACTTCATGCCATCTTCTGATGCAGTTGAGAGTAAAATTGTACTGGTTGCATTTCAGGCACCATTTTCCTTCTCCCTTGTTACATATGGCAACTAGTATGATTCTCATTTTGATTCCCTATGTTGATGTTGTTCTTATCTTTGTGGGGAGCATGTTTGGAGGAGAGACACATTGGTTGGATGTGTCCATGGAGAATGAAAATTCCCACACCTTTTATGCTCCATGCTTCAAGAGGAGTATGGGAGGTGATATGGACACTACATTAAATCACTTGTTTCTTTATGCGGTGGGCCATGTGATTGTTTGGAGCACTTGGGTTATGCCTCTCATGAACAATTGGGAGGAACTTTTCTATGAGTTGCCATGTTGGGAGGTGAATCATTTTGTATGAATGATAGCTTGGGGATGTAGATTTCACATGGGAATCATAGTTCCCAATGCATTTCAGATTCCATGCCTCAAGAGGACCCCTAGATAGCACCTTTTTGCCTCCTTGGGTATTTTACTTCTTCATGATGATAGCTATTTGGGATGGTCACCAAAAGCTAACTTGCATACTTGGGAGGGGCAATATGGAGATTTATTGATGAGACAACATCTTATTCCTTACAGAATTTTATCATATGAGGATACTATAGGAGGAGGAGAGGAGGCTCTTTAGTTCTATCCTTGTAGTTTCTTGAGGACAAGCAACATTTGGGAGGGGAGGACTGTAATATTCCTAAATTTGCATGCAGCTAATGGGAATATTAATTTTGATTTCAACACCTAGTTAGATGAATAAATGGGTAAGGAGGCACATAAATATCTTAAACATGCATAAAAATCCCTCTTAATGTGAAAATGGATCATAATAATAGCTAGATCTAGCACCCTCATGTGTGAACAGGGAAAAATACATGTGGACAAGGTCAAGTTTGACAAATTCAACAATGCTAGTATGGATGGAGTAGCTCATCAATAGAGACAATGCAGTGATAGTGGGAGGAAGATTCCTTGAAGGTGGAAACCATAATGAGTGGGACCCAAGGTAAGAAGGCTCACACTTGTTTATAAGGAGCGCAAGGTAGCCATAGTGAGGCAAGTTATTGATTATTGATTTTATGGTCTACATGACTATTGTGCATTATTCAGTTGTTTAGTTGAGATTGTTGTGCTATTTAGCACCGGGTGTTCCCGAGCAGGAATCCCCTCTCCTTTCTTGAGAGGCCTCTTGGGGGAGCTTTGCACTTCATTTTCCATAGTCAGGCTTAAGGCCAAGATTCACTCTTTAGCTACAACATAGATTCTGTAGAGTATTGTGTTGTGTTGCGGGATGTTGCAGTGGGGGGTTGAGAAACCCACTTCCGAAGCTATTTTTTTAGAGGAGGAAGCATTATTCTCTTCGGAAGATCAGTGAGGAAGATTTTGGAGCATATTTCACATCTTGGCACTAGGCCAACATATTTACCATCATATACAGTGCAGTATCCCTCCTTGACTGCATTATTCCAGTGAGCATTTGCAGTGGGGGTGATTGGAGGGTGAGATCTTCAGTGTTAGGATCAACCTTTCACTTGAATGAACTATTGGAAGAGATATATTCATTACATGTATCAGCTACTTCCATCTTCATCCAGTTATTGAGTTGCAGTTGTTATTCAGTCCTAGGGCTGCATTCTAGCATTTTTGTACTTTTGCATATTTCAAGAAATCCTTCCCGGGTTGTCTTGAAAATGTATTTCGGAGCTTAGATATTTACTCCTAACACTTTTTGAGCCATAAATTGTCAGATCTATTTTATTTTACATTTCCAGTAGCAATGCACCATCTAAAACTATGTTTTACTTTTTCTTGGGCATTCTGCTATGTAGCAGCATTTCACTTTTGGCTTATGTATTCATGGGAGGCTTGTTTTCCTTGATTATTTGAGTTGTGCTCACTTATATTGTGCTTATTTGCTACTAATTTACATAATAAAATGGCTCCATGGTTTTCATACATTTTGGTGTAATTTTATTCACTGCTATTTCCAGTTTTTGGTCTTGTATTGTTGCTATTTCCATTTTGGGATATTACAAATTATGCTCACTAGAAGTTCCAACATCAAAATCATATATTTCTCCAGATCTCCAAAAAATTTTGGACAATCATTCCAAGGTGTTTGAAACTCCCAAAGGACTCCCACATATTTTTTATTATGATAATGTTACTCATTTGATTCCAAGAAGTGTTCCTCCAAACTTAAGGCCTTACAGATATCCTTATGTACAAAAGAGTGAAATTGAACGTATGATTGCAGAAATGTTAGAGGTTGTTATAATTCAACCTAATCAAAGTTCTTTCTCTGCTCCAGTAGTACTGGTGCACAAGAAGGATGGATCATAGCACATGTGTATGGATTATAGGGAGCTCAATAAGCTCACTATTAAAGATAAATTTCCCATTCCTGTGATTGATTAATTATTAGATGAATTATATGGAGAAAATTATTTTACCAAGTTGGTTCTTTGTTCAAGATATCATCAAATTAGAATGAAGACTGAAGATATTCCAAAAACATTGTTTCGAACTCATGAGGGTCATTATTAATTTTTGTTCATGCCTTTTGGACTTACCAATGCACCTTGTACATTTAGAGGTTTGATGAATTCCATTTTTAAACCATTCCTTAGAAAATTTGTGTTAATATTTTATGATGATATACTAATCTACAATAGGTCTTGGAAGGACCATGTTCAACATGTTGACAGGGTGCTCAAACTATTGGAGGAGAAACAATTATTTAAAAAACCTCCAAATTTTTCTTTGGAGTACAAGAGGTGGAATATTTGGGCCATATTATATCTCAGGAGGGTCTTAAGGTAGACCCTAACAAAATTAAAGCCATGAAGGAATGGAAAGTCTCCACAAAAATAAAGAAGTTGTGAGGATTTCTCGGGCTAACAAGGTATTATCTCAAGTTTTTTAAGAATTATGGGAGAATAGAAACAACTCTAATGACATTATTGAAGAAAGATGCATTTTCATGGACTCTTGAAGAAACTAAGGCCTTTGAACATCTTAAAGAGGTAATGTGCCTAGCACTTGTATTATCTACGTCAGACTTCACAAAAACCTTTACTGTGGAATGTGATGCCTCCAGAAATGGAATTGGTGTTGTTTTAATGCAAGAAGGAAGACCCATTTATTTTGAAAGTAGTCCAATCAAGGGAAAGTATTTACAGAAAGATATTTATGAAAAGGAAATGTTGGGAATACTACATGCACTAAAGAAATGGCAACCTTACCTAATGGGAAGACACTTCAAGGTAAAAAATGATCATGATAGTCTTAAATATTTTTTGGAAAAAAGACTATCTTCAGAAGAGCAGCAAAAATGTGTCACAAATATGTTGGGTTATGACTTTGAAATCATCTAGAAAAAAAGGGAAGCTAAATGTTTTTGCAGATGCACTCTCAAGAAAGGACGAGGATGTGGAAGCATTTCTTTGTGCCATTTCTATTATCCAATGAGATTGGATAACCGAAGCAAGGGAGGAATTGAAGAATGATGAAGAAATGTGGACACTCATTCAAAAGTTGCAGCAACATCCGACTACATATGATCCATTTAGTTGGAAAAATGATTCCTTATGGTACAAAGATCTCTTATATATTTGTAATAATTCCCAAATAAAACAAAATATTCTTTTGTAATTGAACACCTCTCCCGTAAGAGGACACTCAATATTTTTAAAAACTTACCATAGGGTGAAGAAATAATTTTTTTGGGATGCCCTTAAATTTAATATTCAAAATTTTGTGGCAGAATGTTTGGTTTTCTAGCAAAATAAATTTGAGACAATTAAGACCTCGAGACTGCTACAACCTTTACCCATTCCAATTCAACATTGGGAGGAGGATTCAATGGATTTTATCATAGTTTTACCTAAGTCCAAAGGAAAGAGTGTCATCATGGTGGTAGTTGATAGACTTACCAAGTATGCACACTTTTGTGCATTATCTCATCCATTTAAAGCAAGTACATTTGCTACTGCATTTATGGAAACAATTAAAAAGATACATGGAAACCCAAATATTATTGTAAGCAAAAGAGATCCCATTTTCACTAGAAATGTTTGGAAAAAATTATTTTCTTGTTTGGGTAATAAACTAGCCCATAGCTCATCTTATCATCCTCAATCCGATGGGAAAACTGAGATAGTGAACAAATGTTTTGAAGGATATCTTTGTTGTTTTGAATCTGATAAACATACACAATGGTTCAAGTGGTTACCTCTAGTTGAATGGTGGTATAACACTTCCTTCCATACTACAGCAAAAATGGCCCCATTTATGGCACTATATGGATATCATCCACTATCCATCACAACATCTTTAAGAGAAAATTCTAAGGTTCAAGCAGGGGAATATCACATCGAGCATCAACAACAAGTTCTCCAACTCATAAAGGATAACCTAAATTTGGCACAAAATCAAATGAAACAACAAGCAGATCAACATCGTAGTGAGAGAAGTTTTCATGTAGATGACTGGGTATTTTTACGGCTACAACCATACAAAAAAATTTCCCTCAAGAAAGTTATTAAGTATAATATATTATCGCCAAAGTAATATGGTCCTTATAAGGTGTTGCAAAATATTGGTACTATGGCATACAAATTGGAGCTTCCTGCTTCTTCTCAAGTGCACCCAGTTTTCCATGTTTCATGCTTAAAGAAAGTTATAGGTGACAAACTTCCAGTTCAAACAATATTGCCAGAACTTTATGAGGAAGGAAGAATAATATTGGGACCTAAAGTAGTCACGTAAACAAGAACTTGGCATCTATGAAATTGATCAATTTCAGAGTATCTCATCAAATGGAAGAACTTACCCACTGAAGAGTCCACATGGGAGGATGAATATTTTATACAGAAGCATCTAGAGCTACTCAAGCATTGAGGACAACAATATTTGAAGGAGAGGGGCATGTTAGGTCCCTATATTACTAGTGTAGTCCCTTATTGTTGTTCGTGTAGCCCCCTTATTGTTATTTTTGTACACATGTAGTCCCCATATTGTTATTATTGTGCCACTTAAAACCCCACTATTGTTATTTTTGTGCCCTTACATTATTATTGTTAGGTCAGCTAGGATTATATTGTGACCCCATGGAATCCTATTTTTAGAAATGAGGTTTCTTCATTTGAATCATCCAAGAATTTTTCATTTATGTAATGTGAAGTAGGTTTCCCCCTCAAAGTGGTTAATTTATAAGGCGTTGATATCTCTTTTCTTCTATTTTTAGAGTTGGTTTCATAACAGTAACTTTGGACTATCGTAATAAAAAGTTGTGAATTTTCTGTTGCGAAATATTAGAATGATTTTGTTTCATATTATGCAAAAATAATTTTTTTGATATAAGGAGGGTTTATGTTAAAATTGGAAATTAGGACCAAATTCCACTTTGGAAAACTCCTATGGGAAAGATAATTGCAACATTGAATACCTCTTATAGAAATGACCAAAATCGATCTAAAGTTCATCAAATCTGGATAAGTAGAAGCGGGTTTTTGAATTTATTCTATCACACAAAAATTATCAAGGTCAACCTTATCTCTGTGTCGGATCAACAATTCTAATAGACGCATCCTTCAACCCCTACCGAATTGTATAAATAGGGGTGCCTCCACCCTCATTTTGACACATATATTCTCTCTATTTTTCTCTGAATTGGACGTAGCAAAGGAAGTTATCCAGCGTGGATATCTAGGTCAATATCTAGGGTTGTTTGGGTTAATATTCTTCCACTGTGCCAAGATAGGACAATTGTTGGTCTTGAGAAGATTTCTGGTAATGTTGTATGTGTATTATTTCCATTTCAGTTATGTTATCAAGATCAGGTTGATAGGAAAAATTTGGATATTGTCTAGAGGATTGTCTAAGGATGAATCTCCCATTTTGGTGAAGCTACGCTTCAGTCCTGTTATTTCAGGAAGGGCGCAGGCATATTCAATGAAAGACAATGAGGCTGAGATGTATAACAAGCTTCTGATCATCTTCTAAATACATCGAAGGGAATCATCATGCTTTTCCAGGAAGGTCGCAGTTGAATTGAAGAACTTTGACCAGTCAAGTGGGACACAATGATTTACAAAGAGGCCCTAACTCGACTTCTCTTCTAATGCCATCTAATCACTGAAACAAAATGCCAAAATTTTAGTATTTGTTTGAGCCATTACTTGTTTTGGGTAGCAATATTGGATCTATAAAATTGGAAAGTCATTTTTACTTTAAGTTATTGTACTCTCTCTATGTTTAATATTTTATATTAATAATAAGAAGATTTGATCAAGGGTTTTCCCCATCATGGGGTTTTTCCCTGGCTTGAGCGATATCCTTGTGTTCTCTTGTCTTGGCTTGTCTTCTAATTCATTTGTTTATGTTCTTTCTTAAGTTACTACCAATGTGATAATGTTTCATGTGTCTTAAATGATATGGATTATAAAATGGGCTAATTTTGAATTTGAAGTAATTTTCCTAAGTGTTAACCCGACTCTAGTTTCCCAAAGCTGAGAAAGGAAGCCAAAGGGGTAACCACAGAAAAATATTTAGATTTGGTATCTAGACCTACCAAATCAGAGAGGGATCTATCAATATCAAGCTCATAGTTGATGGAAATGACTGGAGAATAAGGATTTTAGGCCAGTTAATAAGCTTAGTAGGGTTTGATTTTGGGTTTGTTGGACAAAGAGCACTAGGTCTCAGAACTAGGAAAGGTATCCCAAAGGTCAGTTTCATATATAGTATGAAGAAAGTTAGGTATGATCAGTGACACAATTCATTTTTCATTGTATTGGTGGTGCGGAGAAAATTATAGGAGTCAAGTGAGAAAAAGCATGAATTCAGTTTTTCATAGGATGACACATTTACATGTTTATCTTAAACAAAAAAAAAGTTCTATTTTAAACTTTAAAATATAAATTATCGGAAGAAAATAGATGGTTTATAACAAGATCTAATCATAAAATATAAAATAAAACACCGAAAAAACAAAGACACTAACCATAACACAAAAATTCCATGAAAATAATTGCAAATGTATGTTATATTTCTGTAAATGATCAGTACACTAGCTCCAAGTCTGAGCCACAAGTATCATGTTATCACTCCACTAGATTCCCAAGGCTGATGAAGGAATCCCAACAGAGGTAACCACAAACCAAGCATTTGACTTGATAGCTAGCCTTATCAAGCCAAAGAGGACTCTCTCCAAAAGGGTCACAACCATGAGGGCTGGAGAAATTAGGGTTTTTAGGCTAGATATAAAGTGCAGGGTTTTTTTTTTTTTTTTTTTTTTTTGGGAAATCACCGGATGAAATAATTAGGTTAAGGAAAGCTACGTTAGGGAAAATGAGTTAGGGTTGCAGGGATCAATGGGGCTAGGTAGGTACAATTCTTATCACTTAAAGAGAATGGTTATGGAATGGTTTTGAAACTGTAAGAAGGCTAAGAAGATCATAAGAGATGTACATTTCTCAGACAGAAGAAGATGAACACAATATGATCAGTTACCCAAAACAGAGCATGTGCAAGCATGTATTCTAAATTTCAAACTTGTAAAAGATAAAAACATAGACATGAAAGTGAACATGAAAAATACATTCAAACATATGTTACTGATGAATAAACTATGATAGAAATTTAATACCACAAGTATCCCATAAAAGTAGTTGCAACTCCTCTTTATTAGTTTGGCCAACTAAGTACAAAGTTTCCTTGATCAACTAGCAAACATAAAACTAATTCCAACCATTTACTTGTGTGAAGAAATGAGCTAAATAGACATGAAGACCACCTTCACTCATCATCAGGGATCGAATCCATGAGGTGAGGAAGATATTACACCAAAATCTGAACTGATAGCTAGAGTATAGGATGGTCCAAGTGACTCTTTCCTATCTCAAGTGAATTGATTCATTACCCCTCATTTTCTTGATTTAACTAATGTAGTTACCATAGTAAATTGTAAAAACATGATAATTACATTTATTTTCATAATTTGAATAGGTAAAATCAACATTTCCCAACATAAAAATCAAAACTGGAGTGAAACTCATAAAATTTTAGAAGACTGCCAAACGCATCCTTTTCTGGTCAAACGCGTCCTCTCTGTTCAAGGTTGAATTTGGGTGCCTTCCTGGTGTCCAAATTTTCTCCAGGATGGCTTTTTGGAAATCCCTTCAAGTATAATTTCTATAACTACCATCCTTTTTCAAAATGAATCCCATTGTCTCTGTCAAAAATCACCTCTCCCAATACTGGTAAACGCACAGTGACCAGACCAAAAATGAGGCTGAAACATGGTTTTTTGATGGTTTTTTTTCCTTTTTCACTGACCATTTCTGCTCCAAATTCTTAGAAACCTCATAGGTTTTATTCAATCATCATTTTAAATATATTGGTGGTGGTATTTTTTCCATTATATGCCCCAAAAAAGAGCACAGCGTCCAAGGTGTTGCACGTTTGACAATTTTATTGTGCAAAAAATACCCTTAAAAACACAGAAATTTAACAACATGCTAAATTTTCCAAAACTTTGTAAAAATTGGTGGGATATTTTTTTATCATGTGTTTTAGGCATGGGGTATGGAGTGTCACCTCAATAAGTATGTCTAGCCTTCTTTTCTCTTCTTTCTTGGTTAAGTCTTCAATTTTGGCATTGGCTCTTTTGAGCTTGGCCAATGCAATTATCTCTTTTCGGGCATGAAGTTTGACCTTTGTCCTCAACAAATAATTTTACTTGTTTTCCTTCTCTATGATATTTTTCAATTTTATATTAGATCTATGAAGCCATGGTTCCTTGTTCTCATTGATTGGTATGGCAAGCTTCTCATTCAGGGTCAACTGATCAACTAGGCTAGCTTCCCTTTGTCTCTCTAGGGCTAGAGCTCTTTTCAACCCTCTAGTCCTAGGTCTCTGTATTGGATGTTTATCCTCCTCATCATCAGGTTCACCATACTTCTCTAATGTCTCCTCAAGCAAGGCTTTGGCCTTATGAGCCTCCCTTTTAGCAACAAAGTATTTTACCTCATCAATGACTTTCTTGGTCTTCAACTGCTCATTTTCATGCTCAAGAAAGTGAATCACATATTTAGCCCTCTCAATACTAGCTTGGAGCTCACTAGTCTTAGCCTCTTTACATTTTATTGTTGCATTTGTGATTTTTTCTTCATCCTCCTCATCTAGGTCAACCAACTGAAATTCATGCTCTGTTTCATGATTGTCCTCCTCATCATGAATGGTTGGCTCTATCACCTTTTCCTTACCTTTATCCACCTATTATTTTGACGAAGAAGGCATGTCCCCTTTCACTCTAAGTGAATCAAACACATGCCTATAGCCTCTATAGTAGGTTTAGTGTAGGGACCAACCCTATAATTTACTAGATGGGTGCTAGGCTTTAAATTTTTTTTATTTTTTACACAGTAACTAGGAGATGAAACCATAGTCATACAAGTTTGAAACTCAGTAAACTTAAATCACTTCTCTCAATTTCCATAAATTTAACTTCAGAACACATACATATATTTAACTTGTTGATTATAAGCACAATGAAATCATCATAATTAAAAACAATATAACTAACACATGTACCATTCACCCTTAGACGAGAACCAAACTTGACGTGATGCTACTTGAGCTCCTTTGTTGTCATCTACCTCCAAGCCTAAATGTTGTCATGCTTAATCCAAATGTAATGACCCACCGGTTGACCTCCCAGCCTACTCCTTGGGTACTCTCCTTCCCCGCGGACCCTCGAGCTGCAATGGGGTTGTACAACGAAAGAATGTGCTAGCTGATAGAGGTGAGCCCCTCTTGGATCAAGAGTCCCCTCTCTATAATACTCTATCCCACCAAACTCAACTATAGCTCATAACCACTCAAAATCACAAAATATCCTCCATCCAACAATAGGGTAAACCAAAAAGGTCCTTTTTCCTTCCATTTCCCTTTCTTTTATAGAAGGCTTCATAGGTGACACTTGGAATTTCATGAATAAATAATTATTTTTTTATTACCCACAATTTTATTATTCACCCACCAATTGTCACCCTCTCATCAAGACTCTCCAAAAAATAATTTACTTTATTATTCATTTAAAAATAGTATTTTCCTCAACCCAACAATGCTTCCTATTTCTTCTCCTAGTTGTCTCTTGATTCCCCCTTTTTACTCCTTAATTTGTGTTTATTACTAAAGTTAATTGATAATTCTTAGATTTGGTCCCCTAACTACCTCAATTTGCCTTTTTTGATGAATATTCTTATGTTGGCTCTTGCCACATGGAAGTTCTCTAAATTTATCAAATTTTAAGTTAATAATCTTATTTTAATTCACCACCCTCTTCTCTTAATGAAGTTTTTAATAAAACTTTATACTTAACTCTATGTCCCTCTTTCCCCCTTTTTCCTAATTAAGTCTTATGTACTTAATATTTTGTTTTAACATGGAAAGGGTAGAGTTATCATGGTAAAATATTTTATCTCTTCCTATTCCTCCCTTACCCTAAGTTTTATTCTTGATTTAATTCCTTTGGTTCTAACATCATATGTCACTTGATATGAATTAGTTGGATTTTCATATATTGATTATATTTATTAGTTTCTTTAATGATGTCGAGGGTGTCAAGTGGGTCATGCCCTTCAAGAACTTCCATTCGAAGTTCCAAGGGTGCCATGCCTACTAATTTATTTTTGATACCAAGGGTGCCAAGTCGGTCGTGCCCTTCAAGAATTTCTCTTGAAATTCCAAGGGTGCCACACCACTTGCCCTTCAAGTATCCAGTGGTTACGAGGGGAAATTATATGTGCAACGACAGAGACCCCTATCATCTCATATGTTGCCTGCTATAGTGAGACTAATGGTGTTGGGGATCAAGGAATCCACCTTGATGCACGCCCCCCAGAAATCTTCTTGAGCGAACCAAATTTGGGACCTGCCCTCACGACATCGTGATCTTCAAGGCGAAGGTACTTCGACCTTTCCAGCCTAAGTCATAGCGGGAAGCTAGTGGGTGAGATCAGGAACACTGTTCCACCCCTCCCATGTTGTTCCATCCAATTTTACAACCCCATCACCCATATGTGAGTCATTCGGCCCAGCAACTAACATGTTCCTGCAACCACTGACTTATCATCAGAGTGTATATATATATATATTATATATATATATATATATATATATATATATATATATATATATATATATCAAGTTCCAAACCGAACTTATAATTTCAAAGACAAAATATTAATTCCTATCAAACCAGATGTTGTCAGCTCATCATATGCGAGTGCCTCTGGTGGTTTCCTGTCATACTCAATAATCATCAGTAACAAAGTTTCTCATTGTTAGTCATTATCATAATAGCAACATCAACATGACCGTCATTCACATCGTTGTTCATTTTGAATCAGAACTAATGTAAGTAACTACCATAGGGGACACATCCATCATGGTTATCATAATCATATAATCAATGGGAAATTAGCATATCCATCAAAGCCATCGTCATTGTAACATCAATAGAAAACATACCTATCCATAAAGTCTATCATCATCATGATATCAATAGAGAACATACATATCCGTAAATGATATCATCATCACAGTATCAATAAAGAACATACATAACCATCAAGTCCACTAATAATAGAGTCATGTGTCTGGATCCTCAACCTGAGGTCCTCAAAGAATAAAGTATGAAGGATCAGTGTCCATCAACCAAAGTGGGGCACTACATTTTGATCAATGGCTTAACCTCAACCAAACTAGCCCATTTTGCCTCAATGTCCTCATCCCTGCTAGGTGACTTAGAATCATGATGGGATGGTGATGAAGGGTCACAATAAGGTGAAGAAGAAGGATCAATGTAGACAGAGGTCAAGGAGGTGAATGGAACTGATTTTGTGATGATGTATGAACATTAGGCTGAGATGGAGGGATATATGTGGAAGGATGAGATGATGAAGGTGCATCCTGGCCATGCTAAATAGGTGGGACAGTGAAAATCTCATTGGATATAAAAGTGTCCCATGGAATGTTTAACAGATCAAGGTGATGTGTGACTATCATCTCGATAAGGGAGTGGTGAAATACACTTTTCATTTGATGATCATAATATCTCTTCTGGGCAATAAATTCCATCTTTTCAATGCTCAGGTAGAGATAGTAAGGTATATTGAGCATTCTGAACCTTGTGAAGTGCATGAGTAGTTGGACATGATAGGAATAGATTCTAGAAAAACTTCCCTCACAGGTGAAGTATCTCATGATGATTTTCATCATGGGGACATATTTGTCCATGAGGTAAGAGAAAGGAAAAATCATCTTTCTCTCATTCTCGTACCTTGGTTTAAGATATGGCTCATAATAATAATGACTCAAATTTTCTTGTTTGAACCATTTTTCCCCAACATTTGGTATATCAATGGTGGCTAATATGATTTCAGTGGAGACAGTGAAATTGACACCAGTAAGGGTGACCTGGTTATCATGGAGGCTAGAAATGAATAATCCTATCAACATAGGATGGTAGTAGACTTTGCACTTTTTCATAGAACTCAAAATAGCCTACATGCTTAAAGCATGCCACAGTTATGGGAGATTTCATAAGCTCTCTTGACTTTATTGGTTAATGTCTAATGACTCTCCCTCATTTTTTATATGACCTTCTCTCCTATATTTCCTCCTCCTCAACATGAATTCTATTCTCCTCTTCTGCCATAATGTTTTTTGGTGTTAGACCCTAGGGAAATATGGAATGAAATGAAAGTGTATGAAGTGAATGTTGGTGTGAGGAAACAAAGGAGATTGGAATAAGGAAGAGAGCCTAGGTAAGTGAAAAACTAGGACTTAGGGTTTTAAAGGATATGATAGTTTAGGGAATGGGGATATAAATGTAGGGAGTTGGGAAAGTGTTTTAGGATGTGAGGAAGAGTATATGAATGCTAAGGGACTTGTTTTAGAATGTAAATTATATTTTAATGAAAACTAGGGTTTTTGAATTTAGAAGGAGGTACTAAATTCTGTTAATCACAATCACACAAAAAATTGACATTTGATAAAATAGAGTGAGGAAAATTTGTTACTTACTGGCATACTGGAGGCATGAGGAGTTAGTGTTTTGAATTTTTGGAATGAATCTGTGAGATTTTGAGGTCTGGCAGAGAATTTTTGAAGAAATTGGGTGAATGCACAGCATCCCATGTAAATGCACAGCAACCCTGGAAAATGTGCAACACTGTTGAAAAATAAACTATAATTTCATCCAAACGTGCAACGTCCATGCCAAACGTGCAACGACCAATCCAAACAAGCCCTCTAATCCTGTTTTGCACAATTTCACCCTAAAACTCGAAAATTTCTCCTTTCTTGATTTTGCTTGAGACTGTAGGAAACCAATGAACTTTGATTTTAAGTGTTGATGCCTTTTATACTTAAGTGGATTTGATTTATGGTTTGAAGACCCACTTTCCTTGTGTTTCACTTTTCCTTTCAAATTTTCAGACTAATGCTCCTTGACTTCTGACTTTTTGTTTTGCAGTTTGATCAGTTGATGGAGTTTGACAATTCTTTCCTTCAGTTTGGCATGAGTGCCTTGATTTTATAGCTAGGGAGTGAAAATATTACATATAGAAAGTATAAAATTACATAGGAAATGTAAATTAAATTACATCTTATTTTTCATGTCAAAATGACATTTTGATATGAAAATCATATAAAATAAAAATTACAAATTTAAAAATATAATTTTTACATACTGATGATCTTCTGAAAATGGAAATAGAATTTCATTGAGACACTCTCAAATTTGTTTGTTGACTTTTTTAGGATGTAATGATGCATTCTTGGACCTTGGAAAACAAAACCTAATGACCTAATGAGACCTTGAATGACCTAACTTTCATGACTAACTTTGACTGAGACAATACATGGTGAAATGAGCTTTTCATAGGTGTTATTATGCTTAGAAAGACATGAAGGTGAGTCAGAAGATGTTATTTTCTGAGGGAGAGTGAATTTTTATTGAGGAAGGCTACCATCAGTGAACCAATTTTTAGCATGACCTAATGGAATGATATAAAAATTTCATAGTGAGACACCTAAAATGAGAATGAAAAGAGAGATATTGATCACTGATGGAAAAATGCATATTCTGACACTAACATTGGCCTTATTAGGGATGGAAGCTCTGAAAGACGTGTCAAGAACCACATATCTCTGATTTGTGTAGATCAATGACTCTTCCATTGGGCCAATACGGTCAAAAAATTACTAAAAATGAAATGTAGGACTGACTATTTGACAACTCAATGACACAAACTAACTGAAGATGACTCAAAAAGAAAAAAAAATTACTAAACTTATTGATGGCATCATATCACCAAGACTTGAGGGCTTCAAATCCTAATGACAACCACCTTCCTACTGAAGAAAGATGTACAAACATGTGAAGTGATCCTTCCAGTGTAACCAATCCAGCAGATGGTTACTTACTGAAATTCTGCTCTCATTTTCCTCGAGCAGGAAGAAAAAACAAAAACTAGGCCATTCCAAGTGTCTACTGAACATGTGCTTCTGGTCCATGAAAATAAGAAAATACATCTTCCCTGATAACTATAGCAAATCAGTAAAACGATATTCAAAAAAATGAAATGTTACCTTGTCTTGAGATCCAACAAAAACACAAGCACACTCTTCATTTTGATCTGAAAGAAAATTTGGTTGTTGATCCATAGGAGAGCATAGGGAAGTGTGAATTTCTTCTATCTGAAAGTTGGCTACAAATTCCTGAAGCGCAGGAATATTTTACTCTATCACATGCATACTGTGTCTCTCAGGATCATACTCATCAAATTCATATTATATTTCATCCTTAAACAGAAAAAATTCTTCAATATTATCAAATATGACAACCTTATCATCTTCATGAAAGATAACAATATATGCTAGCTGATCTCGTTGCAGGAAATCATCATCACAAATCGGTTTACTCATAACAAATTCATGTATGGCTTCATCTGTCTCATGACTATCATCATTCAGACCCAAACTTTCATTTTAAATAATGGAAGATGCTTCACTTACACATTATTGATTATGTGAACATTGTAAGAGCTGCAAATCTACATTAGCTTGGGTTGTAACATGATTTCTCAGGAGCTGATTAGTTTCATCTTTAGAAAAAGGAGAATACTAATTTTTAAAGAAATTTACATTGATTTGGTGATTTTCATTTTCAGGATCAGGAATTGGGATTTTTCTTTCTTGGTCCTAGTCTATCTCAACTAAGGAGGGGGATATTGATTCTTGTTAGTGGTGAAAGGGTTCTCATGCAAAGGCTTGAGGATATCTTCATCCAAGGAGGAAAATTTTGATTCTTGTTGGGAAGAAAAATCATGAAGGGGTTATATTATCTCATCAGCTAGATATTATTCATCCCCATAAAACTTTTCAAGAAACTCAATAAAATTATCAGAGATATCACAACAACTACCAATCATCGTCAAGGAATAATTAGATCTTTGATAATGTTGAATGAAAGCTGAATGAAAGTTCTTTAGAGAGTATAAACTAGCAGATGGTAGATCCTCACACCATGATCTTTCTTTTTCCTCCAAGGTAGCCATAAACATCTTCATTAGACAATATTCAGGAAGATCAATATTTAGTCTATGAATATGCAAATGAAATTTGACCTAATGCAAACTAGCATCTTCACTGCCCTAACCCTTAAACTTTGACAGCCCTGATTGCCAATCTATACGAGGAATACGGTTCAAAAAACTAGTGATATGAGCTCGATTCATAGGAGCATACCTTCGAGAAATCAAATCCATTTTGACATCAGTGAATTTAGCAAGAAGTTCTTTAGACTACCGATTCGGGAAGAGTGGAGTCGCCATGAGAATTCTGAACCTTGGGATTATTTGACACTAGAGTCATAAGGTGAATGATACATAGTGTTCTTGTGCTTGATCATTATTAACCATCAATAATAAGATCTGATCTTTGTTTTTCTTTCTCAAGGAATATTTGTCTTTAGTTCCCTTGCAACGGTGCCAAAATGTTATCACTCCACCAGACTCCCAAGCTTGAGGAAGGAATCACAACAGAGGTAACCACAAACCAAGATTTTGACTTAATAGCTAGCCCTATCAAGCTGGAGAGGGATCTCTCCAAAAGGGTCAAAGCCAGGAGGGATGGAGAAATTATCCTTTTTAGGCTATATATAGCCTTGTAGGGGGTTTTTTTTTATTTAGTCTTGGTTGGGAAATCATCGGATGAAGGAATTAGGTCAGGGAAAACTAGGTCAGGGAAAATGAGTTAGGGTTGAAGGGATCAATAGGGAAAGGTAGGTACAATGCTTATCACTTGAAGACAATGGTTATGGAATGGTTTTGAAACTATAAGAAGGCTGAGAAAATCATAATAAATTTATTTTTCTAAGACAAAAGAAGATGAACGCAATATGATCAGTTACCCAAAACAGAGCATGTGAAAGCATGTATTCTAAATTTCAAACTTGTAAAATATCATAACATAGACATTAAAGTGAACATTAAAAATACATTTAAACATATGTTACTGAAGAATAAATTATGATAGACATTCAATACCACAATTATCCCATAAAAGTAGCTACAACTCCTATTTATTGGTTTGGCCAACTGAGTACAAAGTTTCATTGATCAACTAGCAAACACCAAACTCATTCCAACGATTTAATTGTGTGAATAAATGAGCTGAATAGACATAAAAACCACCTTCACTCATCCTCGGGGATTGAATCCATGAGATGAGGAATATATTACACAAAAATCTAAAATGATAGTTAGAGTATAGGATGGTCTAAGTGACTCATTCCTATCTCAAGTGAACTGATTCATTGCACCTCATTTTCTTGATTTACCTAATGTATTTACCCTAGTAAATAGTAAAAACACGATAATTACATTTATTTTCATGATTTACATAGGTAAAATGAAATTTTCCCAAGATAAAAATCAAAATTGGAGTGAAACTCATAAAATTTCACAAGACTGCCAAACATGCCATTTTCTGGTCAAACGCGTCCTCTTTGTTCAAGGGTGAATTTGGGTAACTTCACGGTGTCCAAATTTTCTCTAGGATGGCTTGTTGGAAAGGCCTTCAAGTATAATTTCCATACCTACCTTAATTTTTCAAAATTAATCCCATTTTCCCTGCCAAAACTCACTTCTTCCAACACTGGTACAAACACAGCGACCAGGCCAAAAATGAGGCAGAAACATGGTTTTTTTATGGTTTTTTTCCTTTTTCACTGACAAGGTATCCTCCAAATTATTATAAAATGCACAAGTTTGATGTCCTAATCATTCTAAATCCACTGGTGTTGGCCATTTTTCCATTAGATGCCCCAAAAAAGAGCGCAATGTTCAAGGTGCAATGCGTTTGATAATTTTACTGTGCAAAAAATACCCTTAAAAACATAGAAATGTACCAACATGCTAAATTTTCAAAAAATTTGTCAAAATTTGTGGGATATTTGTTGATCATTTGTTTTAGTCTTGGAGTGTCACCTCGGAAAGTATGTCTAGCCTCCTTTTATGTTCTTGCTTGGTCAAGTCTTCAATTATGGCATTGGCTCTTTTGAGCTTAACCAATGTAATTCTCTTTTTCTGGGCATGAAGTTTAACATTTTCCCTCCACAAGTAATTATCCATGTTGGCCTTCTCTAACAGCTATTCTAAGTGTATATTGGTTCTATCAAGCCATGGTTCCCTACTCTCATTGATTTGTATGGCAAGCTGCTCATTCAGGGTCAACTGATCAACTAGGTTATCTTCTCTTAACCTCAACCAAACTAGCCCATTTTGCCTCAATGTCCTAATCCCTACTAGGTGACTCAGAATCATGATGGGATGGTGATGAATGGTGATAATAAGGTGAATAAGAAGGATAAATGTGAGATATAGGTGAAGGAGGTGAATGAAACTGATCTAGTGATGATGTATGAACAATAGGCTAAGATGGAGGGATAGATGTGGAAGGATGAGATGATGAAGGTGCACCCTGGCCATGTTGAATAGGTGGGACAGTGCATCTCATTGGATATGAAGGTGTCCCATGGAATTTTTAACAGATCAAGGTGATGTGTGACTATCATCTTGATAAGGGAGTGGTGAAAAACACTTTTCATTTGATGATAATAATCTATCTTTTGGGCAATAAATGTCATATTTTCAATTCTTCGATAGAGATAGTAAGGTATATTGAGCATTCTGACCCTTGTGAAGTGCATGAGTAGCAAGACATGAAAGGAATAGAGTCTAGAAAACCTTCCCTCATAGGTGAATTATCTCATGATTATTTTCATCATGGGGACATATCTATCCAGGAGGTAAGAGAAAGGAAAAATCCTCTTTTTCTCATTCTTGTACCTTGGTTTAAGATATGGCTTATAATAAGAGTGACTCAAATTTCCTTGTTTGAACCTTTTTTCCCCAACATTTGGGATCTCAGTGGCAGCTGATATAATGTCAGTGGACATAGTGAAATTGACACCAGCAAGGGTGACTTGGTTGTCATGGAGGCTGGAAATGAATAATCTTGTCAACATAGGATGGTACTATACTATTTGCACTTTTTCACAGAGATCAAAACATCCTACATGCTTACAGCATAACACAGTGATGGGAGATGCCATAAGATCTCTGGTATTTGTTTTTTTATGTCTAATGACTCTCCCTCCTTTTTTATATCACATTATCTCTTGTCTTTCCTCCTCCTCACTATGACTTCTATTATCCTGTTCTGCCATAATTGTTTTTAGTGTCAAACCCTAGGGAAAGATTGAATGAAATGGAAGTGTATGAAGTGAAGGTTGGTGTGAGGAAACAAGGGAGATGGGAATAGGGAAGAGACCCTAGGCAAGTGAAAACCTAGGACTTGGGGTTTTAAAGGATATGATAGTTTAGGGAATGGGGATATAAATTTAGGGAGTTGGGAAAGTATTTTACGATGTGAGGAAGAGTATATGAAGGCTAAGGGACTAGTTTTAGAATGTAAATTAAATTTTAATAAAGACTAGGGTTTTTTGAATTTAGAAGGAGGCACTAAATTCCCTTAAGCACAATCACACATCAAATTGGCATTTGATAAAATGGAGTGAGGAAAATTTGTTACTTACTGGCATACTGGAGGCATGAGGAATCAGAGTTTTGTAATTTTCGAATGAATCTATGATATTTTGAGGTCCGGAAGAGAATTTTTGAAGCAACTGAGTGAATGCGTAGTGCCCCTGGTAAACATGCAGCACCGTTGAAAAATACATTGGAATTTCGGCCAAACGCGCAGCGTCAAGGCCAAATGCGCAGTATCCAAGCCAAACGCACCCTCTAAACTTGTTTTGCACAATTTCACCCTAAAAATCAGAAATTTCTCCTTTTATGAGTTTGCTTGAGACTGTAGGCAACAAATGAACTTTCATTTGAAGTTTTGAGGGCTTTTATACTTAATTGGATTTGATTTATGATTTGAAAACCCACACTCCTTATGTTTCACTTTTCCTTTCAAATTTTCAGACTAATGCTCTTTGACTTCTGACTTTTTGTTTTGCAGGTTGATCAGTTGATGGAGTTTGAAAATTATTTCCTTCAGTTTGACATGAATGATTTGAGTTGACAGTTAGGGAGTGAACATATTACATATAGAAAATATAAAATTACATAGGAAATAAAAAATAAATTTCATCTTAGTTTTCATATCAAAATGACATTTTGATATGAAAATCATATAAAATCAAAATTACAAATTTAAAAATATAATGTTTACATATGGATGATCTTCTGAAAATGGAAATATAATGTCATTGAGTAACTCTCAATTTTTTTTTCTGACTTTATTGGGATGGAATGATGCATTATTTGACCTTGGAAAACAAAACCTAATGACCTAATGAGACCTTGAATGACCTGAATTTCATGACTGACTTTGACTGAGACAAGACATGGTGAAATGATCTTTTCATAAGTGTTATTATGCTCAGTAATACATGAAGGTGAGCTAGAAAATGTGATTTTTTGAGGGAGAGTGAATTTTTATTGAGGAAGGCTACCATCAGTGAAACAATTTTTAGCATGACCTAATGGAATGATATAAAAATTTAAGAGTGAGACACCTAAACTGAGAATGAAAAGAGCGATATTGATCACTGATGGCAGAATGCATATTAAGGAACTAACATTGGCCTTATTGGGGATGGAATCTCTAAAATAGGTGTCAAGAACCACAGATATCTGAGTTTTACAGATTAGTGCCTCTTCCATTGGGCCAATACGGTCAAAAAATAACTGAAACTGAAATGTAGGACTGATTGTTTGACAACACATAACACAAATTGACTGAAGATGACTCAAAATAAAAAAAAATTACTTAAATTATTGATGGCATCATATCACTGAGACTTGAGAGCTTCAAATCCTGATGAAAACCACCTTCTTGTTGAATACATATGTAAAATCATGTGAAGTGATCCTTCCAGTGTAACCAATCCAGTAGATGGTTACTTACTAGAAATCTTCTCTAATTTTCCTCGAGCAGGTAGAAAAAACAAAAACTAGGTCATTCCAAGTGTCAACTGAACATGTGCTTCTGGTCCATGAAAACAAGAAAATATGTCTTTCCTGCTAACTGAAAATCAATAAAAGGATCTTCAAAAACATGAAATTTTACCTTGTCTTGAGATCCAGCAAAAACACAAGTACACTATTGATTTTGATCTGAAAGAACATTGGGTTGTTGATCCATAGGAGAGCATAGGGAAGTAAGAATTTCTACTATATGAATGTTGGCTACAAATTCCTAAGGCATGGAAAAGTCTGACTCTATCACTTTCATACTGTGCTTCTCAGGTTCATACTCCTCAAATTCATATTCAATTTCATCCTTAAAGAGAAAAAATTCTTCAATATTATCAAATACGACAACCCTATCATCTTCATGAAAGACAACAATATCTGCTAGATGATCTCCTTGTAGTAAGTCATCATCACAAATTGGTTTACTCATAACAACTTCCTGTATGGTTTCATCAGTCACATGACTATCATCATTCAGACCCATACTTTCATTTTTAATAATGGAAGATACTTCACTTACACATTCTTGACTATGTTAACACTATAAGATCTGCAAATCTACATTCGCTTGGGTTGTAACATGATTTTTCAGGAGTTGATCTATTTCATCTTCAAACAAAGGAGAAGAATGAGATTTAAATAAATTTACATTTGTTTGGTGATTTTCATTTTCAGGATTGGGAATTGGCACTTTTCTTTCTTGGTCCCAGTCTATCTCATCTAAGGAGGGGGATATTGATTCTTTTTTGTGATGAAAAGAGTTCTCATGCAAAGCCTCAAGGATCTCTTCATCCAAGGAGGAAAATGTTGATTCTTGTTGGGAATGAAAATCATGAATGGATTCTATGATCTCATCATCTATATACTATTCATCCCCATACAAATTTTCAAGAAACTCAATAAAATTATCAAATATCTCACAAAAACTACCAATCATCGACAAGGAAGAATTAGAGCTTTGATAATGTTGAAAGAAAACTGAATGAAAGTCCTTTAGAGAATATAAACTAGTATATGGTAGATCCTCATACCCTAATCTCGCTTTTTCCTCCAAGGTAGCCATAAACATCTTCATTAGACAATCTTCAAGAAGCTTAATCTTTAGTCTATGAATATGCAAAAGAAATTTGACTAAATTCAAACTAGTATCTTCACCGTCTTGACCCTTAAACTTGTTGGGTGTGGAGCCTGATTATCTTGTTTACTTTGTATCATAGCATTGGACCCCTGTACCTTAAAAGGGGCGGCAACGCCGCCCGTAATTAATCGCTTCCATGGGGGTTCCAGGGGGGGCGTCAGCACTTTTTGGAGCCCCCCCTTGGCAGGGGATTTTAGGGGCAACACCCCCGAAGCTAAAAACAGATGTAAAATTTCCTTGTAAAAGTATAGTAATTTTTAGTCAATCTAGGCCATTCATAGGCGGATGATCTGACGGTAGAAGTTATGTTTATTTTAGGGTTTTTTTCCCTAGAAGGCAACCCCCTTGTATATATGAGTGTATTGTATTGCTGCTGTGTATTTATGTGTGTATTCTCAGAGTGAGAAACAAATAGTGAGACTGTGAGAGAGAACATAGGATATTACAGTGGATCTATTGTATGTTTTTTCTCTTCAATTTTTTGCTGGATAATAGAAAGGAAGGACTGGCTGCTCGGGGTGGACGTAGCCCAAACTTGGTGAACCACATATATTTGTGTCTCTCTGGTTTTATGTGTTTTGTGTGCTTGTATTTTTCGCATATTTTATGTGTTGCCTTGCTTCATAATATATAATTTTCTAACAACTAATATCAGAGCTGAAGGTCTATTTGGCTGATAAACTCACAGGAAAGAAGGGTTCCTAGTTCTAGTGGGAGCAATGGTGGAAGATGGTAAATTTAGGGTCGAGAAATTTAACGGCCAAAACTTCCCATTGTGGAAGATGCAGATGGAAGATTATCTGTATCAGAAAGATCTGTACCTACCATTGAGTGGAAAAACAAAGAAGCCGGTGACCATGATAGACGTGGAATGGAACATTCTCGATAGAAAGGCACTCAGAACAGTACGGTTGTGCCTTGTAGCGTCAGTTGCCTTCAATATTTCGAAGGAAACAACAACAGAGGGTTTGATGAAGATCTTGGAAGGGAAAAGAAGGAGATGCATAGCAAGAAAAATCCTCAGCCTCAAACAAGGTATTTCTTATGAAACGATTATTTAATATGAAGATGTCGGAAGGTGGATCTGTTGCAGACCATTTAAATGATTTTAATACAGTTACCAATCAATTAAGTTCTATAGGGGTAAACTTTGATGATGAAGTTAGGGCTCTTTTATTTCTGTGCTCATTGCCAGAAAGTTGGAATGGTTTAGTTATGGCCATTAGTAACTCTGTCTCTGGATCTAGTACTTTAAAGTTTGATGATGTTGTCGGTGCTATCCTTAGCGAGGAAATGCGATGGAAAAGCTCTAGTGAGACATCGGGTAATGCTTTGAGTACAGAGTCTAGGGGGAGAAGAATGGAAAGAGGAAAGAGCTCAGGTTATCGCAGTAAATCAAGGAAAGGTAGATCCAAGTCCAGATCAGGGATAGTGTGCTAGAAATGCGGAAAGAGAGGACACCTAAAGAAAGATTGTAGATCTTGGAAGGGAAAAGAAGGAGATGCATAGCAAGAAAACAATCATGAAGAAAATGTGACAAGTGATGTGTTACAAGATGCTTTGATTCTTTCTTTCAAAAATGTTACTAATTCTTGGGTTGTAGATTCAGGGGCTTCATTCCATGCCACACCTGATAAGAAATATTTTCATGACTATGTTCAAGGAGATTTTGGACAAATTCGTTTGGGTGATGATAAACCCTGTTAAATTGTTGGAATGGGTAAAGTTATTGTAAAAAAAAATAATGGAAACCAATGGCTACTAAAGGAGGTAAGGCATGTTCCAGATCTGAAGAAAAATCTGATTTCAACAAGGCAGTTAGGCAGTGAAGGTTGTGTGACAACTTTCACAGATAAAACTTGGAAGGTCACCAAAGGAGCGCTGGTAATAGCAAAAGGTGAAAATTTTGGTACATTGTATTGATGCAATGGTATTTATATCTCTGTTAATGCTTTAACTTCCAAAGGAGAAGATGCAGGATTATGGCATCATAGGCTCGGACACATGAGTGGGAAGGGAATGAAGATTCTTCACTCAAGAAATTTGTTGCCAGGTTTGAAGAATGTTGATTTGGATTTCTGTGAAATTTGCACTTATGGAAAACAAAAGAGAGTTAGATTTCTCAGAGTTGGGAAAGAAAAGAAGAGCGAAAAATTGGAGTTTGTGCATATAGATGTATGGGGACCTGCTCAGGTATCATCTCTCAGTGGCTCTCATTATTATGTTACTTTTATTGATGATGCAACTAGAAAAACATGGATTTATTGTATTCAGAATAAATCTGATGTATTTGATACTTTTAATAAATGGAAATCTTTGGTTGAGATTGAGATAGGTACTATTCAGAGCATGGAATTCACAGAGAGAATACAGTTCCAAGAACACCACAAGAAAATGGTGTGTCAGAAAGAATGAACAGAAAAATCATGGAGCGTGCAAGGTGCATGAGATTGCATGCAGGATTTCCTTTACAATTTTGGGCAGATGATGTAGATACTACTGTTTATCTAATAAACAGAGGGCCTTCAATTTCCTTGGATGGTGGTATTCCAGAGGAAGAATTAACAGGTAGAAAGGTAAACTACTCCTTTTTAAAGCCTTTTGGCTATGAGGCCTTTGTCCATATTAATAAAGAAAATAGAACAAAGCTTGAGGAAAAATCAAAGAAATGTACCTTTATTGGATATGGTGTTAATGATTTTGGATATCGCTTATATGATTATGAAAATCACAAAATCATTAGGAGAAGAGATGTAATATTCAATGAAAAGGTCTTGTATAAGAATCAATTGCAGGAAAAGAAACAGGAAAAAGAAAGCAAGGAATACATGGTTCTTGATGAGATAAATGAAAAAGTAAAGGTGCCTGAAAATAATAATAATCAACAACCACAGCAGCAACAACCACCACAACAGCAACAGACACCTCAAACACCTGAAAGTGGTGTTATAAGATCTACCAGGATAAGTAGACCCCCTGAATGATACTCTCCTTCATTATATTATTTATTTTTGACTGATTCTAGTGAACCCAAATGTTATGAAGAAGCAATGCAGGTTGAAAGCAGGAAGAAGTGGGAGATTTCCATGGAAGAAGAGATGAACTCCTTAATGCATAACTAGACTTGGGACTTAGTCAGGTTGCCTGCAAGTAAAACTACATTGTAGAATAAATGGGTTTACAAGCTGAAGGAAGAAGATGGAGGAAAACAGAGGCACAAAGCTAGACTTGTGGTGAAGGGGTTTGCACATAAGAAAGGTATTGATTTTGATGAAACATTTTCTCCTGTTATTAAAATGACTTCAATCAAAACTATTTTAAGTCTTGTAGCAGCAGAAGATTTACATCTTGAACAGTTAGATGTAAAGATGGCATTTCTCCATGGCGATCTAGAGGAAGAGATCTATATGGAGAAACCAGAAGGATATGAGGTCAAAGGGAAAAAAAAATTAGTGTGTAGGCTAAATAAGAGCTTGTATGGCTTAAAACAGGCTCCAAGGCAGTGGTATCTAAAATTTGACAAGTTTGTGTCTGAACAAGGTTATACTAGATGTCACTCTGATCATTGTGTTTATCTGAAAAGGAAAAATGATGGTAGCTATATTATATTGTTATTGTATGTAGATTAAATTCTTTTTGCGGGGTCTAACATGCAAGAAATAAATGTGCTCAAAATAAAATTGGCAAATTCATTTGCAATGAAGGATTTGGGAGCTGCAAAAAAAATCCTTGGTATGAGGATAGCTAGAGACAGGAAAAATCGCAAATTAACACTGTCTCAGAATGAGTACATAGAAAAGGTGTTGAAAAGATTTAATATGCAGAATGCAAAACCAGTTAGTACACCTTTTGCTAGCCATTTCAAACTTAGTAAGTAGATGTGCCCTAATACCCAAGAAGACATGGATTATATGTCTAAAGTTCCATATGCATTAGCAGTTGGAAGCTTAATGTATGCAATGGTCTGCACAAGGCCTAATATTGCACATGCAATGGGAGTTGTAAGCAGGTACATGAATAATCCAGGAAAAGAACAATGGATGGCAGTAAAATGGATTCTCAGATATTTGAGAGGTACCACAAATCAAGCATTATGCTTTGGTGGTTCAAACATTGCTCTACAGGGATATGTTGATGCAGATATGGTAGGTGACAGAGATAACAGGAGGAGCACTACAGGATATGTATTTACTGTAGGTGGAACAGTTGTAAGTTTGGTTTCAAAAATCCAAAGTGTTGTTGCACTTTCAACAACAAAAGAAAAGTATGTTGCTGCTACAGAGGCTAGTAAAGAAATAATTTGGTTACAAAGGTTTATGGATGAATTGGGTAAGAAGCATGATATGGGCACATTATACAGTGATAGCCAAAGTGCCATTCATCTTGCAAAGAACTCATCATTTCATTCCAGGACTAAACACATACATCTCAAGTACCATTTCATACGGTCAGTATTGGAAGATGGAGAGTTGAAGCTGGAAAAGATACACACTAGCCAAAATCCTGCAGATATGTTAACAAAAGTAGTAACCAAGGAGAAACTGAGAATGTGCTCAATTTCAATTGGTCTTCAAGGATGACAATGAAGATGAGGAACAACCAGGTCCAAAGAGGAGTCATTGTCCAGCAAATGAAGCAGTGGTGGAGTTGCTACAATCAGTCTCCAAGTGGGAGATTGTTGGGTGTGGAGCCTGATTATCTTGTTTAATTTGTATCACAGCATTGGACCCCTGTACCTTAAAAGGGGTGGCAACGCCGCCCGTAATTAATTTCTGCCATGGGGGGTCCAAGGGGGGGGCTAGCACCTTTCAGAGCCCCCCGCCTAGCGGGGGCTTTTGGGGGCAGCGCCCCCGAAGCTAAAAATAGATGTAAAATTGCCTTGTAAAAGTATAGTAATTTCTAGTCAATCTGGGCCATTCATAGGTGGATGATCTGACGGTAGAATTTATGTTTAGTTTAGGGTTTTTTTCCATAGAAGGAAACCCCCTTGTATATATGAGGGTACTGTATTGAGGTTGTGTATTTATGTGTGTATTCTCAGAGCGAGAAACAAATAGGGAGACTGTGAGAGAGAACAGAGGATATTACAGTGGATCTGCTGTAGGTTTTGTCTCTTCAATTTTTTGCTGGATAATAGAAAGGAAGGACTGGCTGTTCGGGTTGGACATAGCCCAAACTAGGTGAACCACGTATATCTGTGTCTCTCTGGTTTTATGTGTTTTGTGTGCTTGTATTTTTCACATATTTTATGTGTTGCATGGCTTCATAATATATACTTTTCTAAAAAAACATTGACAGTTCCGATTGCCAATCTATGCGAGGAACACAGTTCAAAAAACCAGGAATATGAGCTCGATTCATAGGAGCATACCTTCGAGCAATAAAATCCATTTTGACAATAGTGAATTTACCAAGAAGTTCTTTCGACTATAGGTTCATGAAGAGTGGAGTCGCCATGAGAATTCTGAACCTTGGGATTCTTCGACACTGGAGTCATGAGGTAAATGATACACATCCTTCTTCTACCTAATCGTTTTTCACCACCAACAATAAGATTTTATATTTGTCGTTCTTTCCCAGGGAATATTTTTCTTTCATTCCCTAGAAATGGCACCAAAATGTTATCACTCCACCAGATTCCTAAGGCTAAGGAATGAATCCCAACAGAGGTAACGATAATCAAGCCAGAGAGGGCTCTCTCCCAAAGGGTCACAGCCAAGAGGGCTGGAGAAATTAGGGTTTTTATTCTATGTATATAGTACAGGGAGTTTTTTTGATTTGGTTTTGGTTTGAAAATCATCGGATGAAGGAATTTGGTCAAGGAAATCTAGGTCAAGACAAATGAGTTAGAGTTGCAGGGATCAATTGGGAAAGGAAGGTACAATGCTTATCACTTGAAGAGTATGGTTATGGAATGGTTTTGAAACTGTAAGAAGGCTAAGAAAATAATAAGAGTTGTATTTTTCTGAGACAGAAGAAGATGAACACAATATGATGAGTTACCCAAAACAGAGCATGTGCAAGCATGTATTCTGAATTTCAAACTTGTAAAAGATCATAACATAGACATGAAAGTGAACATTAAAAATAAATTCAAACATATGTTAATAAAGAAGAAAATATGATATACATTCGATACCACTAGAAGAAGAAAATATGATAGACATTCAATACCACTAATATCCTATAAAACTATCTACAACACCTCTTTATTAGCTTGGCCAACTGAGTACAAATTTTCTTTTATCAACTAGCAAACATCAAATTGATTCCAACCATTTACTTGTGTGAATAAATGAGGTAAATACACATGAAAACCACCTTCACTCATCCTCAAGGGTCAAATTTATGAGGTGAAGAAGATATTACACAAAAATCTGAACTGATAGCTAGAGTATAGGATGGTGCAACTGACTCATTCCTATCTCAAGTGAATTGATTCATTACACCTCATTTTGTTGATTTACCTAATAAATTTACCCTATTAAATAGTAAAAACATGATAATTGCATTTAGTTTCATCATTTACATAGGTAAAATCAACATTTCCCAAGATAAAAATCAAAACTGGAGTGAAACTCAGAATTTCAGAAGACTGCCAAACGCGCCCTTTTCTGGTCAAACGCGTCCTCTTTGTTTAAGGCTGAATTTGGGTGCCTTCCCAGTGTCAAAAATTTCTCCAGGATGGCTTATTGGAAATACCTTCAAGTATACTTTCCAAAAAAACCTTTATTTTGCACAATGAAGCCTATTTTCCCTGTCAAAAATCATCTCTCCGAAGACTAGTAAACGTGCAGCGGCCAGGCCAAAAATGAGGCAGAAACATGGTTTTTTGATGGTTTTATGCCTTTTTCACTGACCAGTTCTCCTCCAAATTCTTAGAAAATGCACAGGGGTATGTCCTTATCATTATGAATCTACTCTTGAAGACCATTTGTCCATTATATTCCCTAAAAAAGAGTGTAGCGTCCAAGGTGCAGCGCGTTTGACAATTTTACTGTGTAAAATATACCCTTAAAAACACAAAAATGTACCAACATGCTAAATTTTTCAAAAATTTGTCAAAATCGGTGGGATATTTGTTGATCATATGTTTTATGCATGGAGTTTCACCTGAACAAGTACGTCTAGCCTCTCTTCTTGTTTTGTCAAGTCTTCAATTTTGGCATTAGCTCTTTTGAGCTTGGCCAATGCAATTCTCTCTTTCCGGGCATGCAGTTTGACCTTTTTCCTCAACAAGTCATTATCCTTGTTGGCCTTCTCTAGTAGATTTTCCAAGTGTAGAATGGATCTATCAAGCCATGGTTCCCTGTTCTCATTGATTTTTATGGCAATTTGTTCATTCAGGGTCAATTGATCAACTAGGCTAGTTTCCCTTTATCTCTCTAGGGCTAGAGCTCTTTTAAACCATCTAGTCCTAGGTCTTTGTCTCATCAAGCATGGCTTTGGCCTTATTATCCTTCCTTTGAGTAGAGAATTATCTTACCTCAGCAATGACATGTTTGGCCTTCAACTACTTATTTTCATGCTCAAGAAAGTGAATCAAATATTTAGCCCTCTCAAGACTAGCTTGGAGCTCACTAATCTTAGCCTCTTTGCTGCATTTGTGTTTTTTTCTCCATCCTCCTAATCTAGGTCAACCAACTAAAATTCATGTTTTGTTTCATGATTTTCCTCCTCATCATGAATGGTTGGCTCTACCACATTTTCCTTACCTTTATCCACCTATTGTGTTGATGAAGAAGGCATGGCCCTTTTCACTCTAAGTGAAGAAAACACATGCCTATAGCCTCTATCGTAGGTTTTTGCCAATGGCTTAACCTCAACCAAACTAGCCCATTTTGCTTCAATGTCCTCATCCCTGCTAGGTGACTCATAATCATGATGTGATGGTGATGAAGGGTCATAATAAGGTGAAGAAGAAGGATCAATGTGAGATAGAGGTGAAGGAGGTGAATGGAACTGATCTGGTTATGATGTATGAATAGTAGAATGAGATGGAGGGATAGATGTGGAAGGATGAGATGATGAAGGTGCATTCTGCCCATGTTGAATAGGTGGGACGGTGAAAATCTCATTGTAGATGAAGGTGTCCCATGGAATTTTTAACAGATCGAGGTGATGTGTGACTATCGTCTTGATAAGGGAGTGATGAAAGACACTTTGCATTTGATGATCATAATCTCTCTTTTGGGCAGTAAATTTCATATTTTAAATGCTCCGGTAGAGATAATAAGTTATATTGAGCATTCTGACCCTTGTGAAGTGCATGAGTAGCCGAACATGATAGGAATAGAGTCTAGAAAACCATCCCTCACACATGAAGTATCTCATGATGATTTTCATCATGGGTACATATATGTCTAGGAGGTAAGAGAAATGAAAAATCCTCTTTCTCTCATTCTTGTACCTTGGTTTAAGTGATGGCGCATAATAATAGTGACTAAAATTTCCTTGTTTGAACCATTTTTCCTCAACATTTGGGATCTCCGTGGCAGCTGATATAATGTAAGTGGACATAGTGAAATTGACACCAGCAAGGGTGACGTATTTTTCATGGAGGCTGGAAATGAATAATATCGTCGACATAGGATGGTAATGGACACTTTGCACTTTTTCACAGAACTCAAAAAGGCCTACATGCTTAAATAATGCCACAGTTTTGGGATATGCCATAAGCTCTCTGGTACTTTTTGGTTCATTTCTAATGACTCTTCCTCCTTTTTTATATAACCTTCTCTCCTGTATTTCCTCCTCCTTAGTGTGACGTCTATTCTCCTCTTCTGCCATAATTGTTTTTGGTGTCAAACCCTACGGAAATATGGAATGAAATGAAAGTGTATGATGTGAAGGTTGGTGTGAGGAAACAGAGGAGATGGGAATAGGGAAGAGAGCCTAGGAAAGTGAAATCCTAGGACTTAGGTTTTTAAAGGATATCATAGTTTAGGGAATGGGGATATAAATGTATGGAGTTTGGAAAGTGTTTTAGTATGTGAGGATGTTAGATCCCTATATCACTAGTATAGTACCTTATTATTGTTAGTGTAACCCCCTTATTGTTATTATTGTACCCTTGTAACCCCCATTTTGTTATTATTGTGCCCTTAAATTATTATTGTTAGGTCGGCTAGGATTACATTGTGGCCACTAGGATTACATTATGGCCCCATGGACTCCTATATATAGAAAGGAGGTTTTGTAAATTGTATCATCCAAGAATTGTTCATTTATGTAATGTATTGGAGGTTGTCCCCTCGAAGTGGCTCATTTCTAAGGCGTTTACATCTCTTTTCTTCTATTTTTGAAGTTGGTTACACAACATTTGGTATCAGAGCTTTGGATTCTAGGGTTTCGCTGCTCCAAACAGGTCATCGTGGCATTTTCGCTATAACTTTTTTTCTACGAAGTTTCAGAAGCTGAAATTTTTAGGGTGCGAACCTGCAATCCTGAGGAAGATTTCTTAAAAATTTCAGATCCTGGTTCGCAATATTTTCGGAGATATGATCTGTGGAAGTTAGGTCTTTTTTCAGGCTCCTAAACAGTTCATCGTGGCATTTGCGCTATAACGTTTTTTCTACGAAGGTTCAGAATCTGAAATTCGTATGGTGCGAAGCTGAAATCCTAAGGAAATTCGTAAAAACATTTCAGAGCTTGGTTCGCAATATTTGTGGAGATATGATCTGTGGAAGGCAGTGCTTTTTCAAGCTCCTGAATTGCATCTCAAAGAGGTGATCGTGGGAAAAGTTCAATAACACTCTCTCTGGGCATCGGATTGGAGTTACGTAAAAAGTGGTTGTAATTACACAGACTGTAGTTTCTTGGCTATCAATTTCAGAGACAAAGGATGAAACAGTGACACGTGTCAAGTCGTACAAGTTCACTCTACTGAACCAGTCCATAATTAGGTCATTGTGGGAGATTGGACACAACTTTGTCTTGGAGAATCCAAATCAGGTCAGACCTGTGGAATTCAAAAGAGAATTAAGAGGGCTACTTCAGTACTGAATTTCAGATATTGGAGATCTGCAATAACAGAGATAATACAATTTCAATATCGAGCTCCTCAAAGCAAGTAAAAGGTGTGTATTTTTTTCCGAATTGCATAAGTCTTAAATCAAGTTGAATTGATTGCAAGGGCCTATTGTAGAATAGGTATCAATATTGGATTCTAAAATGGCACCTAAAAAGAATTCAACACCCATTAAGCCTTCAGAAGGCTCTACCATGACTCATGAAGATGAAGAATGGCAACATGACATATCAAAATTACAAGAGAAAATTTCTCTCTCGCAAAGAACAACAAAAAATGAAATGGAAGTTTTGAAGAAAGGCGTGGAAACTAAGATGGACGGTTTGAAGAACGGCGTGGAAGCTAAGATGAATGGTTTGGAAGCTAAGATGGATGGCATGGAAGTGGGCATGAAAGCTAAGATGGATGACATGAAGAATGATCTAAAAGCATACATGGAAGGCTTGATGACAAGTTTAAAACCAGAAATGATTCCTAATGGTGAAAATATAGTAGAAGAACCTCATGATGAGAAAAAAATAAATGTTAATCTTGATTTCATAAACTCTAATGTTGGCGGGAAGAACCACCATATTCCAAAAATGGATATGAGGAAGTTTGATGGAAAGGATCCTGTAACATGGATACTACAGATGGAGCAATATTTTGATCTCCATAACGTGCAAAACAGAAAAAAGGTACGCATTGCAACTTTACATTTAGAACAAAATACATTTGTATGGTATCGATGGCTTTGCTCCCGTAAAAAAATTGTCACTTGGTCAATTTTTACGGAGGAAATGATAGCACATTATGAGGATACAAAGAGCAACGCCTTCTTTAGCCAATTGATAAATCTCAAACAAAAGGGTTTAGTGGAGCAACACATTGAGGACTTCCAAAAATTGAATATAAGGGTAACTGATATTTCAGAGGAACATAGGATTGATCTCTTCATAGGCACTTTAAAGGATAACATCCAACATGAAGTTCGCGTTCTGGAACCTGATTCATTGGAGAAGGCATTCAGGTTGGCAAGAAAAGTTGAATGTAAAGTTATGGCAACAAGGAAGCCTACCACTCAATTCTATAAAGAAGGAAGTGTTGCTACACCTAGATTTCCACAACCTACAAGGTTGACACCACAACAATTGGAAGAAAAAAGAGCAAAAGGGCTTTGCTACAGTTGTGATATCAAATACACTAAAGGTCATAAGTGTGCTGAGAAGAAATTATTTTACATAGATTGTGAAGAAGAAAAAGAAAATGAACAAGAAGAGGATATACACCAGGAACCACCCCTAGAAGAGGAAGAAATGAATCCGACCATATCGTGTAATGCACTGGCAGGAATTACCACTCCTCAAACTCTCAAGATAGAAGGACATATCAAGAAAAAAAAGGTAATAGTGTTGATTGATTCAGGTAGCACCCATAATTTTATTCATTGTAAGGTAGCCAAGGAATTAAATTGTTTCCTATACCCAGCACCGAAATGTCAAGTGATGGTTGCAAATGGAGGAACTATAAATTGCTCTGGAAAATGCCATAATATCAAGCTAACCATGGGGGAATATGTATTGACTAGTCCAATGCTTTTCATTCCTATGGGAGGTGCTGATGTTGTACTAGGAGTACAATGGTTACAATCTTTGGGGACGGTAGCTTTTAATTTTCAAGAACTTTTCTTGAAATTTTTTTCAGAAGGAAAGGAAGTCGAATTACGGGGTATTAAAGGGAAGCCAGGAAGGATAATAAGCTCTAATGTCATGACAAAGCTTCTAAAGAAAGAACAACGAGGCGTAGTTGCACAATTATGCTCACAGCTAGAAGTTCCGACATCAAAATCATCTATTTCTGCATATCTCCAACAAGTATTGGACAATCATTCCAAGGTGTTTGAAACTCCCAAAAGACTCCCACCTATTCGTGATCATGATCATGCTATTCATTTGATTCCAGGAAGTGTTCCTCCAAACATCAGGCCTTATAGATATCCTTACTTCCAAAAGAGCGAAATTGAACGTATGATTGCAGAAATGTTAGAGGCGGGTATAATTCAAACTAGTCAAAGTTCTTTCTCTGCTCATGTAGTATTGGTACACAAGAAGGATGGATCATGGCGAATGTGTCTGGATTATAGGGAGCTCAATAAGCTCACCATTAAAGACAAATTTCCCATTCCTGTGATTGATGAATTATTGGATGAATTACATGGAGCAATTTATTTTACCAAGTTGGATCTTCGTTCAGGATATCATCAAATTAGAATGAGGACTGAAGATATTCCAAAAACAACATTTCGAACTCATGAGGGTCATTATGAATTTTTGGTCATGCCTTTTGGCCTTACCAATACACCTTCTACATTTCAAGGGTTGATGAATTCCATTTTCAAACCCTTCCTTAGAAAATTTGTGCTAGTATTTTTGATGATATACTAATCTACAACAGGTCTTGGAAGGATCATGTTGAACATGTTGACAGGGTGCTCAAACTATTGCAGGAGAAACAATTATATGCAAAAACATCCAAATGTTTCTTTGGAGTACAAGAGGTGGAATATCTGGGTCATGTTGTATCTCACGAGGGTGTTAAAGTAGACCCTAACAAAATTAAAGCCATTAAGGAATGGAAAGTCCCCACAACCATAAAGCAGTTGTGAGGATTTCTCGGGTTAACGGGGTATTATCGCAAGTTTGTTAAGAATTATGGGAGAATAGCAGCACCTCTAACAACATTATTGAAGAAAGATGCATTTTCATGGACTCCTGAAGCAACTAAGGCCTTTGAACATCTTAAGGAGGCAATGTGCCATGCACCGGTCTTAGCTACGCCAGACTTCACAAAAACCTTTGTTGTGGAATGTGATGCCTCAGGAAATGGAATTGGTGCAGTTTTGATGCAGGAAGGAAGACCCATTGCTTTTGAAAGTCGTCCAATCAAAGGAAAGTATTTACAGAAACCTATTTATGAGAAGGAAATGTTAGCAATACTGCATGCACTAAAGAAATGGCGAACTTACCTAATGAGAAGACACTTCAAGGTAAAAACTGATCATGATAGTCTTAAACACTTTTTGGAACAAAGACTATCTTCAGAAGAGCAGCAAAAATGGTTCACAAAGATGTTGGGTTATGACTTTGAAATAATCTACAAAAAAGGAAAGCTTAATGTTGTTGCAGATGCACTCTCAAGAAAGAATGAAGAGGTGGAAGCAATGCTTTGTGCCATTTCTATTATCCAACCAGATTGGATAACTGAAGCAAGAGATGAATGGAAGAAGGACAAAGATGTATGGACACTCATCCAAAATTTGCAGCAAGATCCTAGTACATCTGATACATTTAGTTGGAAAAATGATTCCTTATGGTACAAAGATCGCTTATATCTTTGTAAAAATTCCCATCTAAAACAAAAGATTCTTCTGGAATTGCACACTTCTCCTTTAGGAGGACACTCGGGATTTTTAAAAACTTACCACAGGGTGAAGAAAGAATTTTTTTGGGATGGCCTTAAATCTCATATTCAAAATTTTGTGGCGGAATGTTTGGTTTTCCAGCAGAATAAAGTGGAAATAATTAAGACCCCAGGACTTCTACAACCTTTATCCATTCCAAGTCAACGTTGGGAGGATATTTCAATGGATTTTTTCACAGGTTTACCTAAGTCCGAAGGAAAGAGTGTCATCATGGTGGTAGTTGATAGACTTACCAAGTATGCACACTTTTGTGCATTATCTCATCCATTTAAAGAAAGTACGGTTGCTACTACATTTATGGACAGAATTCAAAAGCTACATGGAAGCCCAAGGGTTATTGTGAGCGACAGAGATCCCATTTTTACTGGAAATTTTTGGACGGAGTTGTTTTCTTGTTTGGGTACTCAATTAGCTCATAGCTCATCTTATCATCCTCAATCTGATGGTCAAACTGAGATAGTAAATAAATGTTTGGAAGGATATCTTAGTTGTTTTGTATATGATAAACAAACACAATGGGTCAAGTGGTTACCTCTTGCTGAATGGTGGTATAACACTTCCTTCCATACTGCAGCAAAAATGACCCCATTTATGGCACTTTATGGATATCGTCCACCATCCATCACATCATATTTAAGAGAAAATTCGAAGGTTCAAGCAGTGGAAGATCACATCGAGCATTAGAAAGAAGTTCTCCAACTCTTAAAGGATAACCTGAATTTGGCACAAAATCGAATGAAACAACAGGCAGATCAACATCGCAGCGAGAGAAGTTTTGTTGTAGGAGATTAGGTATTTTTACGGCTACAACCATACAAACAAATGTCCCTCAAGCAAGCTAAGAAGGATAATAAATTATCACCAAAGTACTATGGTCCTTACAAGGTGTTGCAAATGATTGGTACTATGGCATACAAATTGGAGCTTCCTGCTTCTTCGCGAGTACATCCAGTTTTCCATGTTTCATGCTTAAAGAAGGTTATAGGTGAAAATCTTCCAGTTCAAACAATATTGCCAGAACTTGATGAGGAAGGAAAAATCATATTGGAACCTGAAGCGGTCATGGAAACAAGAACTCGACAACTACGGAATCGATCAATTTCGGAGTATCTCATCAAGTGGAAGAACTTACCCACTGAAGATTCTACATGGGAGGATGAGAATTTTATACAGAAGCACCCAAAGCTACTCAAGCATTGAGGACAACACTTTTTGAAGGAGAGGGGCATGTTAGGTCCCTATATTACTAGTATAGTCCCTTATTGTTGTTAGTGTAACCCCCTTATTGTTATTATTGTACCCTTGTAACCCCCATTTTGTTATTGTTGTGCCCTTAAATTATTATTGTTAGGTCGGCTAGGATTACATTGTGGCCCACTAGGATTACATTATGGCCCCATGGACTCCTATATATAGAAAGGAGGTTTTGTAAATTGTATCATCCAAGAATTGTGAATTTATGTAATGTATTGGAGGTTGCCCCCTCAAAGTGGCTTATTTCTAAGGCGTTCATATCTCTTTTCTTCTATTTTTGAAGCTGGTTACACAACAGAGGAAGAGTATATGAAGGCTAAGGGTCTAGTTTTAGGATGTAAATTATATTTTAATGAAAACTAGGGTTTTTGAATTTAGAAGGAGGCATTAAATTCCCTTAAGCACAATCACACATGAAATTGACATTTGATAAAATGGATTGAGGAAATTTTTTTACTTGCTGGCATATTGGAGGCATGAGGAATCATTGTTTTAAATTTTTGGAATGAATTTGTGAGATTTTGAGGTCTGGCAGAGAATTTTTGAAGCAATTGGATGAACGCGCATCGTCCCTGGTAAACCCACAATAACCCTAGAAAACATGCAGCACCGTTGAAAAATACACTAAAAATTTGGCCAAATGTGCAACGTCCAGGACAAATGCGCATCGACCAAGCAAAACACGCCCTTTGAACCTGTTTTGCACAATTTCACCCTAAAACTCAAAAATTTCTCCTTTGTTGAGTTTGCTTGAGATTGTAGGAAACAAATGAACTTTGATTTTAAGTGTTGATGGATTTTATACTTAAGTGGATTGTATTTAAGCTTTGAAAACCCACTTTCCTTATGTTTCACTTTTCCTTTCAAATTTTCAGACTAATGCTCTTTGAATTCTGAATTTTTGTTTTGCAAGTTGATCAATTGATGGAGTTTGGAAATTCTTTCCTTCAATTTGGAATGATTTCTTTGAGTTTTCAGATAGGGAGTGAAAATATTACATATAGAAAATATAAAATTACATAGGAAATAAAAATTAAATTACATCTTAGTTTTCATATCAAAATGAAATTTTTATATGAAAATCATATAAAATCAAAATTACAAATCTAAAAATATAATGTTTACATAATGATGAACTTATGAAAATGGAAATAGAATGTCATTGAGTCACTCTCACATTTATTTTCTGAATTTATTGGGATGGAATGATGCATTCTTGGACCTTGGAAAAAAAAACCTAATGACCTAATGAGACCTTGAATGACCTTAATTTCATGACTGACTTTGAGTGAGGCAAGACATGGTGAAATGATATTTTCATAGGTTTTATTATGCTCAGGAAGACATGAAGGTGAGCCAACAAATGTGATTTTCTGAGGGAGAGTGAGTTTTTATTGAGGAAGGCTACCATCAGTGAAACAATTTTTAGCATGACCTAATTGAATGATATAAAAATTTCAGAGTGAGACACCTAAAATGAGAATGAAAAGAGAGATATTGATCACTGATGGTAGAATGCATATTCTGACACTAACATATCCAACCTTATCAATGAATTGATTTTGAGTACATAAATAAAATAGAATAATATTTCACCTCTAGGGGTCAAATTCTGATCCAAAACAACTAATTAATGCACCTAATGGCTTATAGCCTAATTCTAGGGGAGTTAGAAACAACTTCCCTTTTTTAGCTAACAAGTTGAATTTTTTCTCAAGTCATTAAACGTATTATTCTTTAACAAATATGACCATAAATAGGCCGATTAACCATAAAAAAATCTCATGATTCAACTGTTACATCGATCATTTTGACCTTTGCCTCCATGTGTCAAGAAAAATATTCAAACCCAGAAACACAATAAAAAATTAGAGAAGTGCAATATCTGGTAGCAGAAGCGCAACGAAAGTTTGGAAGGTTATTTGGAGGCTTTACCAGAGGACTTTTTTCCTGAAAAATGGTATGGTTGGAAATATGGAGATGTATTCTACACAATGGATTCATCAAGCACTAGAAAAACTATCTCCAAACGCCTCAAAATTTGAATTGAAATCAACTTGTCCAAAAACGCAGTGAGTGGTCTGAAAAGGTGGCAGAAAGTTGGAAAATAGGTATTTTTTAACCTTTTTCTGGAAATCCATGAACTGCCAAGTAGCCCCAAGTAAATTTCTGAAATTTACTAACCAAAATACAACTCCACATTCTTTTAAATCTTCATTAGGATCCTCTGGGAAAAATCGCAGCAAGCACACGTTGTGTTTCTGTAAGATGATTTTTCTGCATTTTTTTAAGAAATAGGGGTAGAATATGGAGTGATATCTATTTAACCATAAACATTTTTAGAAACCTAGGATGTTTTTTTCTATATATTTTTTTCTGAAGAAACACTCTCTCAATTTTTTGAAATTCATCTTCATTTGGTGAGAAACCTCTTTTGAAAATGATGAAAAAAACAGAGTCAAAAGTGCAACAAATTTTCCAGAAATGCAACAACTTGGGGGAATGGAATGGAGGAGATGGGGGGTAGGAAAAAATATGAAAAAATTATGGGAGGTAGGTATATGTGTTAGGAACACAATTAAAGTTTAATTTCCCAAAATGAGTGAGAAAAAGTGGGGGGCCAATGTCAAAACACAGACCTAGGGTAAAAGCGTAGTATATTTCTAAGGTTTTTGGGAAAATAAGGAAATGAAAGGGTTTTAATAGGGGGAATGATGGGGAATGATTGGTAAATGATGATTAAGGAGGTATAATCTTATAACCAAGGTATTTAACTCCTGATGAAGTTATGAACGATGGAAAAGGGAAAGTGCGGTAAAAACACAGCAAACCCTGGGGATGAATTTTCAAGCAGTTTTCTGAGGAAGGAGACTGCATAGAGTGTTTATGGAGGTTGATTTAATTGTTTAAAGAGTATTTGAATCAATTGAAACCATAATTGAACTTTTTCATCCTTTTTTGTCAAGATATCTACCTTTCTAGATGATGGAGGGCCTTCTTGTGACTTACTCTATTGCATTCGGCTTAGTTTCAATTGTCTATTATCTTGCTGCAAGAAAGCCACCATGAAATTGGATTTGGAAAGGTCATATTTTATCACTCTAATCTATACCTCTTTCTCTTTGATTGTGTCTTCATCTTCCTTATCTTCATGGTGTTTTTCTAGGTTATCCATCTCTAAATTAAGAAGTGATTGTTCTTCACTGTGAAATGGCATATAATTTTTTCCTTTTGTTGATTCTTGTCTCATATTTCCAAGTTGAGTTCCTTATTTATTGATAGTCTTCCTAGGAAACATCTTTTCTTGAGCCCTAGTTCTAGGTCTAGGCATCCCTTCTATTTTAGGGTCAAACACCAATCTCTTACCTCTTCTATAGGTATTTGAAATTTCTGCTCTAGGTTGTGTATTTGTCATCGATGGCTTGTATGATGATCCAACTTCCATGATGGTGACCTAAAGAATTGACATGACTCTCTTTTTTCTTTTGATGACTAAAATTATGATGAAAATAAAATTTAAATCCTAGACCATGACCTATATGATGGCACATTAACTCTTTTGATGACCTAGGACACCTAAATGATGACATAAAAACCATGAGTGATGATGACCATCAACAAGTGGAGGGAGTAGCACTGAACTAGACAATAACCAATGATCATTTGAAAATTAAGAGATGCCAAATTTTATTTTAAAATATAACAATTTGACCTAATGACCCTAGAAATTATATGGAAAGAGTACATTTGATCACTGGTGACTCATAGACACTAACATTGGCTCCAGTTGGGGATGTAAGCTCCTTTAGGAGGTGCCAAGAACACCATAGACCAGGTAGCCTCATCCATTGGGAAATGGATTCAAAATAAAACACTTGACACTCAAATGACTAACTAACTAACCTGAGAGAAATAAAAACTAACTTGACTTACATATGGTAGTATATCATCATGATCTTAGGGCCTTCACCTCAGGCTTCAAATAATGATGATAACCACCCACCTAATGAATATATATCTACAAACATGTTATATTATTCCTCTATTGTAACCAATCTAGAAAATGGCTACTTACTTGAATCCTTCTCACACTTTCTTTGAGCAGGTAGAAAAAAAAAAAAAAAGATAGGCAACTCCAAGTGTCCACGAAACGTGTGCTCATGATCCATAAATACATGAAGATTCATATTACCATATGGCTAAAACAATTTTTTAATAGGGTCTTCAATAATATAAGGAGAGGAAAGTTTGTTCTTGAAATCTATGTTTGAGGTAGCCATATTATCAATAGAAAAAATGTGCACATCAATAACATCCGAGACAAACTTCTCTTCTTCAATAGACTCTTCATTTTCTAAAAATGGAGGAAGATCATCACGTGCAAGAGGCTATAAAACAACTTCTTATTTATTTCACCTCTCTTCTTCATAATCTTCTTGCAATGTTGGCTGAGTATTTTCTGCCATAATTACATTGTCTGAAACTTCCACACATGTCAATTCAAAATTATGATTTGCATGAGTCTGAATTTGGAATAGTGTTTCAAAATGTAGATGATATTGAGAGACATATGAGTGGTGAATTTCTAGAGATCGTTGTTCATGCATTTCATTATAAACCTCAACTTGGTCTTGAGAAACCTGATCTTGAAATAAATTCCCAGAGAAAGAAAATTCTGAAAAAACAAGTGAATGATTATCTTCATACCTCTCATCCAAAAGACAGGGTTTTGGATGTTCATGGAAAACTTTAAATTTAGAAACCACTTCAAGTTTATTTGATTCCTCACGTACTTCCAGTATTTTTGGTTCCTCATGTGTTTCAATAGGAATAATATCAATTTGACCAACACAAAAATCAAGGAAAACAACTTCTTGTTCATTATTTCCTTGCAAAAGTAGATGCTCATTGCCATAAGATGGTTCACTACTTAATTTTTCCATACATGCAATTTCAAAATACTGACTTCGACCAATTTCTTCCTGACTGTTGGGATTCAGATCTGTTTCATCTTCAAGCAAAGAAGGAATTAATGTGTGCTGCAAATGATCCTTTGTATCAAAGCAGCTAATCCTTGTTATTTTCTATTGGGAAGAAAATTCATGAGGGCCTCTATGATCTCATCATATAGACACTCTTCATCACTAAAAGCCTCTTCAAGGTATTGAATGAAATATTCACAGGATTCACAAAAATCTTCTAACAACAAGAATGGATGATGAGATTTTCCATAAAACTCAAAGAATGTTATGTGAAAATATTTAAGAGAAAATAAGCTACCTGGCTTCAACCATTCATACCATGATCTTGCCTTCCTTTTCAGGGTAGCCATAAACATTTTCATCAAATGGTCCTCATGAAACCAAATCCAAAGCTTATGTATATGCCAATGAAATTTTATTAGATGCAGAATATCATCATCCTCATTTCCATGTATGAATTTGGGTAGATAAGTTTTCCAATCTATGAAAGGAATTCAATTTGTAAAACCAGGAGTGTGAGCATGATTCATAGTATCATACCTTCTATAAATTGAATCCATATTTAGAAAAATATATGAAATAAGGCATCCTATAGGCTACTGATTCTTCTTCCAATGGAATCACCAATAAAACCCTGATTTCTGGATCCTAATTCCAGTGGATTCTTTGAATCAAGTTGGAGTCACCAGGTGAATGATTTCATCCTTCATTTGTCTAATCACTATCCACCATTGACAATCAGATCTCATCCTTTCCCATCACACCCAGGGAAAATGTGACCTTTTTCTCCCCGGCAACGGTGCCAAAATGTTAACTCCCCTCCAGTTTCCCAAGGCTGATAAAGAAAGCCAAAGGGGTAGCCGCAGACCAATATTTAGATTTGGTATCTAGCCCTACCAAATCATAGAGGGTTCTCTCAATATCAAGCTCACATTCCATAGAAATCATGGGAGAATAAGGATTTTAGGCTAGTTAATAAGCTCAATGGGGTTAGATTTAGGGTTTGTTGGACAAAGAGCACTTGGTCTTAGAACTAGGCAAGGTATCCCAAAGGTCAGTTGCAGATATAGTATGAAGCAAGGTAGGTATGATTAGTGACACAATTGGTTTTTCATTATAGTGGTGGGGAGGAGAAAATAATAGGATTCAAGAGATAAAAAGCATGAATTCACTTTTTCATAGGATGACAAATCTAGATGTTTATCTTAAAAAAAAACAAAGCATAAAAGAATGATTTATTTTTTAAACCTTAAAACATAAAGCATAGGAAGAAATTATATGGTTTCTAATAATATCTAATCATCAAACATAAAATAAAACACAGGAAAAACAAATCCACTAACCATAACACAAGAATACAATGAAAATAGCTACAAATGTATGTTCTATTTCTGCAAATGATCAATACACTAGTTCTAAGTCATAGCGACAAGTATCCTACCCTCTCAATGACTTTATTTTGAGTACACATATAAAATAGAACAATATTCAACCTCTAGGGATCAAATCCTAATCCAAAAAAACTAATTAATGCACCTAATGACTCATAGCCTAATTCTAGGGGAGTTAGAAACAACTTCCCCTTTTTTAGCTAACAAGTTGAGTTTTTGTCTCAAGTGATTAAAAATAACATTATCTAACAAATATTACCATAAATAGGCCTATTAACCATCAAACATCTCATGAGCCATTTTTTACATCGATAATTTTGACCTTTGACCTCCACGTGTCAAGAAAAATCTTCAAACCCAAAAACGCAGTGAAAAATTACAGAAGCGCATTGTTTGGAAGTAGAAGTGCATTGAATGTTTGGAAGGTTATTTGGATGCTTTCCCATAGGATATTTTCACTTCCAATGGTATGTTTTGAAATCTGGTAGTGTCTTCTACATAATGGAGTCATCAAGAACTTCAAACACTACCTCCAAACCCCTGAAAATTTGACTTGAAATCAGCCTGTCCAAAAATGCAGTGAATGGTCTAAAAATGTGGCAAAAAGGTGAAAATTGGTATTTTTTGACCTTTTTATAAAAATACATGATCTGAAAAGTAACCCCAAGTAGATTTATGGAATTTACTAACGAAAAGACACCTCCACATTCTTTTCAACCTTCATTTTAAGCCTCTGGTAAAAATCCCAGTGAGCACACGCTGTGTTTCTGTAGGATGTTTTTTCTGCATTTTTATAATGTAGGGGTCAAATATGGAGTGATATCTCTTTAACCATAAACGATTTTGCACAACTGGGAGGGGTTTTTGTAGCTAAGTTTTTTTGAAGAAAAACCTCTCTTAGTTTTTGAAATTTCATCTTCATTTGGCCTAAAACCTCTTTTGAAAATGATGACAAAAACAGAGTAAAAAGCGTAGCGAATTTTATAAAAACGCAGTTGTATTGGTGTGTTTAGTACGAGGGTGTACGAAATGCACCGGTGCTTGATAGGGGTTATTTCTATCCTACAAGCAATGTCATAGGGAAAAATTTTGTTGTTAGATGGTTAGTGAAGCATCATAACATGTAGAAAAACTAGTTATAAAACATAGCATACTACAAAAGAGGAGGAAACAAGAAACAAAAAATACAAATATAACACAAGCTCAATATTGAGTAAAAAAAATAATAATTCCAACAGAGAATTAGTCCCCTTTTATTAGTTGTTGGTGGTAAAAAATAGGTATAACGCTAAAACACTCATAGTGATTCCTTAGAGCTATGGAGCTCTAATACTCAAAGCAAGGAGGGCTCTTCCCTTAAGCTGTTTGCAAGACTCTCTCTTCTCCTCGAACAAGTGATCGGATAACAGGAAACTGATGCACTTCTCCTTTGGGATTGAGATGTTGGATGGCCAGCAAATGAATCCCTTCACTCCTTTGCTGCTTGGACAACACACTGTTTGTTTTCTCATGGGAAATTTTTCCAACATAACAATGTGTTCTAAATTGTTCTTCTCATGGTGGTATTTTATAGGAAAACTTCAAATATTCTTCCCTCTCTTGGTACAATTTTGGATAGTGACCCAGGAGTGGTGGTTTATTCCATTGTGTGCTCACTTTAAGCCTCAAGGTGGCTCTAGGTATTTTTCCTTGGGAGGCCTTAAGTGGAGAATCTTCTTCCTAAAGTGTGCAAAGTGGTCCTGGATGGTGACCTTCCTCCATACTTAGGGCTGCGTAGCTTCTTGAGAGATATGCGCGAAGATTTTCGCTACAATTGAAGAAAAATACTGCGCAGAGTGATTTTTTTCAGTGTCTTCTGTGCACGACTTAATAAATTTTCCTTTTGACCTTAGAGAAAGTTAAATTTTCCAGATTCTTTAATTTTTTTCCATCTTGTAAATCCTTGTACTTGAAATTTCATGATGTCATTTTCTTGCCCGATTTTCTAGTGACAATTGTTTCCCCCTAATGTATGAGGTCTAGGATGAAATATATAACTGAAATGAATTATAATTTCTATTTTGTATAACCTTTGTTGAGAGAGAGAGAGAGAGAGGGAGAGTAACTTGCATGTAGCCTAAGGTTGGAGACCCCTTGCTGTGAGTAAAAGAGTGACCATGTTCTGTCGAAAACCTGCAAGTGATAGCATAAATACAATATTTCTATGAGGCGAGCATGTCCCATGCTTGTGATGCTTTTTCTAGTTAAATCCTATCTTACAGATAGAGGTTTCATCTATGTCACTTATATGGTAGTGATATGTTTATTTGGTTGATGACGAAAATTGCTAACGCCCTCAGGGGCATTTTTCTTTGAAAATAGGTTGAATGTACAGCTCACATGCATAACCTTGGTATGGAAAATTATAGAATAAATCCTCATTGTATGCATGGGTGTATGAATGGGACCTTCCTGTGTATGCATTGCTGAAAGAGATTCTTATAATGACATGGGTCTTCGACAAATTCTGACAACGTGCAATGGTTGTGAAGTACGATACCATCTTGACATGAAAGCTTGTGTTGTAGTCGAATGTCAGGAAGATCAATGACATCGATGGGCAATGATGATTCCCACAATTACATCTAAGGATGCCCCTATTTAGGTGAGGATCCATCCAAGGAACTTCTTCCTTTTTGGAAATTAGTTGTTGAAGCTGACAAGAAGGAAGCCTCAACCAAACGAGAGAAGTACTAATGCAAGGGACCAAATTCTCTGATATAGTAGGTGGGGGATGATATGTTAACATAGGTATGATGGAAATAAATGGCTAAAAATTAATGATGGGAGTTTAGTGGCCCAAGGTCAGAGATTGTAAAAGCAATTTTGCGGCATTCATAATGATTTCTGATGAGGAAATCCCTGGAGTCGGTAGGACGTCCAGGGTTGGTATATGTTTTTTATGAATGTCGTGGTGGCTTTTCGTGAGAGGTTTGAAGCTCTGACCAAGGGTGATTAGGGACTGCTGCCAGGGGAGAAAAGTGGATGAATGTGTGGGGGATGTTATCCTAAAAATTATTTGTACACTTTCCAAAATAATATTAAATGGGTTTGGATGTACAAACACAGAGACGAGTTCCCTAAAAAAATGAAAATGATCACTCGCTGATGATCTGAGGAAGGTGTTTTTTCTAAGGTTTGGGGCCCCATTGGTTAGTCTCATTGTGGGGGTGGTAAAGTAGATGGAAAATATAAAAGATGGGCTATGTTGATGGAGGTATGGTAAGCCAAATGTGAGATGCATTAGTGTATGTTCGATCTGCTTGCAAAAATGGTAGTCCGAGAAAGGGGTCTTTTCGTGATATGGTAAAACTTGACTTGATGCATGATGGATGGATGAGCATTAAGTGCTTCCCATAATGGGGTGTTATAGCCATGGCGTCATATTTTTTTATGCATGGTCTACTTGAGTAATGGACACCATGGAGGGGGAGGCTCTACCGACCGACAAGAATGTTTAGCATGTTCAAAGTGGGGAGATGATAAACATGCTTAGGTGTTTGGAACCTATGGTTTATTCTTGTGGAGAAATGATGTCAGGATATGCAAAGCTTCTCTAGAACTCTATTATGTTGGGGGAAAAATGATACCTACTCTTGAACCTTCAGTGACTGGGGCAACAGGTGGTTTTTCATACTCCGCAACACTTGCAACCAATACCCCAAGTGAAAGCATATTTTTCATTCAAATATATTGACAAATGTGTTGAATGAAAAAATGATAAGAGAGGGCATACCTATCGGAACTGAAAAAATGATTTTTTTGGAGGCATGAATGTGTGAAGCCTCCTTTGAAAAAAATATTTTTTTGGAGACCATGTGAAATTTGTTCGTGAGGTGCTTCAGTTCCTTATACTGATTTACCTAGTGGTTGATTATATCGCACAACCTACATGCCACCCTAGACTGGACATGGGTCCTGTTAGGCTGGTGCATTGTTTTGAATTGCCCAATGCTTTTGTATTGATATGGGGTAGGTTTCCTGGGGAAGTCTGCCTTACATTAGGTTCTCTTAGCTCTGGACTGATTATATCATGTCATTTCATTTCTAATAAACATATGATGTCGATTAGCGACCACACTTGATGGATGTAAGTACAGTGTTGAGAATGATGGTTGCCTTGACACACTAGACAAGAATGTATTTCTTGGTTATTCCCTTCCCTCAGCGTTGGCGAGGTGATTGGATACCATCTGGGTGGTGATTCTAGGTCTGGGCATTTGGCGACCAAATGGTTATGTGCGTTGCATAATGCATAGGTTGGTCTACTCCGTGGAGGGCGGTTAGGGGTGACTATGTGACCCTTAACCGGCCACTTTTATGTTGAGAAAAAGAGAATGGTTATGTTGGTCACCTCCTCTTTTGTTTTCGAGCTCTCCATGGATTCTGTATCTAAGTCATCTCCTAAGGAGAGGTGCATTATGGTCAGGCAAAACTAGTTAACGTTGAATGAAATACAGGGATGTAATGGCAATGATGTAATGGGTGACTGCCAGAACATATTTGACACGAATACTGGGCTGCTCGTATGTCGATACAAAATATTGTGTTAACAAGATACCATATTTTAAATAGCTCTAGGTTTCACAGTCAGCACTGAAATGATCGCGTTCATCACAAAGTGCACAGCATTGGACGGGAGGAGGAGGTACAAACGAGAGTCTTTCTGGTGACTACCCTGCCTCTTGAAGGTATAATATGACCCGAGGTTCTTCCCCATTTATCTGCATGGGGAGATTTTCCTGATATGATTTTTCTAGGGCATGTAAGGCATCCCTATATCACACCATATCTAGGCAATTACGGGTGTAATGCCCATATTTTTTGCATATAGCGCATGTGTGGTTGGTACGCAATGCTTTGCCTTGGTTTTTTGTGGTTGCCTCTTTTTTACGGGAACTTGTGGCCATGGAATTTCTTTTAGAGCTATGGAGAGGTTTCAAATCATCCATATCCTAGTAGATATTGGTAGGATGGCCTATGATATCGCATAATGCACAAGGTTGTAGTTCCCCTGACATGATCAGGTTTTCTATCTTTTTCCCTTTTTTGTGGGTTTTCCTGGTTGCTTTAATCCATGTTGATATGGGAATCTCTTTAACCGGTGTTGCCTCCTAAGGAGGGATGGGGGTTATTCCTGTAGATGTAATGCCAAGGACTCCCAACATGGTTGGTGGGACCAGGTATCAGACAGGTATCGCAAAAGACATGTTTGGAAATTTTACCATTGCCAAGACTTGTTGTGACACGAAACCAGGTGGACGGTATAGAAATCGAGTTTGGGAGATGGCGTAGGGTAGAAAATATATGCCTGTGGCCTCAGTTACATTACTACTAGTATCTGTCTCCTAGATGGTTTCAGTGTTTGATGATAACATCATGCACACCGGGGCCCCTGTGATATCAACGAATGATTATGGTATAATAGGGGGATCTCCTAGGAATGATTTAAGGATAGGTGATGTTTTGAATTGGTCGGGGCCATATTCTTGGTACCGCATGACCGATTCTATAGATGTGTCTACATAGGGTAGCATGACATTGGCATTCGTCATGGGTTTTTTTTCATGGTATGTCAATTGGTCGTTGATGATGATGTGATCCTTGTGGGGGAATATCATAATCTAGAAGACGAAGGATGTTATGGAAGACATGGTGTACATATAACTCCGCTCAATGAGTATATTGTAGTCTAGCTAAGCATCCAATACCTCAATATCTATAAGTATCATCTTTCCGGCCAAGAAAACTGGGACATTTTGATAGAGACCGATGAGAGGAGAAGGGTGCCCATTGTACGCTCTAAGTGTTTTTTTGGATGGCTTTAGTTCGAGACATCCTAACTTCTGCCAAATTATTTTTGACATGATGCATGTAGATTCACCCTCATCAATGATACATCAGTGGATAGTGATGTTCTGGGCTGACACTAATATCTAGAAGGCAACCAATGAAGGGTGCCTTGGGGTGGATTTATCTAAGTCAAAATCCATTAGGCGCAAATAGGAAAGGTCAATGGTGCCTAAAGTGGAAAGTAAGGCATTCCTTTGCTTTGGGAAATATTACAGCACCTCTAATGTGTACATGCCAGTGGGATATTGCACTAAATCGTCCACGATGCTATAATTATGAGCCTCTTTGGAGTGGTTTCCTACTTGCCTTGTTAGAACCTTAGCCATTTTTAGTTGAGGTTCAATAGGAATTTTTGATATAGTCAACGTTGTGGTAGGTACACTTATGCTAGCCCCTACTGAACTAGTGTCTGGCGGGGTATCATAAATTAGATTCCATGTCTGAAAGAACATTTCCTCACCATTCATATAGATTTCATGGTTGTTGTTTCTAGAATCATTTGGGGGTGGTTGTTTTTGTTGGGTACTAACCGCCCATTGGTGGGGTAAGGGATCCTGCATTAAAGTTGTTTGTTATGTACGTCCCCCTTATCCACGGTTAACCTAAAGCTTATTTAACTTGAGGAGTTTGGGACAGTGATGAGTGTAATGGCCATACTCACTAAAAATAGAACAAGAATGGTTGGTCTATAGATTAGCCCTCTTGTTCTTCTCTTGGGATTTATTTTGCTCCTAGTTTTGATTTCGGTTGGGGTTTCCCCCAGTCTGAGATTGCATAGGGTGTTGTTGGTTATTTCCCCCCTATCCAGGATCTCCCTTTTGTTTATTTATTTTTATTTTTCCTTGTTGCGTTAGGAGGATGACAACAATTGTCCTGGTCATAAGATTGGCATGTTTGGGCCTAATAAGGTTGCATGAATTTCACTAATGCATTATTTTTCAGCAGTGGGTTTTGTGCTAGGGAGATAGAATATTTGGGTCATTATCCCTGGCTTGTATATGGTTGTTGGGGGGGAGCTCTTCCATCAGAATTCCTAGCTATGTACTGGGTCCCCTACAAGGGAGCGTATGATCCTCCTTGCTGATGATGGTACAATGACGCCCTATTGGTCATGTTTTACAGAGGTGCAGGATGACTCTAATGGTAGCCTAGTTGCGGGATGTTCTGGTTTGGATCATATGAGTAACCAGGGTATGGGATAGTGTTGCCTAGGTGAATTTAGGTCAATGACCCAATCAATCTGTCTGTCGTATTCGACGCGCCTGAAAATTATTTTTAAGTTTGCAGGCAGGGGGCATTAGGCAGGATGTTACAAATGTATCCTGAGTGAGTGTATATCAGCTCGAGTTTTTGGGCTTGAATAATGGCATCCTCTTTGGAAGTAGGTTCTTGGGTTTCCACATCCTTTGAAATCTATGTTGTGAGAGTTTTCAAGAATAGTTCCAGTAAAAATCAATCATCAAGTTTGGCTTTACACAAACTTCGACGTTGTCGCCATTCACGAAGATAGTCTAAGATATGGATGGCTGGCGTTTTCCTAAAATGATTCAGTAACTCCATTCCTGAATCATGGTGGATGGGTAGCTTAAAATACATGAGGAACATAGTAGCAAGGGAGCTAATGGTTCCATGCGAAGCAGAAGGGTGCTCCACATACCCTTTTGCCACTGGTCCTATTAAGGTGCACTAAAATAGTATTAATCTAATAGTATCATCAATAATATTTTTCGATGAACACCATAGGTGGAAAGTCATTACATGGTTTCCAGGGTCTTCCACTTGCTTCCCTTTGAATTTTGGAATGTCCGAAGGGAGCTTCGTGGGCATGGGGGGCCAATTGGGAGTGTGTGAAATGGGATTATTTGTTACCTTTGATAGATATGGGAGGTTCAAATATGCTATGAAAGGTAACTCAGTATTGACTGACATTGTAGACTATGAAAACATAGGAATATGGTTGTGTATGGGGGGTATCTAGGGGATAGTACCCTGTGAAGTACCCGATTATGTGTTTTGTTGGCTCCCCGAATGGGTAGCGCTCCTTTTCCCTCTAAGGGTTGTGGGAGGAGTGGTGTGTGGTGACCCTAAGTGGGTTTCCACAGGTGTGGTGTTGGGTGACCCTTGGGGGTTTCCAACTAAATATGCCTCGATAAAGGATGAACCAGTAAGAGTGGTTGTGTGTCGTCTTTGACGCCTGAATGGAAAATACCTGGCACTCCTCCATCTAATGGGGGGAGGTTCAAAAAATTTCTAGATCGATGAGGTCTTGTTGGGTTCGTTATGGTGTCGACTTGGTTTAATTTTGGAAATATTTTTTAGTTTTTCTAAGAGGATAGAGATTATTATCAAAGAAAAATGTGATCATATACATAAAAAAAATCGAAAAATAAAAGTTAAATTTATCCTTTAGATTAATCCTATGTGATTATTCAATCAAAAATATGGTTTTGGTTGTTTCACGTATGATACTCAAAAATCCTAGAAGACCTAATCATCCTCACACTCTCAAATGTAACTGGGCCTTGAGAAGATATAATCTAGTGGGTACATGGGCTAATGTCTCGAAAGAACTAGGGATGCCTTCCAGAAGCCAAAGAATCGAACAAGGTAATGGAAAGAGGATATAATGTTACCTACACTGTAACCTATAGGGAAGGATGCCCTATATTTGGTCAATAAAGTATTGTTGTCCCACGTGACCATTTGAGTCTTGAGCTTCTTGGTATTTATCTACCAGTACCGAGCACTAGATGGGTCAAGTAGCCCCAAATAGTACCGCATGCACTAGGCCTAAGCTTAACCCCCTCTGAATCAGGTCCTTGTGAGGCTTGGTAATTATGTTTTGCGGGTGGATAGACAGATTTTAAGCTCCCTAAACAGTCAACTTCTATGTTTCAAGAATGTAAAATGACCATGGAGGCTTATTGGATGCCTTCCCCCAATGGTCCAAACCTAAACTATTAATTCTTTTGTGGCCCTTGTGGGGAAATTTTAATGAGTTCAATTAATGGTTAGTTTTAAGGAGTCTTACTTTACTTATGGTGTGCCTTGGTGAAGCTACGATAAGAAGAGGAGAAAGGTCCTAACTTACTCAAGCTTCATGTGTGAATGAAGTGTACAATCACAATTTTTATAGGATGCGGATATGTGATGATCCTTTACACTCCCTCCTAATTAAACTATGTTTGATTGTTCCTTTCATAAAGTAAATAATGCGTGGATAATGGACCGCTTACAATTTTTCCTATTTAGACTAAATGTTGCACTAAAGGGAGATGAAAAGCTATCAAAATAAAGTGTTCATATGCATACCCATGATCACCAAGAGGTGCAAGGGTGGCAGAGATTACTTTCCTTATTTGATACTTTAATCCTAGTCTCGAAACCTAATACAAAATTTAAACTAAACTTAATGAAAAAAATTGAAAAATTGAAAACTAGCCAAAGATGTGTGAATATGGGCCACTTACTTCCTGCTAATTACCTATGTGTTTGGTGTATATTATCAAAAATTAAGTCATTCAGATATCATGTATGTAATTAAAACCCACTTACTTGCCTCCTAAGTAAACTATGTGAATTTGTGATAATAAACTGAAATTAGAACTATGCAATAGCTAAGCTAAAGTTTAGCTAAAAACATGTCCTAACAGTCAAGAAAAACCATAACACAATGCGGGAAAATTTATTATGGGCTGCCAGTCACTTTACACTTGCAAAAAATGGAGAAAATTAGTGAAAAATGGGTCACTTGTTTCTGTGCGGGTTATTTCTACACAGGCGCACGGACCTATGCATTTGTCTGAGTTGAATGCATGTGATTTTCCTATGCATGGAAATTCCATCTTTCCTGAACTAAATCTCCTCACATAGGGTGAATGAGAGAAGTTGAGGAAGAGGAGAGATGGTCCTACAACAATCCTGAGCAAAAAATATGTTCTGTAGTGACAACAACCACTTGGCTTAAGAGGAAAAACTAGTGGAGTCGCCAATCTTGTATTGGTGTGTTTAGTACGAGAGTGTACGAAATGCACTAGTGCTTGATAGGGGTTATTGATATCCTAAAAGAAATTTCACAAGGAAAAAATGGGTAGTTAGATGGTTAGCGAAGAATCATAACATGTAGAAAAACTAGTTATAAAACATAGCATGCTACAAAAGAGGAGGAAACAAGAAACAACAAATACAATATAACACAAGCTCAATATCGAGTAAACAAACTAATAATACCAACGGAGAACAAATCCCCTTTTATTAGCTGGTGGTGGTAAAAAAGAGGTATATCGCTAAAACACTCATAGTGAGTCCTTAGAACTATGGAACTCTAATACTCAAAGCAAAGAGGGCTCCTCCCTTAAGATGTTTGTAAGCCTCTCTCTTATCCTCAAATGAGTGATCAGATAATGGAAAACTGATGCACTTCTCCTTTGGGATTGAGATGTTGGATGGAAAAAAATGAATCCCTTCACTCCTTTGTTGCTTGTACAACACACTGCTAGTTTTCTCATTGTGGTATTTTATACGAAAAATTCAAATCTTCTTCCCTCTCTTGGTACAATTGTGGATAGTGACCCAAGAGTGGTGGTTGATCCCATTGTGTGCTCACTTGAGGCCTCAAGACGGCTCTAGGTGGTTATCTTTGGGCATCCTTAAGTGGATAATATTCTTCCTAAAGTGTGCAAAATGGTCCAAGATGGTGACCTTCTGCCATACCCAGGACCGTGCAGCTTCTTGAGAGATAGTCGCGGAGATTTGCGCTACTATCAAAAAAAATGCCACGTGGAGCACTTTGTGTCAGTGTCTTGTGTGCACGAATTAATAATTTTCCTTTTGACCTTAGAGAAAGTTAAATTTTCCAGATTATGCAATGTTTTTCCATCCTGTAAATCCTTTTTCATGACATTTCATAATGTCCTTTGCTTGTCTGATTTTCCAGTGATAACAACAACAACTTGGGGGAAGGAAATGGAGGGAATGGGAGGTAGGAATAAACCTTAAAAAATTATGGTAGGTATGGATATGTTTTAGAAACACAATGAAAGTGAAATTTCCCAAAATGAGTGAGAGAAAGTGGGGGGAAGGTCAAAACACAGACCTAGGGTAAAAGTGCAGCAAATTTCTAGGGTTTGGGGGAAAATAAGGAAATGAAAGGATTTTGAGGAGGGGAATGATGGGGAATGGTTAGTGAAGGATGATGAAGGATGTATAATCTTAAAACCAAGGTCTTTGACTCCTAATGAAGCTTATTAGGGGAATTTTGAGGTCTAAAATGGGCCTCCTAATAAAAATGTATAACAAAAATAAACTTTATAAGAACTAATAGGATTCAAGATGATGATGTCAACTATGGGGGATGATTCACCATTTTTTAAGTAAAAGGGTAAAAAGATAATAAAATAATAAAACTACTTTTTCAACTCATATTTTCAACTTATCTCCCAAATATTTTACTCAAATTTCGAGTGGGAGGACTCGTTGGATGCAAAATTTAATTCCTCATCCAAAGAGTACCCATGTTACATACTTTTGATGGACCCTGCTACACGAAAAATGAGAAATACATAAAAAATGTGATTGCAATCACATTTTTCATGTATTTCTCATTTTTAATGTAGCAGGACCCAGCAAAAGTAGGCAACATGGATACTCCTTGGATGGGGAATTAAATTTTGCATCGAACGAGTATTCCCGCTTGAAATTTGAGTAAAAACTTTGGGAGATAAGTTAAAAATAAGAGTTGAAAAGTAGCTTTTTTCTTTTTTGCCTCCAAAATTTGATGATGTAATCAAATCTTATTTTATGATTTCCACTATTATTTTATAATTTCCTTAGGAGGCCCATTTCAGACCTCAAAATTCCCCTAATGATGAACCATGGAAAATTGAAAGTGCATCAAAAATTAAGCAAACCCTAGGAATGGATTTTCAATTAGTTTTCTGAGGAAAGAGACTACATAGAGGGTTTATGGAGGTTGATTTACTTGTTTAAATAGGATTTGAAGCATTTTAAACCATAACTTAACTTGTTCTTCCTATTCTGTCAAAACATCTTGCTTGCTAGATGATGGAGGGTCTTCTTGTGACTTACTATGCTGCATTAGGCTTAGTTTCAATTTTCTATTCTCTTGCTGTAAGAAAGCTTCCATGAAATAGGCTTTGGAAAGGTCATCTTTTCGCTCTCTGATATGTACATTTTTCCCTTTGATTGTGTATTTGGCTACATTATATTCATGGTGTTTTTCTAGGTCATCCATCTCTAATTCAAGAGGTTATTGTTCTTAACTGTGCAATGGTGTATCATGTTTTCCTCTTGATTATTCTTATCTCATTGTGTCAAGTTGAGTTCCTTCTTTACTGATAGTTTTCCTAGGAAACATATTTGCATGTCCCCTAGTTCTAGGTCTCTGCATATCTTCTATTTCATAGGAAAATACCAACCTCTTACCTTTGCTATAGGTCTTTCAAATTTATTCTCTAGGTTGTGTCTTTGTGACTCATGTCTTGTTTGATGAGCTAACTACCATGATGGTGACCCAAAGAATGGACATGACTCTATTTTTTCTTTTGATGACTGACATTATGATGACAATCAAATGTAAATCCTATACCATCACCTATATGATGTCACATTAACTCTTTTGATGACTTGGGACACCTAAATGATGACATAACCATGATGAGTGATGATGACCATAAGCAAGTGGAGGGAGTAGCACTTGACTAGACAATAACCAATGATCATTTGACAACGAAGAGATGCCAAATTTTGTTTTAAAATTTTATTTGAAAATATAACAATTCGACCTAATGACCATAACAATCATATGGAAATATTACATTTGATCACTAGTTACTCATAGAAACTAACACTAAGAAAAGAACATGTTAACTAAACTTAACATGTTATCAGATCTAAGGTGAGTACAAGTCTAAGCTAGAGAAAATCACCAAGGGAATTTCATTGACAAGTTCTCTTGATTTTTGCAGTGGCATATGAGAAATTTTAGAGGACTCAAGATCAACCAAAATAAAATTTAATGATAAGTATTCCTATGCAAAAAGTCTAAGAAGAGATTTATTTCTCTTGTTCTGCAATTAGGATTCCTTGTCTCGTGTATCACTAGAATGAAAAAATTTCTGAAGTCTCATGTTTCTGGGCAAGGAAACTGAAGTTGAAGATATGGGAACAATTTTCTTTTAAATTTATTTCCTTATGGGTTCTCGCTAGCCATTTATTGTCCTTTTCAGGTGACAAATAGTTTTTTGGATGCTCCAAATTATATCTGACTAATCACGTATACTCCTATGTGGTCCTCAAATGATATTTAACAATTATTTATTAAAAGCTAAAATTTTGAGCAGGAAGGAGTATTTTTTGGCTACGATTAGCATTACTAGGCACACACTCATTTTTTTCTGTGTTACGACTTGAACCTTTTGTTAGGGAATATCTGCACATAAATTGAGCAAGTTCGAGTTACAGGCAACATGACTCCATTTGTGGATGAAACCATGTGGCTCTATGGTGATTAAAGAATCAAACTACCTTCTACCTAAGGTTTGGACCTAGTTAGGATTTATTCAATACCTTATGCTTGGGATTTTTACATCTAAATCCTTCAAATAAGTTGCATTGGAAAGTTCAAAAATTTTCTTGTTACAAGTCTGAAGTATTTTGATGATTTAAGTTGTTTTACTCCTTCCAAATCACATTAGAATTCTTGGACATTTGAATTTGTGTGTAAGGGTATCGTTCCAGCATGATTCAGCCCCAACTTTAATAACTTTATTATGTAATTCTCACAATATGTAACTCATTGAAAATAAATTTAACATTAAGAATTCCTAACACTAAACTCCATTACATACCTTCGATATTTTGTGGAGGTATTCCAATCCTGGACAAAACTGAAGGAGCATTTGATGTATGTTTCAATATAGACCCGAAGAATCGGTGACTTGTGTTGAGGCCTAATCAAACATATATAGTAGTACACAAATCAAATATTTGAATACCATTCCATGGGAAAATATATGGTATTCCAACAATTATTTTTCACTATACTTAGCAACACTTTAAATATTATAGCAGAATTTAGGAAGGTTGAAGATTGATAATCTATCCTAAATTGAAGCAATGGGAATTGGAGAATCCTTTTTATATGAAGTGACATATTAAGGAGGAAATTATTGAACTGATACTCTAGTAGTTACTACAACCACATCAATCCTTGAGTTTGTATCAGTGGCACATTTTTTTCATGAAGATTCAATTTCCAAACAAGCGAAGGGTTGTAGAGGATAGAAGTATTGTTGACTAAAATAGTGAGAAAGCATTGTTTTAAGCAATTGAAATCAGATTGACCAAGTGCAACAAAGTGTAAGAATTAAGAACATTTTGTTATCAGTTTATTCTTACAGTGCCCATTTGAAATGACTCTTTGAGATCCTGAACTTCCCATGATGAACCTTATATGATTGGAAGATAATAAATTCATATAATAATGAGAAATAATCTGAGATAAAGGCAGGAAGAAATATTGCAAACAGTGATGGCATGATGATAGTAATATGGAAATAAGGCAGATATATCAGTGAGTAGTAATTGTATTCTTGACTTAAATACAGTGACATTGGGGCATGGCAAGGTAGTGGCACGTTAACCTTTTGACTATTTTGACTAAGGAATAGTGACCAGTATGAAAATTGGGCTTTGACACTATTATGTGGCATAATAACCTTCAGAAAATAAATCACCTTGCTTGGAATAGTTCCTTTGACCTTTATAGCAACAATGAGATAGCATGGAAACTATCTAAAATAATTGGTTATATTGTGGCTAAGAAATACTTTGAATTTAATTTCTTGGATTTTCTCTAGTTTATATATAGTATAGCATAAAAAAATCATAAAAAATGCCAATAATGACTATGAATCGGTATTAAAACACCTGTAGCTTAGTCAAAATTATAGTTGTCAATTCAAAAGGAACAAACAAGTCCTCTCCAAAAAAAAATCAAAAGCAAGTCTCTTAATATCTTCATTCAGTTAGAAATATTTGTAATATCAAGGTTTTATTCTTCCAAGTTGAATCCATTATTGAATGGTCAGAGCATGTAAGAAACACTATCAGGTTATGTTTATTGATATAGTTTCAGGAACATGAGGGTATATTGATGAAGGTTGAATTGAAATAAGACTTCAGAGGGAGCTATAGAGTGTCTAGTAGAATAACTTGATGACTCTTCTTGTCTAATAAAGGCAAGTTATGTCCATTGATTATGATGACTCTGGTGATGCCTTTAGTTGCATTGATGACCTGGTCATATGGGCCTAAGAGTCTATAGTAGAAAAAGGACAATGTTGGATATAATTGTGAATTACGGATAAAACACGCTTCCCTGGATATGTGATAATCTAGAAAAACATATTAAAGACTATACGAATTCTTCTCCTAACTAATAACAGACACACAGAATAGATTAGAAGCTTACTTGTAATCCAAGCGCTTCTAAATGGTTCATTCTTTCGCTTTTGTCGTAGCTTCAAATTCAAGCGGTTTGTGAAAAATGCTTCCTGCAAGAAAGAACACTAAAAAAATAGAATATAGCAATAATACAGATGTCTATTCAAGTTATTTAGCTAAATTAGTAAAGCATAAACCATATACATGAACTAAGATCTTACAATATGGAAAATCAAAGCCAATACATATGCATATAGGGAAAATTAAGTTGTATTCTTTATTGATGATAGAAGGAGAGGTTACAACCTAGTGATTGATTTGAAGTGACCATTCCAGCAACATTCCTAGCCCCATCACAGTATAAATATCTCCAGTAGCTGTTACACAAATCTAACTCTAAATCGAAAATCCACCATCATTTCTCTACTCAAATTCTTCCTTACCAAGCACTCAAATCTGTGCTCAATTTGTAGAGGAGCTAAAGGTTGTTTTGCAATCAATTACTTTCCAATAATAGGCAAGACATATTCCCAATCTTGTAGATGTCAAATGGACACTTGGATTTGAAGCTTGACACATGTGAACTCTTCTAGAAGGCATTGGCCAAGTGGAGATTCCGGAACAATGAGAATTTCACTCCCAATGTGACCAATGCACCCATAGATGTCAGGAAGTGCTTTGTAGAGTAGCCTTGCATGGGGCTACCTCCATATTCAACGCACTTAGTCCCCTTAGAGGCAGCGTTGGTGAGCTCTCATATGCTATATAATAAACTTCAAACCTTGGAAACCTTTGCTTGATGAAAGTCATGCTTGATTTATCTTGTTCTTGTCTTAGGGCATGTAGAAATTTGAAATGATAGGGAATGATAGACCCTTAGTCATTGGTCCTGGATATGATGCCCAATTCACCAGTTCATTTGGAATGATGCCAAAATTGACCTATAACAATTTCCCCCTAAAGCATGAGGTCAAAATAATAAAAACATTTGATTGAGATGATTTACACTGTGATGGAATAGATATGAAGTGGAGTGGTCACCTGAATCAATATTACAATACATTGCATCATGATATATCCTCTTTGATCATAATTTTTGAGGGTATGCATTCCCATGTTCATCACATAAACAATCTAATAACATGTACGTAATTCAAAAAGTTGTTGAAATTGGAATGTTTCCCAATGCAGACATGCCTACAGATATAAGCCCATGTTTGGATGACAATTTGTATGTAAGGTCACCGTACATATGATGTGTACAAAAATCCTAAAATCGCAGCCCAGATGGCTAAAATTAGATCCGAGGTCTTGTTATCTTGTTCACTCGATCATTCGGGTACAAGTCTAGCCATGCGAATATATGATTTGTCATCGAACATGGAAATACATCGTTTGATTACCAGCCAATGATGTGAGTTGTTAACCAACGCGAGAGACTCACCATTAATGAAAAATTCCCTCAAGGTACTGCAGTACATTTTGTAAGGTGTGAATAGATGATTTTATGTTGAACGCCAAACAAATTTTTTCGGTCAAAGGTCTGAAAGTGAAGATCTTGTCGATGCTGTAACAAGCCTCATGGTACTGGAATTTGATGTTTCTAAGTGAACTTCCTGGATATTTATTTTTTGTCGACAGGAAGCCACCTTATTATGAAACGGGAGTTACTGATTTCGGAGACAAGGGTATGACTTGATATAGCAATTTTCAAGGATGATGGTCATGAAAATGAAGGTTTATGAATATTGCAGAAGGATGAGTTTATTCACTAGATGACTTCTCTTGAACATATCGGTGACACTGTGACGATTTGGCAGCATTGATCCAAAACCGAAGTGAAGGTATGATGAACCATAGGTGTGAATGAACCGTCAAGATGATTTCCCAACCCAAACAGTCACGAACATGGATTGAAGGAAGTGTCATGTTCAAGAGCAACTTGCTACCATAATGAAATTTTGTTCACTTTTCCCAAATTTCCCCAGTCATTTGTCGACCAGTACCTCTTTATTTTTTGACAAGCTTGAGGAGGGTAACATTTGCTTGATCTATAATTCAACCCTTCGGGCAAATAAAGTATCACTATTTAATAATTTAACGAGTCTAGCAATGAATGAAACTCGATTCTTGCCATGATCGATAAGTCCGTCACTATTTTATGTTTTAACAAGCTTAATGACAGTGACAGCCTGGTCCTTTTTCATATTTAGAGAGTTTGAAAAAGAGGACGAAAGAAAACTCAATAAGTACTTTTTCATAAATTTGTCACTCAGATCTGAAAAAGTGTAAAATAATATCTAAGAGAACCTCTTTGTTCATGTTTAGCCAAGGTATTCCTTTTTCATAAATAATCTATCTCAGTTCGGAAAAGGGTTAAACTTATACTGAGTAAATATCAATTCATTTACTTTTACGAGCTCGAAAAGATAAGTGCTCAGCAATCTTTTCACATTATCGGAGTCTAAAAAGAGTTGAAAGAAGACTCCAGGGGTTTCTTTTTTGTTGTTATCAAATCTCGAAAAAGAGATAAAAGTGTGCTTCAAATCCTTTTTTGTTTTTAACAAAGCTCGAAAAATAAGGAGAAAAAGTATGCTTTGTGGTCAAGTCATTCTTTGAATAAATCTGAACAACTAATACATTCATCAGTTGTATTTCATATTTAGAACAACTTCAAATGGATTAAAAATACATGTTTCATGATAAAAACATAATAAAACTATAGTCATAGAAATAAATTTATCTTTCAAATAATTAAATGACTATTAAAAGTAGTTTCACTATTCATTTTTACCATTCCATAGTTACCATTTGCATTTTGGAGCTCTGAACCTGATTTTTCCCCCGAACTTCAGCTGTTGATTGTGATCGTTTCTATTGACATATTTCATCGCCGTTTGATCTAGGTTAGTGCCATGAACCTCCTCTTTCCTTTGGTATTCATTTCATCTCCAATTTTTGCAAATTTTTAGGGTTTTAAGGCCCCTAGGGTAAATTCTTCCCAAAATGAGGGCAACGCACCCTTGAATATCGAAACCTGCGTTGCATAGCAGGTATAGTGAAGGGTACTTGCATGTGCAACACACTGTCTCTTGTCAGGGAGTGTGTTGGGTGCAGTCTAAGTTTTTTATTTTCTCATTATGTCTAAAATTGACCTATTTTTTTATAATGAATGGAATCTAATGGATCTTATGGTTGTATTTCATGTTTCCATCGGATTATAATGACGATTACATGGAGGGAAAGAGAACATGAAGAACAAGATATGATTTCCTTGAATGATTCGGGTAACGTAAGAGCCCTAAGAGATTGTGGACTACTTAAGTACTTCAAATTGTCCAGGATGAGGCAACAAATAGAACTCTTAGAGTTCTTAGTTCGAGCATGGGATTTGGTGATAGAGGAATTTCATATTAAGAACCAAGTGGTTCCCATAAAATTTGAGGTTGTGTACTCACAGGTTTGTCGAGGAGAGGTTTGCCCATTTCACTCTCATGGTTTACCATTGGAGGAGAGATAGTGAGGGATTATATTCTTCAATATTGCTATCTAGGGGAAGAACCTAGAAAATATGGAGAAATAAACATCCGAGATGTCAGAGATTTACCTTTGAGAAAAATCCTTTTCATGATTGCTAAACTTCTTGGCACTGTTACACTACATGTAGTGAATAGATCGTATATGCAGTATGCACTAGAGTGTATGGAGCCAACAATCTTCAACTAGTCTAAAGTTGTTCTATCTCAGATAAAGGAAAAACTAAATAAAGCAAAGGGAGGAAGGAAGAAGAATTTTAGTTATGGTTCTATCCTTATATCCTTCGCCTTGGAACGGATTCCACTGATGTGGCCACAACATGTGACACTAGATATAGCTAGTCCTAGAGATCCTCGGATGCAGAGATGGGTAGAACTCATGGGTCAGCATGCATGTCAATCGACTGTTGTGTTCTCTACTGCATTATTTTCCTAGTTCCAGTGACAGATCATCACCATCGATGAGTACGCATACGTAGGTGTTGATTTCCGAGGAGATCCAGATTTAGCATTACCATAAGGCACTCAATGGGGTGCAATGGGTAAGAATATTTTGACCATGCTTTTTTATTTTCATAAGTTTTATACAATTTTTTTGTATTTTTTATTTCTTTCCAAGACTAAACTAAATGTTTGATGTAATGTAGATGTTGGTCGTGCTCAACCAGTAGTGGAACCGGAGCACGAAGTAGATGTGCCAGCAGAGAGGGCTGTCGAGAGAGTAGTTTTCAGGATCTTGATATGGCTGAGACTCTGACTGAGCTTCAGCAACACATAGAGGGTTTGACCTTCAGGATTCCAGATTGCCATATTGAAGAGCTTCCTATGTGACTACAACGACACACTATTGGGGTTCCTAACTGTTGGATGCGATTACTACGTAGGATAGCTAGATCTATAGCATGTTACCACGAGCACCACTAGTTTACTTATGACATTTTGCATACATTTTGAGGTCAGATGACCAATGTGTCTTGGGAATTTTTTTTTTTAAAAACCTATAACTATCTATCTTTATGATTTCAATGTTTTCCTATGTTTATTGTGCAATCCTATTCAATGATGTGAATTCTTTCTTTACATATGTTGCAAATGTCTATCTAAAACTTGATTAGCTAATGAATCAGTCAATGTGTTAAAATTTCTGGAAATGTGTTGATATTGAATAAAATCAAAGTGTCTTTCCAAAAGTCGAACTCTAAGGAACAATTGATGCAATGTTGGATTTCTAACAATATAAACACTAGTAAGTTGTAATACAACAAGTTGTGAGTCTAACCTTATGATGATACGGTTAATACCAAGTGAAATGGCATCAGAGAGAAGTTTGATCAATGCACTATACTCAGCGATATTGTTCGTCGATCTACTAATAGAAATCCCTTGAAAACTCACTAAATTGTCGTTCGGAGCGAAAATGGCCCATGTTGTAGAGGATAGATTCTGCATACTACGACTAGCACCATCAGCATATCCAACAAATGGTTCCAAAGATTCATACATATGTGATGAAATGTAAAGTGGATTACTAACGTCAAGAAAACTCTTAAAACAAATTAAGATTGTGAATGCAAATCAACAACATATATACAATATAATACAAAAAATTACTACACTCATGATTAAGCATAGTAACATTTCAGATACAACCCATTTCTAGGTTGTTCCAATGGAATTCCATCGTAATCAACCAACTCATAGGCGCCCTTAGCAAGAACTCTTTTGACAATATAGGGGCCATGCCATAATGGCTCAAATTTTCCTGTACCTATTACATCAGCTTCTTGATAATAAAGAAGGACCAAGTCACCCTCTGAGAAAATGCGAGGCTGGAAATTTTTGTCATATTGTGCCTTTATACATCTCTTATGCGCTTCATTGGCCAATTGGGCTTCACGACGCGTTTCATCAATATGGATGAGGTTAAGGAGACATGATTTTTCTTCTGAGGTGTCAGATAATAAGTCTATTGTGAGTTTTAACGATGATATTTCACATTCGATTGGTAAGATAGCTTCCAGACCATACACCAATTGAAAAGGAGTAAATCTGATCATGATTCTCAACTAGGTTCGATATTCCCACAAGGAGGAGTACAGGATCAAATGCCAGTTTCTTTTAAGAACTCCTATCATTCGTTGAAGCATTCATTTAAGAATTTTGTTAAATGCCTCAACTTGTCCATTTGATTTTGGATAATAAGGAGTAGAATTATCATGTGACAATCCTAACTTGGCAGTCAATTCAGACATCATGTCGTTGCGAAAATGCTTCCCATGATCTATAACTATAACCTATGGGACCCCAAACCATGCAATAACATGATTAAATAAAAACAATGCAATTTTTTGTCCTGCGTTGTTGAATGTAGGCATCGCTTCGGCCAATTTGGTAAAATAGTCGACTGCAACAATAATATAACCATGCCCCCCAGATGAACGAGGGTTACAGGTCATGAATTCAATACCCCATCTCATAAATGGTCCTGCAGAGATAACAGGATTAATTGGCACTGGCAGTTTGCGGACCTTACGATCAAAAATCTGGCATGCATGACAACTTCTGACCGCGAGGATGCAATCTTGAAAAATAGTAGGCTAAAAGTAACTGCCGTGGAAAAAGTGTTCTGCACGGTAGCATATCTAGATAAATTTCCACCACAAGCCCTCACATCATAATCATTTAACACTTTTTTGGCCTCCTCATGAGTGAGGCACCTCCTTGAAATTGTATCGACACCAAAACAATAAAGTGTATCACCGACGATCAGATAATATTTGGCTTGGTATCAAATACATCGTTGTTAAGAGTGAGATGTATTAGGTCAAAAATTTTGGGTTTGGAGATAAATTATGAAATCCCCATACGAAGGATCAGATGATCCAATCAAAAACAGAGACTCATCTGGAATTGATGGTTCCGACTTAGTTTTAGTACTATCAGAGGGAAGGTCACATAGAAGCTCAACCAAAACTAAATACTTCTTTGACTTGGATTTGATAAATTCCAAATCAAATTCCTGCAAAATGACAATCCATTTTGAATATTTCCCCCCCAGAAATTGACGTGATAAGATATAAGTCATGGGGTTGCAATCCGAAACTATTGTTGTTTTTCGGAGCAAGATATAATGGAGAAATATTTGGACAGCTTGAATAGCTTCCAAGGCAAGCTTTTATACATATGAGTACTTAACTTCTGTATCATTGAGATTATGACTCAAATAATAGATCAGATGTTCAATTCCATCTTCTACATGGACCAATACCATAGTAATGGTCGTTGTGGTCGTGGCGATATATAGGAAATAATCATTTTGATAATGAGGGGGATACATTAATGACGCTCGAACAAGAGTGTCCTTGAAAGCATCAAAATAAGCTTGCACAACTTGGTCCTAATGGAAGGGAATCCCATTTTTCAAGAGTCGAGTAAATCCTTTAGCCCTTTCGGCGTAGTTTGGAATGAACCTCCTCAGGAAGTTAGCCTTTCCTTGAATTTTCTGTATCTCAAGTAAGTTTGATGGCACAGCCAAATCAAGAATGGCCTGAACCTTCAGAGGGTCGATTCGAATTCCTTCTTTTGAGACTACGAATCAAAGAAATCAACCAAAACCAACAAAAAACAAACATTTATGTGGATTGAGGCGTATTTTGTAGTGTCGGAAGCGTAAAAAAATGGCTTTCAAATGCATCGGGTGATCAGTCTGATTTTGTGAATGCGTTGGTAAATCATCTAGATATGGTTGAAAAATTTACTTGACATCATTGAAAGCATAATCCATTGCTCTCTGAAAAGTTACCCTAATGTTCATTAAACCAAATGGAAGTTTCCTATAAGCGAATGTGCCCTAGGGACAGATGAATGATGTCTTATGTTGATCATTTGGGTGGATATTGATTTGATTGTAACTGGAAAATCCATCCATGAACGAAAATATTTCGCATCCAGCACGATCGTCAATAATCTGGTCAATAAAGGGAGTAGGATAGTTTTCTTTTGGACAAGCAATATTGACATCTTGATAATTGATGCACACTCTAATGGTTCCTTGCTTTTTCATGATAGGAATGATATTGGAAACCCACTCAGTTAGTGGAATAGGGTATATAAAACCAGCAGGAAAAAGTTTTTCAACTTATGCTTTGATGGTAGCGGCTTTCTTTGGATGAACAGGATGAATCTGTTGATGCATCGGTTTGAAATCAGGATACATATTAATAGTGTGTTCAACTATACTAGTATCTATGGCCAGCATTTCCTCATAAGATAAATAAAATACATCACGAAATTCATGAAAGAGAGAGTGATATGATTTGAGTTCTGATGGAGAAAAAGATACACCGACATGTATATTCTCTACAACGCCAGGTTTGGTCGAAATATCGATAGAAATTGTTTCTTCAATATTTGACAAATTTCGCTCAAAATCAATTGCATTAATGGGAAAAGAATTTGAAAAGAAATTTTTTGATGGATGGGTGATAAAGTTCACTAAGATTATTTTCTTCATAATCAGGAATATGGGAACGATGATGATAATCTTCCCATGGCTATCCCTCTGACATCATGGCTTCCAAAATATTCTCATGTGTCAAGAACATTAAGGAAAATGGATCAGATGGAGTCCCAAAATCTAAGGAATGATCAATCCAAACACTCAGCGACGCTGATTTCAGATTTATCGCCCAAGCTAGATAGGTTGATTGTTATTCCAGCTCAATAGGGTTGGGTGGAAAAAACTCGTCCAACGTATAAATATAAGAATCACCCATACCTTTCCTTAAGCCAGATAGAGTGGAAGAGATCATGTAGCAGGTCTCTATACTTGCAATTTCTGCTGACATCGTTGGCGGCGGTAATGCAAAGGTTCCCATGAGATTGGATCCTTTAAGAGTCCTACACCAATGTTCTAAAGTTATAGTTGGGGTATGTGAACGAACAGAATGCTTCCAATTACCTGTGAAGAAGAGGCAAAGAAGGATAGTTGATTAATGAATGTAATTGTACCTTTATGTGGAAAGGAAATCATTCTGAAATATGTAGAAACAATAGCATTCATCGCAATACCTGTTGGGTCTCAATCATGCTTCAGTAGTTAAAATTTGGACATACTAATATGCTCATAGCATCTTCAGTTGCCTCCGAAAGCCACAGCTGGACTGATGGTGAGGGACTGCATTATGAAATGTGTAGTTTAGTATTAGTTTCTTTTCTGCAAATTTAGATATATTAAGCTGCTCATAGCATCTTCAGTTGCCTCCGAAAGCCACAGCTTGACTGATGGTGAGGGACTGCATTATGAAATGTGTAGTTTAGTATTAGTTTCTTTTCTGCAAATTTAGATATATTAAGCTGCTCATAGCGTCTTCAGTTGCCTCCGAAAGCCACAGCTGGACTGATGGTGAGGGACTGCATTATGAAATGTGTAGTTTAGTATTAGTTTCTTTTCTTCAAATTTAGATATATTAAATCATATATGACATCTTCAGTTGCCTCCGAAAGCCACAGCTGGACTGATGGCGAGGGATTGAATCATGAGTGTATGGTTTAGTATTAGTTTACTTTCTGCAAATTAAATATCAGTTACACAAGCTGTTTATGATTACTTCCGAAAGTCATAGCTGGTCTAATGATGAAGGGTCAGAAAATGAATTGATGTAATCTGATTTAGATTTATTTTGTTGCAATTTTGAATTTCCTTAAGCATAGTTTTTTTTTTTTTTTTTGTTTAGTCGGCAGCAAGAATAGTTTGGTTTTCATGTTCACTAGTTTATTGTTTTGATTCATTAGATTAGCAGCACCTTTTCATTTCAGCAGTACATTTTTATTTTCTTTCAAGTCTTGTCATTGTAATTTTCAATTTGCTTTTAAAGTTACAAGTTGGTAAATCATTATAGGGGATATCACTTCCTTGAACAAACATAACCAAACTTGTTTTCATCTTTAGAATTTCCATTTCACCTTAGAAAAAACCAAAAACGATAAAAAATTAAGAAATAGGTTATCTTGCACATATAGTGCGCCGCACTTCATCAGCTTACGATTCCCGGATTGACAAATTAAATGCAGCAATTTAGGACACACTAAATTGACCAAACAATATTTATTCCTCGTCGACACCAAAATATCTTGCGAAGGTTTTGTAGTGGATAACATTAACACATGGGAACTAGGAGCTGGATCTGTAGCAACCAAATTTGTGTCTGGATTTGGGAATGGGTATGTCATCACAGCTGATGCATTGGAAGTATTGATGATTTTTGAGACTTCAGCATGGTGAGGACAATCCCTAACAAAATGTTCCTTGTTACAGATTATGCATGGATAACGAGTTTTTCGTGGTCCTGACGGTTGATGAGATGATCGTTCCTATGGGTTAGAAGTTTGCTTTTTCTTTGGTTTCCCCTTTTTCTTACTTCCTGGTTGCTTGTCACTTTTGCCTTTGTCAAATGACACGACATTAATTTTGGAAGTAGGAGCAGTGTGTGTTTGCAGTTCCTATGAAGCCATCTCTGGGATGAGAGTCCTTTATTTGAGGAGGAACATTGAAATTATATGGCGGCGCATTTGATATTTTTTCATAGAGCGTGATGGCTGAGTGTAAATCAAGTCTAAATATTGGGCACGAGCGATAGCTTGCTCTTCTATGACAATGCCACCTTTAGCCACATCCTCAGTTATAGATGGTAACAGGGAATTTATGAACCATTCAGCAAGAAGCTGATCAAGAACAAATTTCTTAACCATTCGTCGACAGCGATGCCACTCATGAATATGATCTGAGATGTGAGTAACATTAGTTTTTTTGAAATTGGTCAAGAGTTTCGTTCCAGTTTCGTATCTGATCGGTAACTGGAAATGGTTCAAAAATACAATAGCTAAGGCAGTGAAATTATCGAAAGAAGCTCTAGGTAATTCAATGTACCATTTAGTTGCCGTACTTGTGAGCGTTCGCTAGAAAAGGCGTAATCGAACAAAATAATCATTTAGGGAATTTGATGAACACCATAAATGATAAGTCATAACATGATTTGATGGATCTTCTCCAGGGTTTCCATTGAATTTAGGAATGTCGGAGGGTAATTTATGTGGTATCACTGACCACAAAGGAGCATAATTGATAGGATCATTGGTTAACAAGTTTAAATCCAGTAATTCCAAGGTTGCAAAAAAAGGAAACTGTCTATTAAGGTCAGGTTGAGCATAGCCAAGATATGATGGAATTGCTTGGGCAATAGGTCTTTGAGCACTAGCATATGGGATTTTATGTTGGTAACCCAGATAGGGGTTGTTTTGCATAGAAAACGCTTGAGAGTTCTGTTGACCAAAACCTGGATATGGTACTTGTTGATATAAAGTTTGAGGAATTTGCACTTGTGGCTACCAAGGATTTTGTCCACCAATGAAATAACCCAAATTAGTGTAAGTTGGATTCGATTTATATGCATAACCAGATTGCGTTTGTGACACCCCATAAAATGGTACACCAGCTTATGAATATATAATTCCTAATACAGGTTGTTGTAAATTAACCAAATGATTTTGAGTCTGTGGACCCAACATTTGATGATATTGAGTTGAAGAGCTTGCCTGATAAAGTTGTTGTACAAGATTTTGATTCTGTAACGGGGGTATAGATGTATTAACAAGCGGTAATGAAATGGGTGTAACAGGTTGAATTGGTTGATACAATTGGACAAATGTTTGTGGTTGGATAGCCAAAGTGGGATGCCATTGACAAACATTCATGTCAACATTAGTTTGACCAAAATGTGACTGAGTATTGTCACATTGGGTGACCATAGGTTTCCTCCCAGCATAAGGAGGATAATAAGATGGAAAATATTGTTCCCCGAATGTTGGGAGTCTAGTTGATATGGTACTTAAAGGAATTGACCCATAAGGACTGACTTGATATTGCCTTGATGATGGATGTAATGATTCAAGTCATTCAGTACTAACTATAGGACTACCCGTTAAAACACCAGATGATGACATTGCTAAAGACCATGGTCTTGAAGATTGACCAGAGAAAGTGCCAGACAATGATTTGTAGCCTGTTGGGACCGAAGGGACACCATGCAAATATGACTCTAGTGAGGTTGTGAACATCGACGGAGTAGCAAGGGTAGGAGCTGATGTAATTGGAACAGCAGACCCAAATGAAGATGTCAATTCATACATGGTTGTTTGACCAAATTTATACTCTCTGAAATCAATGGGAGATTGAATGGAAATAGGATTAAAAAAAGCAGATGGAAACGATTGAGGAAAAGACTGGTACAGGTAAAGGTCTCCACCAAAATGGGTTTGACTTAAAGGTGTATCAGGTTGTGGGATTTCTTCAATCACAATTAAACCAGGAGGAAGAAATTCACCGTCAGGCCCAAAATATATTTCAGATGGTTGACTATGTGATATAGGAGTTTTAGTGGCTACATATATTTGTGGAGTGAACAAGGTAGGAACAACTTCGATTGTTCAAGATTCATATTTTCTGGCAAAGAAGAGACAAGATCTGGATCAATTTGTGATTGAACAACGTCAGGTACAGGAGATATGGTCTCAACAATTGAATGGATCGTGACCACGGGTAGCTATGAAGACTTCGTTTCAACAACAGTAAATGAACTGGGAGGTGTGGAAACAATTTGAGCTAACTCTAGTTTAAATGATGATGTTTTTCCAGAGGTATGAATTGTACTTTATTCGGAAGATCATGATCACCTTCGCCTACCAGAAGTAGCTTCCGATGGTAAATATCATTTTAAAGCTAATCTACGTGAATGGCGGGGGGTAGGATTGTGTTCTTCCATGATTACTGATTTATTTTATCCAAAAACAAAAAAAACAAAAAGAGGATAATGCTAGGCAAAAGGGTTTACCAAGAAATTTTGAACTGCAGAATACCTCCTGGTGAACCAAGAAGTATGGGCAGGTAATCTCCTTGAATGTTGTGTTCAGTGCATCACAATTTCAGGGCGGCTGACTCGGTTCAATATGGATGGATAGCACCTAAAATTTTTCCTCCCAAATATACCTAAAGGTACGTGGAGGCCCAAGTCCGTATTAGTGCTATCTGATGTGAAACCGCACAGTGAGAGCACCCCTTTATACTTATCATACTGTAACACTGCCCGATATACCCAAAAGTACGTGGACAAGCTACGATATACTTACGTACGTGGAGTGAGGTATCACACTTTCAATGTATCACAGACAAGTTAACGACAATTGCTATGTTTTACGATGCCAAAACACATCTCTAGCCTAGACCTTCTAAATATTATCGTTAATGTTCCAAAGCGTTGTTAAGTAAATTGAGATTTATTTTATGTTGATCTTGCTTAACAATTTTCCTTTCAGGTCCACCACGATGATGTATATAAAATTCCTAAAATGCAGCTAAAAATGATAAAAAAAAACTTTCACTTTCAGCTTTTTCAATGAAGAAACTAGCTCCTAAGGTAAGAGAACGCTAGTTTTTTGGAAAGAGAGTAAATAATTTGAGAGCAAACAAATCAATGAGAAAAAACAAAATCAATGAATCTCAAACTAAATGCAGATTTCCTAATGTTCCTTTTGCAAAAAACACACAATCCTACATGCAAATGCAAGTTTTTATTTTCAGTTTCCTTAATGTTATAAATGAAAAAGAAACTAGGTGCACTAGATCAATAATCGAAATGCTTTTTACTTTCGAGAAACGAAGAATACAAACAACAATTTCTCTTTTGAAGGAAAAACGAGGATTTCAACAATAATTTCTCCTATCAAGAAAATGAAGATTTTATGACAATTTCCTATTTTGAAAGCGTACAATTCATAATGCGACCATAAAAAATAATTTGAAATAAACTTGTCAATGATAAAGAATTTTTTTTTTAAAACAAAATTGCACAAATTTTCAGTCAAAGGAGGAATAATTATATAGATTTATTGGTAGATTGAGCATCAAACTTTTCAGAACACAGCAAAAAACAAAACTGAAGCAAGTTGCAAAGCCAGATTCAAGGGAATTTGGTCCCTTTCAGGAGCCAATGCAGTCTCCAAAGGGAGACAACGCTCTGCAACGCAGGCTTGGAAGGGAGACAACGCTCTGCAAAGCACTGTGCCCTGACTAAGGGTGGATTAGGCACAGTAAACAAAGCAAAAGCTACTATTTGGCTCACTAAATTTGCAAATTAAGCTCTAAAAAAATCTAATATTTATGTGTAATAGCTACTGGGTGGATTTAGAAAGAAAATCAAAGACTAAAACACCTAAAACTAAGAGAAATTCTCCCCAGCGGAGTCGCCAGTTTGTTGGGCTAGAATTGTAATCTATGGATAAATTACACTTCCCTAGATAGGTATTAGTCTAGGAAAATAGGTGAAATAATATACTACCATTTCTCCTAACTCAAAACAGATACATAGAGAGGATTGGAGGCTTACTTCTTTCAGTTGCTTCCAAATGGCTCCTTTCTGTCGCTTCCACTACAGCTTAAAATTCAAGCGGTTTGTGAGTTGAATGCTTCCTGCAAGAAAGAACACTGAAACAACAAAAGATGCAATAATTTAGATATCTATTCAAGCTAGTTGGCTAAATCAGTTAAGCATAAACTACATTCATCAACCAAGATCTTACAACATGGAAAATCAAAGTTAACATAGATGCATGTAGGGAAAAACAAGAAGTACTATTTATTGATGATAGAAGGAGAGCTTACAACCTAGTGATTAATTTGAAGTGACCTTCTAGCATAGTTCCCAAGTCTCATCACAACATAATTCTCTCCAGCAACAGCTCCACAAATCAAACTCTTAATTGAAAATTCTCCAGCATTTCTCTACTCAAATTCTTCCTCCTCAAACACTTAGATATATGTTCAATTTATAGATGAATTGTAGGTTGTTTTGCAATCAATAACTTTCCAAAAATAGGCAAGACATGTTTCCATTCATGTAGATGTCAAATGGACACTTGGATTTGAAGCTTGACACATGTGAACTCTTCTAGAAGGCACTGGCCAAGTGGAGATTTCGGAACAATGAGAATTTCGCTCCCAATGTGACCAACGCACCTTTGAATGTCGGGAAGTGCTTTGCAGAGCAGACTTGCATGGGGCTACCTGCATATGCAATGCACTTAGGTCCCTTAGAGCCTATGTTGGTGATCTCTCATATGCTAAATAATAAGCTTCAAACCATGGAAACCTTTTCTTGATGAAAGTCTTGTTTGATTTATTTTGTTTCTTGTCTTAGAGCATATAGCAACTGAGATGATAGGGAATGATAGACCCTTTATCATTGGTCCTGGAGATGATGCCCAGTTAACCAGGTCATTGGGAATGGTGCCCAAATTGACCTATAAAAGCTCTGCAAATGCACTCAATTATATGGAAGGTAGTTCAACAAGGGCAAACAAGTTTTTTATAGGGTCCAATTATTCTAGACATGTAATCTAGACTTCAGAGACTTTGAAATGGGCTCGAGAAAATTGCTAGCAACCTTGTTTTCTGCATATTGGAGCTTCATCATAGACATATTGGTTTTGCTTCACCTTTGTAGCACAATATGTGGCCATGGCGAACACACTATTCTCTAATGCATCAGCATTTATCCTTTTTAATAACTCATTATCACCTTAATTTTTGTTGAATCAATATATTTGTCAAGAGTGCTCCTTTGCCCCAGATTTGTATGTTTTAAAATGGATGTCTTAGACCATATATTTGAATTTTTTTGCATTTAGGGGCAAGTGAAGCACATCCTACATCTCGATGGGTCCATACATTCTCAATAATCATTTTTCTAATGGATCCTTTATTTCTATGAGTGTTAAGCAGAGCTCGGCTGATGGTTCTCCTACATGTGTGGACATATTTGTCTCTACATTAGATGATGTGATTAGTGACCACGAGACAAATTGTTGGTTATTATAATTAGACTCTCAGCATACTAGATTCCCATATCTTGGAATTATGTATGACCCAGGGTAATTGTGAGGTATCTATGCATTTCATTTGAAGTGGGGATTTCACCAGTGGCTATCCAGAATTGATGTACACTGTCTTCAAAATTTTTAGATTAAACCTTGATTTTGGCATCATAAGGACCTCTCATTATATGGGAAGTTGACAAGGTTTTGAAAAATATTCTATGCCTCACACATTTATTATGTATCATGTTGGTTTCCTAGTAAGACTAAATTTTAGCATCTAGAGCATATCATGCAACCATACATGTGGTCAAATTATGGTGGGAAGAATAATATTCCACAAGGATGGGGTGGCTCATCCCTCGCTCGACATCTTGGAAAATAAAATTGTGACATCAAGAATATTTTGCAGGGAATCAGGGTGGAGATTTGGTCAGTCCTTGCAGTAGTATCAACCACAAATTCTTTAACCATTGTTGCTTTAGCAGAATTTTTTAGCTCCAACTTTCAATGCAATATGAAATATCGGTTGGTCTAAAAGAGAGGTGAGCACACAAATTACATATTTTCTAATCTGTTTAGAAGGATAATCAGGACCAATATTTATTTATCCTTCAATGCAGGGCTACTAGTGTGCTCCCTTGATTGGAAATTGTAGCCATCTTGTCCACTCTTCATGTTGGACATTGGGTTCAACACTCCCCATGTGTTTCGTGACATGGACTAACCGCCTCTTGTGGATCCTAACTATGTAGATTTTAGCGGAGACTAACACCTGTGGGTTTTGGTCTAACGACAATTGTGATTCCAAAAAGTGGTTTCAGAGTGACAAGTCTCGAGTTCAAAACTCACCCGGCTCACGTTGGTGGGGATATTGATGGAAATTGGGTTCAATGCTCCCCGTGTGTTTTGCGACATGGAATAACTACCTCTCGTGGATCCTAACTTTGGAGATTGTAGCGGAGACTAACGCTTGCGGGTTTTGGTTTAACAAAAATCGTGATTCAAACACTTCCTTCATTGTATTTGGCAATGATTAAGTTTATTTTTGAGCAAGAAGTTAGTAATTTTCCACCTTTTTTTCCATGTGGTGTGATGAGGTACATCACTAGCTTTTAACTGAGGGTGCATTATTGATAAGAGATGCTCAAAATTTAGATTCGGTAACCTATATAGGCTTTATTTCTACATTGCTAGTCTTACAGAAAAGGATACTGATATAAGCTCCATTGCATATATGCTTCCACCTTTTGGTTTGATGTTTGTAGATACTTTTATCTATATATAAGACATATTTTGACAAAAAAAATTAATAATGGGTGACCTAGACTAAAATTTTCTTATGTTCTTACATTCTTCAACTATGTTGGAGCATAAAAAGAATGACAGTCACTATAAAAATATGCATACCATCAAGATTAGAGATTGGATAAGCCAGTGCAAACAAATTCATTGCCATGGAGCACATGGTTTTGTATTGGGATAATAAGGTATTGTATATAATAAGTTGAAAGGAGTACCATGTTTGCTTTGATTGCATAGCTCCTAATCTAGTTTATCTTAGCTTGAAAAACTTGTTAGATGGGACTATGATAAGAAATTATCAACCAACAAAAAAAATATTAATGGGATTTTAGCTTTCAGGGGATTTTCTAGAAGCTCATCCATTCAATCATGATAGCTAATGGGATTATCTAGTATTAAATATGTTAGTATGAATCTTAATTCCAAGCGTACGAAAAAATACCACTTTAGCTGTGCATTACAAAAAGCCCTAACAACAAATATGGTTGCCAATATACTCATATCTCTAGTTAGGTGATCAAGATAAATGTTGCAAAAATCTAGATCTATGCATTAGAAGACATTAAGCAGTAGACAAAACAAGATTTACTCCATGCACCCAATAGACAAGACAAGAATATGTTGAATGAATTTTGTATTAATGGCACCTGGGAGGAAAACACAGAAGGGTGTTACCAGTTCTCCTCAATGGGATGGGTTCTTGTAAGTCCTCGGCACTTCAGATCTAAAACTCCTCTCTCTTGATGGTGTAGAAAACCCATACAAAAATGGTAGCAAAATATGACTATGATGGTGGATCAAAGTCAAACCAAAAGTATAGCTCCAAAGTGATATTTAGGCAAAAAAAGGTAGTGAATGAATGGAAAAACCCTTCTATTTATAACAAAATATTGAGTTAGTCTAGATATTGGTGCATAATTAAAATATTATTAACCAATTCAAGATCCAACTTTTATGGAATTTTTATTATATTTGTTGGAGGGAAAAGGAATTTGACTTGGGTCAAATCCCTTTATTTGTAAATAATAATTAAATAGATGATTATTTATCATTTTAAGGATGTGGTTGAGTAATAATCAAATAAATAAATATTTATGGGTGATTTAGTCATATGCAACAAAGAATATTATTTAAATAAGGTTTAAATAATTATTCTTAGGAAATAATAAGATAAATATTGATTTATCTAATTAATTTCCTTGTTTTGGGTTAAATATAACCATGAATATTAATTAAATTTTTGTTTAACTAACTATTCCTTGAGGAAAAAAAAAAAAAAATGTAGATTTATTTAATATTTCCTCATGGGGTTTCCTGTTTAGACCATAAAAAACTTAATAAAGGTGGTTTACTAAGTTATTTTTCATATTGAATGAAATTTTACTTAGGGTAAAATTGGTCTTACATGGTGTACTTGGGTCCATCTAATAACAATAGGTTAGATGACTAAAAAATGGTGTAGCAGATATCCCCCCAGCGTGCGAGCGTTAGGAGCTAATCGTATGACCGAAGTATGTTATAAGAACTAAATCACTAGACACCGAAGTGTAAGTGAAAGAGAGATAAATGTAAGGTAGACCAAAGTGCTGAGAGGACTAGACCCTGAGGAGGCGAGACTTACAGGTGCTACAAGTCTCTTTTTATGAATGAGTACATGTGCTATAGGCGGCAGGGGAGGCATACCTATGCCTACCGAGACAAAGTACAAAGAATAAGGCGTCCAGTAAACAAGGGACTAAACAATATAGTACATGCTGGCATAAAAATGTGCCAGGTAAAGAACATGATAATGAATCTCACATACATACTTTTTCTAGGATAACAGCCAGGACTTGTACAATAATATCTGAGTACATGAGATACAAAATACAACCCATATGCCCCTGTAAAAAAGAAAGGGCTCTGAAAATTTGACTGATACATGCAATCAAAAAGGTGTTGCAAGCGGCTGATGCTGACATCATCAAATCTATGGAGCTGCATCAAAGGTTGAAAGGAAGAGGTCATCCGGGCATGTGGGGGGCTACTTGTAGGGCCACCTCCTCATGAGGGCTGAGACATCTCACACACACATGGGAATCACCGGTCCAATCTGCTGCATCACTAAAACATTGAGTATACAGATCTCGATCATTCTGAAAGGAGTTGGAGCTAAGAAAAAATCAAGTCAAAGGGCTATACGGAGTCCCTTTTCTTGATCTTAGGCACCGAACAAGAGTGGAAGCTGTAACCAAGGTACACCACACTCTAGACCTGCCTTCTCGAATAAATGATCTGATGTTGATAGAAGGAGGTCCACCATAGGTGAGGAAATAAGGGGTCCTCAACTACAGCACGAGATAAAATAGTAAAGCGACTAACAGATAGACACCAGGGGGGATGATGAAATGGGGGGGGGGTGTTGAGTAGTAGATGGACGACTTCCCTTGTTAGGGCATAAAGGGCATGGATGACCTGGCAGCAACTGACACAATATCATGAGGGATAGGAGACAGTGGGACTAGAGTCCATAATGTGCGACACAAGAGAGGGACCAAGAAATGAAGGATGGAGGACTATAGCAGGATACAAAGGGACTTGGGATAGACTCCATGAATGCAATGATGACTCAACTTGGATGCTCTAAAAAAGGGTGACTCGATGGTGCTGCCACAAAGTAAAGGTCCAATGGGGTACCATAGAAACATGAGTACAATATAGTAACTCACGATGAAAATTGACATGGGCATGGACAAGTATGGAGGCAAAGTGGTACCCCTAGTACGAGTGTTGCAAGTGAAGAAATTCGATTTTGAGGAGGGGTAAAGTGATGCTTCCTGGATAAAAAGTGTCCTAGTGAAGTATCAAATAAATAAAGACTAACATATACCCATTTGAGGGCTTGGTGAGAGCTTTCCAACAGTACAGACGGTTCATCAAACTGAGCTACGGTTTGGCCGCAGTAGGTGAAAGAAAAATCAGGGGTTTTCTTTTAATAAGGCATTTTCCCTCCAAATTCACTCATTTGCATGTAGAGTTCTGGTGAATGTAGAGATGAGAGAAGGCCCTAAATCTTGTCACTAGTGTAGTGGACAAACCAACCATTGGAATTGAGATCCGTCAGTTGCAAGTAAGAGGCCTAACCCTAATCTTTCATTTCAATGGATTAAAAGTTTTGTTTAGGTCCCCAGAGCTCATGAACAGGACAAGTTGCACTCTTAGGGGTCTGTTTTGCGACCTGGGTAGTAGGTACTGGGCAGAAAACTGTGACCTGTCAGAGAAAGGGGGTTTCAATGCTGTTTATGGCTGAGATCTAGGATTTTTATGGTTGAGGGGTATAGGTGCCCCCAAGCATGTTGTGTTCATGCCAAAATGTATTTAGAAAAAGGGGAATCTAAACATATTTTAATGATGTGGTGCACCATTTATTTTTGTTATGGTTATGCAGTTTAAGAAAGGTAATGGAGGATTACCAATCTCTTTGGTACTTCATATATGAATCAAATGGACTTTAAGTTTCTAGGTTGGCATACATGGTGTCACTATCCCATTACGTGGAGATAATGAACTGGTGGTATCCTAGAAAACTCATAGGTTGGTCAACAACATTGTCGAAGGGACCGGGTTTTTGATGTAAGATGAAGGAATGATGAGGGGTATCATCCCTAGAGTGCTCTGAAGTGATATGGGACTCTAGACGTTCTTCTAAATGTGGAAGAATAATGGTAGTAGAGTTGACACAACCAGATACACTAGGAGATTTGTGGAGAATTACTTCTCCTGGTCTCTCAAATATGGGTGCTCCCTTACCCAAACATTGGGTGTCAATGTAATGGCCACAAGGTGTATGTGGTTCGAATGCATGGGTTCGATGTAAGGGGGGATAGATAAATTTAGGGGTGGTGACTACTTCCATAATGTCGTCATCGTAATAGAAGATGAGGTGACTGGTGGAAGAAACACCACCTGACGCAGCAAAGCTACCTGACTCATCATCATGAGAAGAGAGGTTCACATGCGCATCATCACAAGGGGCTACATAAAAACAAGTAGATGAAGGCTCCACCGATGTTGAGCCCAAGGTGATTGCTGAAGGGAGGTCAAGCGAAACAGAAGAGGAAGGCCTGGGGGGTCTTCCACTGAGGATCTTATAGATGATGACAGGTAGTGGACAGTGACTAAAGACTATCATTTCGACATCTGGAGGGGGAATGTCTATGGGAGTGTATGTGTCCTCTGGTTCTCCTGAAGAAAAATGCACAAATAAGGGATCGGTGGACTCGTTGCACTTGGCCTCGAATCGGCGAACTGCCCTTAGAGAGGTGCGGAAGTCCTCAAGGCGGGGACAGAGGTAAGTATAGTGGCCATGGAAATCACAAAAATCACATGGGTGATTTGTGCGCAAAGACTTGAGTTTCGGGACTGAATCAGGTATAGTGATATCAGACTCCAGAAACGCTTCATTAACCATGGGCTTGAGGTGAGGCAATTCTGGACAATTATGGGTGGCATGACCGACAATATCACACAAAGCATACTGGATAGTACACTTTGGTGGCTGAGGAGGGGCAGGGTTGGTCAGGGCAGCCTTGTCTTTAGGTGCATTCTTGCGAGCTTTTCCCTTCTTACCTGAAGCTGTCGCAACAGGAGAGCGTTCCTATTGACGTGGCTGAGGCACTGTAGCAGCAGGAGAAGTCATGTGGAATAGTTGAACTGGGGTCAAAGCAAGATAAGGTTTTGGTTGACCAAGTGGGGTGGTGGCTGGGGGATCAAGGTACCAGATGGGAATCCCCAGGGTCAGGTTGGGAAGAGATAGGGTAGCCATAACAGGTATTGTGTTCATTCCAGGAGGGGGAGCTAAGAACGGTATCTGACCGGAGGGGTAATGGCCAGGCAAGATGACTCCAAAATGGTTAAGGCCAAGAGGAACCATTCTAGGAGGATAAAGAGGCTCATGAGTACTATTTTTAGGTGAAGGGCTAGGAGGAGGAGGTCCAGAAGGTTGAATCAAAGGGCTAGGAGCAGGCTGTGGAGGGCGAGGAGGCTGCTGACTAGTCGAAGTGGGCCACTTGAGGGCAAACGAAGAAGATTTCATCATGCAAACATTTGATGAGATGGGATCAGAGATAGAAGGAGGGAGATCAGGGAATGTACCAAGAAAATAGGAGTCCTTGTAGACTCCGGGTAATACACTAGTCAAAGGATCGACGATTTTCTTATTGGCCACCGAAGAGATGATGGACTCAGTGGAGGTCTGAGACTTCGGTTCATAATATGTCAACTGGTCAATGGTGACTATCTTTCCATTGTGAGGGAAGGACATCTTGCGGTGAACCGTAGATGGGACAGCAGACATCGCATAGGTGTAGCTACGACCCAATAGAATGTTGTAATCTAAGTGGGCATCAATGATTTCTATGTCAACGCAAATAGTCTTTTCCACAAGAGTAATAAGACAATTGTGGAACGAGCCAATGGGCTAGGAGGCGTGGCTATCCGATGCTCGGAGAGTGATCATGGAAGGAGCCAACTCTGGTGATCCAAGTTGCTTCCAAACCGAAGTGGACATCACACAAGTGGATGTCCCCTCATCAATGATACACCGAGAAACATTGGCGCTCCAGATTTTGACTGGGATTTGGAAGGCGACAGAAGCAGGAAGAGGAGGATGCTTTGACTGGTCAACATTGAAAACAATCAAACGATCATCGGTAGGATCTACAATGCCCATGGAAGATAGTAGAGCTTCTCGTTGTGAAGGGTACGACTGGAGGAGTTCTAGCATTGAAATGGCAGTAGGAGATTGCGCCAAATCATCTACTTTACTATATGAATAGGAAGCTTTGCTAGATGCAGCATTTCAGCATAGAGGTCCCTTAGGGATCTTGGTATGAACCTCTGCCTTAGGCTAAGGGATCTGGAAAGGACCATTAGGTGTTGAAAGAGGCTCTGTATAGACCGAAGGAGGTGGCTCAGGGACAGATGTAGCAGGAGGCTTGTTGTACTGTTGGGACCGAGTTTGAAGATTGAGGTCAACGATTATAGGTTGGTCAGATTTCATCATGACAAGATGGTAATCCGAGGTACCATATGGAAGAGGTTGAGTGGCCACCTGACCTTCAGGTGGTTGGGTAGCCACAAATCCTTACTGAGGGAAAGGATTAGTAAACACAGCCGCCTGACTAGGCGCAACACTGGGAGGGATGGAAGGGGAGCCTTTTTGTCCTCGCAATGCTACTTGAGACTCCCACATCTACTTCATCTGTGGTAAAAGAGGACAATCATGTGTGAAATGACTGTAAACACCACAACAAGAACAAGGTTGGTTCATGGGAACATGCCTATCCTGCTTGGGCTGAGTGCCCTGTTGCTGGTTAGTAGTGTTAGGTGCATTATTTTAAGGATTAGGTCCAGGATTACCGAGAGAAGATTTATTTTGAGTACCTTTCCTCATCTCTTTCGAGGGAGGAGGATTAGTCATGCCCTGCTATGCATACACTTTCCCCTAAGGGGGAGATGGCTACTTTTGTGAGGGTTGAGAAGGCAAGGGAGGCAGAGGTGCTAATGCTGGAGGAAATAAAGCACCAGGCTATGGATATAGATAATAAGGAGGTTGGGTAATAGTGTGGTAAACTAGAGGTTGGGAAAAATTAGGAGGCATGCCGTATCCTGGATACGTGCTACCAGGAGGGGGAAAAGTGTAGAAGGTGCTGGCCCCCGCCCAGGAAAACCATAGCCCATGGGAGGCTGAGTGTATGGATTAGAGAGAGCTCCAATGATACTGTCGGTGGTATGAGATGCCCCTAGTGCATTGGAACCACTGGGTCTAGGAATATCAGGTAGAACGGTATAAACATAACTCAAATGAGTGTAGATCAGGTCATATTTTAATGCCATTTGGAGATCAGCTTCTTTGGTTTGAGGAAAATGCGATGCGACATATTTCCCAATAGGAGGCAAGAGAGATCTAAGGAACCAGTCCATGTAGACACTGTGTTCAAAGGTAGGGGCTTGACATAGGATCTTTCTTCTCTGCCATTCCTGGACATGATCAGATAGGTGGGTCGCAAATGATTGAAGAAAAGAGGTCAAAATTTCGATACTAGTGTCATAATGAAAGGGAAGCTGGAAGTAAGACAGAAAATCCCAGAAAATAGTTGCAAAGGTGGTATGAGAGGAAGGGGCCTGATCAACATACCACTTAGAAGCTTCACCAGTAAGTGTATGTTGGAACAACTGAAGATGGAAAAAGTCATGGGTAATGGAGTTAGACGAACACCACATGTGGAAAGATCAAACATGATTTTTCGGATCTTCTCCAACAAGACCTTCAAACTTGGGGATGTCAGAAGGGAGCTTGGTTGGCATAGCATGCCAAGCAACATCATGGTGTATAGGTTCATTTATCAACTGGTCGAAATCAAGAAGGCTGAGGCCTACCATGTAGGGGTGTAAGGGCGCAGCTAAGGCACTGTTCTTTGCGGTCCCACTAGTGGTATTCCCAGCATTAGATCCGGGGTTACCACTAGCATTAGGTCCTGCACCAAACATGGTAAAGGTGACAGAGGGAGAACCGGGGGCGACACGAAAAGGAGAACCCAATGAACCAGAAGAAGAGACAGAGTGCGAACTCAGTGGAGGACTACCTCAAATCCTATGTGGAGGAGTAATTCTTCCTACCAGAAACTGAGGATGAAGGCCAAGAAGTCTTCGGGAGAAAAGCCTTGGTGGCGCAATGATGATGACACAAAAAAGGCACAAAGGAAAAAAGAGACCAACAAGGGCAGGGAGGTGCAGGATCAAATGATTTCAATGTTTTATAGTCTTTTCTTGGCGGTGTTAACCAAGCCCTTTTTCGCTTAGGGTGTGTGTGCAAAGTGTGTAAATTTTAGTTTTTAAACCCAGACGTTTGTAGAGAAAAAGGAAAAAATGTGTTCTGTAACTGTAAATAAACCTGTAGATAAACAATATATGAAACTGAAATAACAGTAAATAAACAGCTAATTATGGAATAGTATAAACCCAAGGAGGTGGACTTCTCAAGAAGTAGTCTGTAGGCGGGTGAAAAACTAGTCAAAACACACCAAAATAGCCAATAGATCTAAGGTCATGAGGGACAGGGATCTAAAGGTCAAAATTTGCTAGAAAGTGGTGCAGAAAACAGCAACAAATCAGAGGAAAATTTGTTGTAAATGAGGTGGCAAAAGGCTATCTCCTAGAGAGAAACAGAGTGAACCCTAGAGGAAAACCCAAACAAAGCTAGATGAGGTGACTTGGATGGATAACAAGCCAATCTGAAGTAGATTTGAAGGTGAGCTATTAGATCTGAAAAATGGTTGAATGCTCTGAAAATTTCAGACAACCTACAGCATCTAAAACTCTTCCACAAAGTGTGGAGGGTACTAAAGCCCTAGGGGGCTAGGTTCCCACTTAGTTGAGTAAAAAATAACAAGTACAGGTCCAAAACGGGTGGAGACGGAGCTCAAACAATTTTGAACAGAGGCCTAGACAAACCCAGAAAACTTTCAGAAAAAATCCCGCAAAAGGTCTAGGTCACAATTTTTGACCTTTTTTCAGTAGAGGTCGTAGTTTTTGGGTTGAAAGGTGCATCCTGAAGGTCCAGGTCACAGTTTTTGGGACAAAAAGTGCGACCTGCACTTCCAACACTCTCGGTGGCAGATTTTAGAAAAAAGTGTCATCTCAGTTGCGGTTGATGTCTGTCACCTGTGCAATAGGTCCAAAAACACATGTAAGTTAGAATTTTTACTGTTTTAGGGTTTTATAGGTAAAAAAAAACATCAAGAAAAGAAAAAACAAGAGGATGAAGAGAAATCCTAGGGTTTTAAGTAGCTGGATATGCAAGGATCATAAAAACTACAACGGTCGTAATCGTAAACCCATGTGGAGTCGCCAGTTGTTAGTATGAATCTTCATTCCAAGCGTACGAAAAAATACCACTTTAGTTGTGCATAAAAAACATCCCTAATAGCAAATATGGCTGCCAATATCCTCAAATATGCAGTTAGGTGATCAAGATAAATGCCGCAAAAATTTAGATTTATTCATTAGAAGACATTAAGCAGTAGAAAAAACAGGATTTACTCCATGCATCCAATAGGCAAGACAAGAATATGTTGAATTAATTTTGTATTAGTGGAACCTGGGAGGAAAACACAGAAGGGTGTTACCAGTTCTCCTCAATAGGATGGGTTCTTGTAAGTTCTCAGCACTTCAAATCTAAAACTCCTCTCTCTTGATAGTGTAGAAAACCCAAACAAAAATGGTAGAAAAATATGACTATGATGGTGGATCAAAGTCAAACCAAAAGTATAGATCCAGAGTGATATTTAGGCAACAAAAGGTAGTGAATGAATGGAAAAACCCTTATATTTATAACAAAATATTGAGCTAGTCTAGATATTGGTGCATAATTAAAATATTATTAACCAAATTAAGATCAAACTTTTATGGAATATTTTATTATATTTGTTGGAGGGAAAAGGAATTTGACTTGGATCAAATCCCTTTATTTGTAAATAATAAATAAATAAATTATTTATTTATCATTATAAGGATTTGGTTGAGTAATAATCAAATAAATAATGATTTATCTAATTAATTTCCCTATTTTGGGTTAAATATAACCAGAAATATTAATTAAACTGTTGTTTAACTAATTATTCCTTGAGTAAAACTAAAAGAATGTAGATTTATTTAATATTTCCTCATGGGGTTTCCTGTTTAGACCATAAACAACTTAATAAAGGTGGTTTACTAAGTTATTTTTCATAGTGAATGCAATTTTACTTAGGGTAAAATTGGTCTTACATGGTGTAATTGGGTCCATCTAATAACAATAGGTTAGATGACCAAAAAATGGTGTAACAAAATAAATAACATGATACATATCAAAATTTATGATGACAAGAAAGAATCACTACTACCTCCTACATGGGGTTCAATAGGATGTCCAGTGTGGGTTGAAGAAAGCTAGCTAATAGCCTAGCCAACAAATTTCTTTCTGGAGACACTAAAATAGACAACTTTGGATGGTCTAGCTAATGCTCCTTCACTCAACTAGGGGTGTGGGAAACATCCTAACCAATATTGATATGTTACTAGCAGGTAGGGGTGAAGCTCTACTCACTTAGTGCTTTCAACTCATCATTGAATAATTTCCATTCCTAGAGATGGTATAAACCACCTAGAAAGACTCTCCATGCCAAAGCTAATATACAGGCAAGCAACGTGACATGCTTACCTACTGATTGAATGGATTTCAATCCATGAATAATCTAGCTCAATCATTGGAACCCTAACCCCATACACGTTCCACTGCCCTACCACCATTTTATTGACATAAAAACTTTCGTGCCACAACTAATGCGTCGAAATCCACTCTTTACGAAGCATGGATTTTGCGGCATAGTACCCTCAAGATACAAAATCATACCCTCTTCATGTCTGATCTCAAAATCATATGAATCATACTTCCTTTTCCTTGAATAATTCCTCCTCTTGTGAGGATTCATTCCAGATATTTCCACATTAATCAAATTTGTCCCTCATTGGGCATTATCCTTAGTCCTTATGCTCCTCATTTTGGGGGTCATCAAGGGGGTGCCTAGCTGTGATACAAGGTTAATTTTTTCTCACTCTTTTGTGGAATTTAGCTTTGTATTATATTCCTAAGGATGGGTGGTATTGGTGATATTTATTACTGCTATGTCTGCTTCACAAATATCATTTTCCTAGGCCATGCTATCTGTTTATATGAAGGTACGATACTTCATATATTTATGACCAGTTTTGGTAGAGGCGATTTGATAGCCCCATGTTGTCTCTCGTGCCATGCTAATATTACTACTTATGTTAGACGCTGAGATGCATGCATTGATTGGTAAGGTGAATTCTAGTTTCAGGAAGGTGGTTTACTGGTTGATTTGCTTACTTGTAGAGCCTCAAGCCTCTCACTTGCACACTTTTTTGGGATAGGTAGAGGAATCTTTAAAATCGGAGATAGCTCTAACCAATCTAAAAACCGACCAATCAATTTTTCTAAATTTTCCCTCTCATGGATTCACCCCAATGATCTAGCTCAGAGGCTAGACTCTCTTGCTCCTCTTCCCAAAAAGTTTGACTTTGGAAAAATTAAGTTCTTATAGTAACTTTGTTGTTCTAGGAGGGGGCAATTCGTCTTTCCATTTTTCCCCCACATGGATTTAAATTCTGAAGAGGATGATTGTTTTGAACATTGTGTCAAAGTTCTTAGTTCAAGCGATGCTTTATTATATATGTAATTATGATTTTTTGATTCTTTTCTTCGAAAATGCTTCATTGTATATGTAATTACATGTTTTCCTTTTTCCATTGCTACTTTCATATATTATATCTGTAATTATGTGTTTCTTCCATAATTATATATGTAATTATGATTTAGTATATATGTAATTACGTTTGAGCAAAAAATGCTACTATTATAGATGTAATTTTGAAATTATGATATATTTAATTATGCTCTCAAATAATTGAACAAATAATTGATCAAAAGAGCTTCTCGCCCCCCAACTTTGATCTAGGGGAGAAACCCTCATCCATATGAATGAGTTTCACATTAAAACCCTATGGTCAATCAAGCAACTTTGTTATGAAGTTATGATCATGTCGATGGGGGGGGATTTTAGGGCTAAAGAACCTATTGAAACCCATTTGATTTGATGCCAAAATTAAAGGATTAATTACATATATAATGATATATATCCTTGTATATGATATTATTCTATGATTGAGTCACTTACTAACAGAAAGGAAGGTTCCCCACCCAAACACACACCTTTATTTAAGGACCTTCTCAGATCTAGTGGGTATGGTGGTCCAATAAAGCATTGCTTCAACAAGTTTTCCTGTCCCCATGGAAACCAGTGTGCTGAGGGAGAAGGGAATAATAGCTTCCTTCAAGAAATATCACAAAAAATAGTCTTCAAACAAGCTATCCCACCCTCTACCTCTATCACTTCTGCTACTCACACTGGACTACACCTACTAACCTTACTACACATGTTTCAATCAACCCTTTCTTCATATGGTAGAACTGGCTTGTATGCATAGTGAATGTTTATTTTGTCTCTAACAGGATAAGCCTTGGATCCAGTGTTTTATGCAGTGGGTTAAGCAGGTGATGAAGGAGATAAATATTGAGGACCAAAAGGTTGTAGAGCTAGTTCATATTTTATAGTTACTCTGTCATTTCCTCCTTGAAAAGGCACGTAAAAGTTTGGTTTTATCCAATAGGAGTACTATGAAGGGCATAGTTCAAGGGTAGCTTGAGTTTTGAGGGTCGTTTTATAAATCCAACCAGAAACACAGTCATATTTCCATTGAATACACATGTAGGGTGTTGTTTTTTTGTTATGTTATATGCCTAAATATTCAGTATCCAGTGTACCAAGTACACATAACCTAATTACACTAAGGGAACATAATAATAATTCTCATAATACATGGTTTATAGAATAATACCCATCAATATAACTAGAACAAGGTAGTAGTACTGATTAATATTTATGATCTATGTAAAACAAGATAATCTATTTGAGTGTGGTTACCATACGTATTCATAACAACTTATCTCTAGTTTGATTATGGTTCTACTTATGTTGAGTCTACTATAACATTGGAAACAAGAGAAATCTAAGTTGATTACTTCTATTATGTGAATAGGGTAAGAAATGGAGTTATAACTGGCATCATTTATACAACACGTTATCATTAGGTGGTAAGTAAAACCAATACACAGTGAAACCAAACATGATATTTATTTCGTAATCAATTCAAATCCTTGTTACATAGAGTAATGTAAAACAACCCATAGATCGAATTCCATGTCAAATACCGATTTGTTTTATCAGCTAAGTGTGTTATGTAATCAAGAATAAGCATATTGTGTATAATTATGAATTTAATGTATATCTACTATGAATAGAGTAGAACAACATCTACAACATTAAGCTTCTTGTATTGAGTTAGTGTAAGCATTGATAAGAAAGTCAAAAGGATGAGACAAATGCAAATAAACTTTGAAAAAATAAATCTTCATAGGTGGTGATTCTTGAACATCATCCTTTAATCATGGGGGAAACATAATGCAAGATAAGCAATGAGAAATATTTCCAATGGAGAAGATTTATCAAATTTTCACCTCAAGGGATTTCTCATAACTCATGCACAATGATCCTAAGCATTACCTCGGTATCGGAATTTACAAGAATGTGACCAAATCAAGCCTCCATAGGATTTCTTCCATATCTCATGTTCTTCCTTGTGTGGAGGTAATATCCTAGCTCATAGGCAAGGTGGACTTTTCCAATATATGGATCCTAAACCAACACCAAAGCCCAATTGGAGGTTACCAAACCTTCAACATATTGTCAAGAAAGTTCCTCTCAGAGCCTGAAGTATGTCTATCTGAGGGATGGATGAAAAGGGCTATGCATGAGGTACCTCCTAGAATGCTACTAAAAAATGGTGTTTTTATGCTAAAATATTTAAGACCATGATATCAAAGGTGTATCCAACTACTATATTAAAGCATCATTTCATAATAGTCATCTTGTTGTTGGCCAGACTATATGGAGAAAAGGATGGAACCATGTTTCATGAATCATGGGTGCCTATGGTGAATGAAATTTGTACTCATGGGTCAACATTCAATTGGAGTGAAATCATGTCCCCTTCATTATATAAAGCTTTCGGGGAAGTGAAGAGTACCAAGCCTACTAGTTTCTTATGTCTAGCTACCTTTTGGAGTGCATCTATTCAGAAAATGAATTTCCAGAAGTAGAATGGAAATGGTCGAAGTATTTTCCTCCAATTCATGTTTAATGCAATATCTCCAGTGTACTGTTTGTTATTTGAGAAAGAGTATCCATGCCTCTCGAAACAAGAACAAGTAGTCACAAGAGGCATTGGAACTTGGTATTTTAATGAACAAGGAATCTACATCAGAGTTTATGCCATATGGTGCATCGAGATATCTCATATGCTACATTTATATTCTCTGAACATAGTGGTTCTATTGGAAATATTATATCAAAAAAAAATTCATCGAGTGACAGGTACTCTTAAGAGGGAAAAGAGCTCAATATGGCCTAAGTTTTCTATCAATATCGGATACTATGGACTTTATGGCACCAACCAAGACATGAAAGAGGCTAATTAAATTGAATCATATCATTTTAGAGAGATATGATTCAAGAGACATGATCTTGAAGCTATGATTATTAGTCATTGTGATGTTGTCAACCAGATGTGGTCTTATAGTCATGAGAGGGATACTGATGAGGAAATATTGAAGGCATTTATTTATCCATCTGAGGTTAAAGAAAATATAAGTCAAGGACCTTAGAAGATGGTTGAATAGACACATGATTCACCTACTTTCAACCTACGGGAAGAATTTTAAAAGCTCGAGAGGGCGTTGGAACAGGTGAAGGAGTTGAAGGAAGCATTGGCAAAAGAATCATACATACTCCATAGAAGGATTGAAGAATATCAAGCAGCGAAGGAGGAAAAAGAATAAAGAAGGGAAACATAACAAGATGACCTTGTGAAACAATTAGCTTTGTAAATTGAACAAAGAATCAAGCAACAGGAAAAACAAACGAAAATAGATGAAGAGCTTCAAAGGAAAAGAGATGAGGAACTCCAAAATAAGAAGGAATAAGCTATGTAGAAAGAGAAAAGGATTGAACACCTTGACATTCCATCATCTACAAAGATAAACCCCACTCCTCAGTCTCCATTGGAACCATGTCATATTGAAGAAATGGAGAAGGATAAATTTTCCCCATGACCATAGATGACCCACTAGTGGCATTGAAAACGTTCAATTATGAATACATGAAAAACAAATACATCAAGAGAGTTTCCAAAAAGGATAAGGTTGGGAGAGATATTTTCACTCATGAGGTTCTCATTCATGAAAAAATAGTTGATCCAAAGATGACTGCAACTGTTAGTATTATCATGGATCAAGAAATAGGTGATAATGTTGCCAAGCTAAAGAGAGGTCTATGATGCCCAGTTGGAACTTAGTGGTGCTAAGCAAAGAATTACAGAGCTAGAATTATAGCAGCAAGGTGAAATGGACTCAGTTAAAGAGTTTAAATGGAAATCACTTGAGATCCAAGAGGAACTGAGTATGGTTCAGAAGTAATTATACAAGATAATTTAGGGCATCAACGATAAAACTCCTAAGTTTTATGATTATATAAAGAGGGCGGGGCATGTCAAGGAAGAATTGGAGAATATTTTAAATATGCTAGATGACATCATTCAATGGAAAATACAGTATCCTGATGAGTGGGTAGACATTCCTCAGCTTGATGATTTGGAGAAAATAATCTGATTTTATGAATCTTGGAAATGTCTTGACAGGGTTAGAGCCTTAGATTAAAAGGCTCAGGAAGCTTTCAAAATTTGATTCAAGTTTTAAGGAGAGGTTGATGCAGTCTTAAATAACTTCAAGTTGTCGATTTTCCAGTCAAACTTTGGTCCTGTACCTGTGGATCAGTGCATAGAATAAAAGGAAAGAGTGATAGATAGCTGCAAGCAAGAGATCTAGGCATTAAAAATTATCACCAGGGACAACAAAATTTATATGAATATTTGCATAATACAATTCTTATGCAAATTAAAAGGAAGGTGTGTCTATTTCTAACAAGGTTTGCATATATATGAGGCTATGGCAGTAAGAGAAATACAACTACTGGGTATATAAGAAGAGTGTTTAGTAGTTAATCTAGGACCTGGGTCAACATAACATTTTTTTCCCTTTAATCTCATATAATTTTATAAAAAATTTGGCCAAATGAGAAGTTTCCATTTGACTTGAAGCGTAAAAGATATTAATTTTTTGGCACTATGCTCCAATGGGTTTAAAATTCATATGGTCACAACTCCACTAACATTTACAAGCAACCTTATAACATAAATAAGTAGAGAGAGACATAATCAAACAAAACCATCATATACATACTTAAGTGTCTTTTCCCAGCTTCCTTGCAAGCAAGTTCATTGATGGAATCCATGCAATTTTCTTAATAGGTGAATCATGCATAGCCACAGTCACTAGCTAACCCCCAGTCAACTTGGCCACATTTTAACTTATTTATCACAGCTAGTAGAGAAAACAGCAGTGCCATCGTCCTTCCATGTCAAGCAGAGAACCTGCATAAAAAGAATTACGTAATATAAAAACTTAGAAGCACACTTTGAAACTTCAGTATAGGTTCTTTCCATAAGTAAGCTACAACCCTAGTTCCTAGAAGCATAATACAACTTCTGGATAAACTTCACAATAAAAAATAACAAGTACTAGAATTCCAACCAGAATCTGAAGCACCTCACTAGTTGGTCATGTGACATTGCTGCTTTTGGCATGCCAACATTCCAGCCCCAATTTAAAGGACCTTCCAGCATCTAACCTGCCAATCTATGTTCCAAAATATAACAAAATATAAAAACAAAAAAAAAACACTAGTCCAAAATTATTACAATAATATCACTATCCCTAAAATCTCAGATGAACAAGTCCACATTTAAATAAATGGAGATAGTTGAGAACACGAGGAAGCATGAAAAAATGCCTAAATTCACACTTACCATCGCACTTACCATTACCTCAAATCCCTCAATTTTTCCTGTTTAAAGGTCCCTGGAAACCATCAATGCACATAATTATTTTAGCAAAAAATTTAATGGCCAACAATTCTCAACCCTCAAATCTCCAGGAAGGAACCGCAAGTTGTGTTGTTTTTCCTTTTCGAGTCTCCTTGCACTTGTGAATTAGCTTCCCCTCCAATTGATAAGCCATGAAATTTAAAATTATTAACACACCCATCAAAGTTAAAATGTTTAACATACTTTTTTGACATATGTTTTGTCATATTAAAAAAAAAAAATTTGTTGTGTTGAAGCCTCGAAAATCGCTGCTTCAAACATTGGGGGAAAACCACCCAATTAGGACCTTAGGAAAAATCCTTTTCTGTTTGGTGTGGTGGCTCTGACTGGATTGATAGGACCAATTTCCTAATAACTTAAATGGGTTGGTGTTGGAATTATTGGATGAATGAAAAATGGGAATAAAATGACTTAAACAATCTATCTAATTTAATCTATAACTGATAAATAATTCTAAAACTAACCTGGGTATCAAATATGAATACAAATTTAAAGATTGCTTCAATCAAATATATAACCATGAAAATGTATTATAATTTAATTGAAATATGCAATATCAAATAATGATAACTTTGTTTAAGAAATTAAACAGAGTTATAATAGCACATTGTATTCATCATTTTATATATCATTTTCATATACTGAAAGAGATGAATATTTCTACACACTCTGAAATGATATGTATAAAGAAATATTGTAAAACAAGTACATATAAATGATAGCAAATTTTAAAGAGAATATCTCATAACATAAGAAAATTAACAGTGAATAGATAGAAATACCATATCCATCTTGATACTTTTCCTGATGCAATTTGATATCCAAATCCAACACTTTAATGTAAAACAAACTCCAAGATATAGAAATGAAATTCTTAAAGACAATTTTCCATAAAACCACCTGATGTGATCCTTTATAAAAATATAAGAGTCAATGGAGTACAAAATTGTAACATCCAAGTCAAAATATTACAAATTCCGGACCCTTTTCTAAATGCATGAAAGGGGTTTAAATAGGAACTTAAAAATAAAACAAAATAAATAAAATTACTGCTACAATATATCTCATCAGAAATATCTAAACAAAATTGTTATATTGAAGTGAAACCGATTCATTGATTATCTCTTGTGTTCAATGTGCCTAGATGGAAAATTTTGAGCATATATTTTACTTCTGTTGGATGACTTAGCCTTGAATGTAACTTCCCAGTATACATAGCATTAGAGAATTCGGGAATGATACAATGAATAGCATTTGAAAGGAATTTGACGGCCATTTGTTGACTATGTGGCTTGATTAGATAAGTCCACATAATATCCCATGAAATTCCTTGAAGTTTGCTAATCTGTTGATTCTTATTGATTATCTCTTCCTTCCACCTGGAATCAACTTCTTTTACTTTTGGTAATTTTCCTGGGGTACAATCTGAGATCAAATTAGTGGCATACAAGCTATCATTAACTGTGTAATATTATTCATCATACTTTTAGCTCTTGATATGGCTCTTTCTGATTCTGATTTCATCAGCTATTGTTCCCATTCCACAAATAAAATTTCCTTGTGTCTTTCCTCAATTCTGGGAAGATTAGCTTTTCTTCCCTGCTCTGTATCTTTCCATGAAAGAAATTAAGAAAATTTTTCATTAGCATCATCAATTTATTGCCTGAGAGTGACTGCTTCATCCATCAAAGATGATGTTATTTCACACAAGGGCTCAGCTTGTGTCAAATTTAGACAAAATTCATGTAACTGCTGAGATAACATTTTGTTCGTTTCAAGGGCTTCAGTTTTGAATTGATCTAATTTAGGGTAATCCTTGAACTTGTCCAATGCTGATTGGAATATTTTCTCTTGTTCAATATTTGCATTTTTCTCATTTTGCAGAATATTTTGTAACTTTTCTACCTCTTGACTCAACTGCTGTTGTTTGTTCAAGGCTTGTTCATCAATCTTCTTCATTTCAATGCTAATCTGTTCTTCCAGCTATTTAGATCTGAGCTCCTTATCTTACAATTTTTTTTCCAGCTAAACAATCCTTTGCTGATTCTCTGTGGCCTGTTCCTCTAACATAGCTATCTGTAAGTCTTTTTGTTTCATCAACTGGGAGACTTCAGAAGCTTTTTCTATATTTGCAGCACTATAGGCACCTACGTATTGAGATAATTTGGTGATATCCTTCGATGGATTCACCTCAGCAATTTTTATAAACAATATTCATAAATTCCACTTGTGATCTTGAAAGTGGATCCTGGTCAGTTCTTCTCCTCTTCCTCTGTTTTCTAACAACAGCCCTATGCTTAGGACTATAAAATACATATAGAGGAGGAATATCTTCTACTTTCAACATAATTTCACATGTAGGATGTTCAGGAATAACTTCCATATCTTGATCTTCCAGAACTTTAACTTGGGGATTATTTTGTTGTCCTATTTGCTGGGCAAATTGATATTATTGGCTCAACAAATGGGAAGAAAGTTTAGTAGATTCCACTACTTTCTCAGTAGTTTTTTCTCTTCCAAGCTGAGAATCTAGATTATTTCTCATATCTCCTTTCATTTCTTGTACAATAGCCTTAATGCATGTGTCTTCTTTATCAGTATTCACATTGGTCTCAGTACCTGTGCTTTCCTTTTCTGTCTGAGATGTAGATTGTTGATCAACATGCACATTGAGTTTACCATTAGTGTTCTCTTTTTGCATATCGGGTTTGCCGCTAGTGTTTTGTTTCTGCACAACAGGATTAGTTCCCGTGACTTCCTTCTGTGTCTATTCATTGACCTTGCCAGTAGATGTCTCTTTAGCTGCTTTGCCAGATGCATCTTCTTTTTCCTTTTGTTGTGTTTCAAATTCTTGCACAAGAATTCGTAATTGATCTAGAGGAGCTATGAGTAGTCTCTGAATTCTAAATAGCATGATTTTATTCATCTCTTCAGTGTGAAATTTAGACTTGGCTAAGTTATATAATTGGGACAAATTATCGGCAGAAATAAACAAATCATCGAAGTCATCTGGTTCATGCTCAAATCGAGCGATTGAAACTAAAGTAGTAAAATCAAACACCGCCTTCTTTGGGTCATATTGCCTTCCCGGGACTATTGAGAGCCTAAGATCTCTTATTTTGATAACCTCCTTCTCAGCATGTGTGAAGTTATTAAGAGTAAAATATCCATAGTGGAAGGGAAGAGTAGGCCACATCAAATTTTTATTATTCTTCAAAGTCCTGGACATGCCTTCTACTGTTAACTGATAGGAAATCTCTTGTGCTAATAGTTTATCGAGAACATACAAAGGCAGAATATGGGGCTCTAAAATTATCCCGAAGACTCTGATATAGGTAAATATTTCTTCTCTGAACCAGTTCCCAATCAAGGATATATCAATTTTAGCTTTCTTAGAAAGCCTGGGAGGGAATAGATTAAAAATGGTTTGATAAACAGGGATCAAGAAACTGTGAAAAATTCTATAAACATGTTTTTTAAAATGAAATTTGCACAATAATTTATGATATATATGAATAGGAGTAGGATCTTTGGGGGTCCATTTCCATCCTAACATGGGAAATTCAGAGTTGAAACATAGGGCATCTAGAATATAGGCACAAAAGTAAAATGGGGTTGTGTTTCATGTGTCCTTGTCCTTTCTATACTCAAGAATTCTATTGGCTATATTATCTGAAATAATGACAGCCCAGTCCATGATTTCGGAATTTACAGCAGAATGGATTAAAGGTACCATTTTTATAGAAAACCTAGCTGAATTATCATTTCCAAATAGCCTACACATCATTGCGGTAGCATAACAGTATGGAGGCGAAAGGGACTCCACAGAGTACATACCTGATGCCTCATTTTTTTGCTTCTCTGGAGCTCTTCTCCATTCTCTGATTGGCTCAGACTAATTTTCATTATTTGCAGCAAATTCCTTGATGAAGGATTTGTTGTAGATTTTCTGCGGGTCCAGAAGGTGGTAAATTTCTTTAATGTCCTCTACTTTAAATGACCCAAATTTTGTCCCAGTAGCTGAAACAAATGTCCTGTTCTGGATGGTGAAATTATCTATCACCCCGTAGATTACATCATAGTAAGGGAAAATGTTTTTCTGAGCTGCAATTCGGTGCAGAAATGAATTCGCAAGTGCTTGAAGAGAATTGTCTGAATCGGACTCTAAGTCATCTTCGTCAGGAACTGTTTCCTTTTCCACAATGACCTTAGGATTTTCCCTTTAAATGAGGTTATATACCTCTTCCCAAGAGAGTTTTCCAAGACCTTGGCACGATGTGTCTGTAACCAGCTTAATTCTGGTTGGTTTCTCTTTAGGTACCATGGTGAAAATAGGGGTCTTTGCAGCGACAGTGGCCTCTACTTTCCTAGATCTTTTAGACATTTCGTTGTCTGGTGATGTTTCTCTTGCTCAACGAATGAAAGGAATGGATGTTCTGTTGTTCTGCAATGGAGAAAATCTTTCAGTCATGGTAAAAAGAGAATAAAGATAACAACTATATGAAATATCTATTCATTGATTTCTATTTATTTACTCCGTATTTTAAATGCGCTCTTTAGAAGTCACACTCAAATTATTTGAAATAGAATCAATAAGCATCATTTTTTTTATTTTCTATTAATAATAGGCGTACAATTGGAGATTGGCAGTTTTAAAATGAAAACATAAAACTTTCCCTTTGAATCATGCGATTGCGATGAATAAATAATATATGCGCAATGTAAAATATAAATATTAAGTATTAATTGCATCGAGGATTTTCAAAAGGGACAATAAATAAGATCTCATGATCTCCGGAAATTTCTGATTGCGATGATGGTGTATCACATTGGCTCTTTTCAAAAGAAATGAGTTGCAAATGATGAGTTGCGTCTGCGATTATGGTGGTTCCATCGCATCGGGATTCTTAGTATCATGAGTGAATATATATGTTTTTTTCCTCCGAAATGCGATTGCGATCAATCGCATCGCATCGGAGTTTTGCAAATGACTGAATGAAGAGTTTGCATTTTTGTTTTACGATTTGCGATGGGGCCCATCGCATCAGAGATTATAAAACAAGCACATATTATATTGCTCTTCCAAAATGCGATTGCGATCAATCGCATCACATCGAAGTTTTATAGAACAAATGTGAAAACTTAAAACTTTTGAGATTTTGCGATTGCGATTGGTTCAATCGCATCATATTTTTTCAAAAACAAATATACAACTTAAAGATATTTGCAATTTGCGATTGCGATTACTGTATCACATCGGACTTTGTTCCAATTGAATATTTTTATGTATTATGTTAATGTGATAAAGTCCTTATATCTCATCGGATCAGAAATTTTTCAATGTTGCATTTGTTTATATACACTTTCTTTTAAAGATATGCAATATATGCCCTTTAATCAATGAACCTTTGTTGTTTTATTCAAAAATGATTGGATTTCCTCTAAGTTTTTATTCCTATCTAAATAAAAAGGGGACCTATTTCTAAATGAAATTTATTCTAAAAATTTAGAAATGGGGAGGGTAGTTGTACTGTACAACATGTTGTAAAATTTTATTACTTAAAAATGTTAAACATCACTCTAGATTTTTAAGCATATTTTATTTTTTCATTAGAAAAATAGTTGTTGAGGTTAATCTAGGTTAAATAGAGCTAATATTTGTAATATATGTTAGTAATAATCTCTTTTTAAGTTCATGGATAAGCTAGAGAGTGACACCCTTTTGTGATCTCAATGTTTGTAGGACAAAGGATGTGAGTCCGCTAAACTCTAAAAAGGTGTACATACTCTACCTCTTTAGATTTGAACCTATGACCTCTTATGAGGAAGCACATGTTCTTAACCATTGTAAAGATATAAAAAAGTTGGCAATTTTCTCCAATATTCAAATATTAGTACCCATGGCCATCCAAAGGTAGAAGCTTCTACTAAAAAAAAATCCATAGATAGAAGTGAGGTTCAAAGGGCATTTTATTATGCAAAAACATAAATGGAAACATAGAAAAGATATTGCAAAGAGTACAGTAGTAGAAAAAAATCCAAATTCTATTAATGAATGAAATAGAAATAAAAAACTATAAATTGAAAAGTGATACAAACTAATTGGAATGGTGGTAGCTTCTCTATGAAGAGAGATGTGTCAACTACTCTTAATCACAAGAAAACATTACAAGATGTCAAAAATACCTTTGAAGATAAAGTATGATGTCCTAAGATGAAAAAACCCTAAAATCCAAAACCCTAGCCCTTGGAAATGATGTGCCAAAAAGAATGTGGGCCCAAAGAGGCTAATTGATATATCAACTTCCCGAGGCTACAAATTTTGCATGAAAACTCCATTTAGGACATTTCTTGGACCATTACAATCCATATTATGTGTCTTTAGCCTATGAAAAATGCCAAAAATGCAAGGGAAATGCCCAAAAAAGGCACTAGAGGTTTGAGACTTAAAACACTATAATATAACTACCAAGACGTGGAAATAATGTTGAATAAATGGACAAGTGGGTGGTCACCATTATTCTATTAAATCAGTTATCCCCCCTTATGAATAAGTGTTCCATTTTGTCTCGAGTTCCTTTGTCAAGTGGGAAAATTTTTGTTGAATATGGATCCTAGTGAGACACGTGTGCCAAAGTAGGAACATGAGGTGCCTATGAGAGGTGGAAAATATGGTTGAAGTAGCTCCACATTAAATATAAGGTTCAAGCCAAATAAAAGGAAATATTTGATTTAGAAGCATCTTCACCTACAACCTTTGTGTTGGTGTAAGGCCTATATCAAAATAGAGAGTCAGGAGAGGGGGGGGGGGGTTGCACTTCCAATGGGATCTTAAGAGGTGTTCTTTATACAAATGAACCCATAAATTATCTCCCACTCTAAAATTATGTGGCACTCTAATCCAAGTGGATATTAATGGCCACCCACCTCTTCCACTAACTCAATGGTTTTTCTATTATTGAACTTATGGGGTCATTTGTGGGCCCTAAATGATGTTTTTTTGGCCATTTAGGGGTCCATAGGTTTTCATGTCATTCCCTAGGCCCAACCAAAATTTGTAATCCTAAATATAGATCTTTCAAATGGACTTATTGTGTGCCCCAAATAGAGGTTTTATGCAAAATTTGCACCACTGGGAAGTTTATTCTAGGGTTATGGTTTTAAACCTCTAGTGTTCTTTATTTATGTTAAAAATTAGGATGAAAATGACATAAACAATGAAAAAACTATGAATTCATGACCTACAAGCACCTTGATCACAACATGGTTGTAAAATTTAATAACTTGTACTGGGAAAGCTTGAGCAAGAGGGAGATCCACATGGGCCAATCAGTGGCTGCCATGTGGTTTCCTCTTGGACATGTAAAATTATATATGAGGTTGCGCTACCTCCATGGGGTTCGAAATCAATACCTCACACATACCAACCAAGCCTTCCACCAATTTTTCTATAATGGTTCTTATTATGTATGGGATAAATGTTATATTTAAGGTTTATTGGTAGAAATGTCAGGGTGGGGATCAGGGTTAACCATAGACCCTGGTCCACCCAACCATGTTTTTGGAATTATGAATAATGTGTTTTCCTTGATGGAAACCTACTCGATGAGTTATATTTTGATAGAAACCTACTTTATGACAGAAAAACGTAAATAATAATGTCTTTTAAACAACAAAACGTAGCATAATATTCATCTTGCACATTAATGAATGTAGTTTTGGTTAATTGTGCAGATTACTTTATGTATGGTGTGTCTTTCAATCTATGTGTTTTTCACTACGTTTATAGGTGGGCATAAGCTCTTCCTTTTATAGAGTGTTTGAGAAGTATTTTTTATGATTTCATCTGTGACTAATGGTCTGGTTTGATTTTTTTTTCATAGGCGTTCTGTTGGGAAAGAATGGGAAAAAGGAAAGCATCTAGGATGCATATAAAATATTTGAAAGTGGTATTGAGGCAGGAGGATGGATTATTTGACACCCAGGGAACCACCATATCATAAATGGTTACCAGTGTTACTAATGATGCTCTCGTTATAAAGGACATGCTCACGGAAAAGGTATGATCATAATTACGCTCGTATAAGTAGGCAGTGTGATTCTTCATTAAAGTTTCCAATCCTAATTCTCTTGGGATATTGTCCATCCTTAGCTACCCAACTTCGCCGTGAATGCTACTTTATTCATTGGAAGTAATTATGTGGCATGGAGGCTGACATAACATTATTTCCTTTTGTATTTTTGATGATAATTCCTAGGGTGATGTATGGACGGATTCTGGTGTAGAGTTCTCGCAAGTTTAATGAAGCCTATAATATTGTTGGAAATATTATGGAGAAATTTTTTTCATCCATTAGAAAAGTATTTTCTTTCATTGGAGAGGAGAGGACAATGACCACGTTCTGAGATGCCCTTAATGTAACTCTAAATTTTGGTCAAGACTTTATTGAGATACATAGGGATCTCAATCAAACATAATGTTCCATGACGAATACATCTCACATGAAGTAGAAACATATATCCCACAACATACATCAATAAGGGATATAAACAACATATTACATCTCACAAAAAATGATAAAAGAATCACATGACATCAATACTACACATACCTCAACCCTTGAAGTTGGTTGAAGAAGTGGATGCTCAGATGCTAAATCTAGTTGCACCATCGAATTCATGGTGTTGGGAGGCATAAAATTGATTGTCCACAATTGGGAATCTAACATCGTCACTCCAATCTGGAAAATGGCCGAAAAATGGGAAGCTCTGCTACTGAAACAGGCATCGCCATTGAGTTCTTGTCACCCAGAGGTCTAAAATTGACATAAAAAATTTCAAATTCTGACTCTTGAAATTTATAGGCCTGAAGGGATCTTTTTGATGCCCCTCATTATTCTCTGGGAAAGGTTCCACCCCTCTAGCCACTTATGGTTTTGTGTTCCTACAATAAAAAATAATAAAAGTTGAAAAGTGTGTAGGTCCTATGCCTTGGTACAACTGTG